>CM055870.1:11959831-12512331 GCA_029582165.1 Portulaca oleracea
TCAGGTGATGTGTGGCAGCTTTATACGTTAATCTCTGATATTCTACACCTATGGTAACAATTGGATCAAATTTCAAATTCATCATATTTTTTCGAGAAGGTAACCGAGCACTAGATTGGCCGATAACAAACATGGAATCTCTTATCCTTTATATTCTTGAGAACTTTATTGGCCGGTAACAAACATGAAATCTCTTATCCTTTATAATCTTGAGAACTTTTTTGTACGTCTTCTTCAGAAGAATTTTAGAAAATTATTATAGCATATTATCTCTAAAGATAAATTGAAAGAAGCTTCTCCTAAATGATCATTATACTTGCTCTTAAAAGAAGTAGCCAAATATGCTTATATTGAAACGAAAGTCCCTTCAATTTTTCCTTTCATATAGAAATAAATTTTGTCCTCTTTAATAAACTTTACATGATTGTCTTAATACATATTAATTTCTATAGAGAAGAACAATATACTTAAAAATAACTACATTAGTTTGTTTGGTACAAGAATAACTATCCATCCATTTCCTCTAATTTTAAAAGGGAAATTGGATTCTAATAATACGAACTTTTGGCCATATAAGACTTAATAATAGGAACTTTCGATTAGGTTCTGAATAATATGAACTTTGACCCCCTGTTGCCCACAGTAACACGTCACCGAGTTAAGATGAACTTAACTCAGTGGCGTGCTGATGTGGCGGCGGAGAGAGATTGTTGACTCTTTTAATTGTGCCATGTCAGCTTTGACTTGTCAAACACAACCCCCTTCTCTCTCCTCAACCATTCTTCTTCTTCTTCCTCCATTATCCATCAATGGCTTCTTTAAGCTCTTATCTTTTTCAGAGAACACAAACCCTAGATCCACCATTAACAATCTTCTTCTTCTTCTTCTTCTTCTTCTTCTTCTTCTTCTTCTTCTTCATCTGCTTCTTCTTCTTCTTCTCAGGACATTTGGAACTCAGAAAAATCAAATTCCAAAATGAAGCCAGAAAAATTCAAGAAAAAGAATCTGAAGATAAGAGCTTGAGGTAGATGAATTTCCAGCCATGGAGATGGGCTCGAACAACAATGTCCATATCCTTGACCGTAGTCCTTTCGAACCAGCCACCGGATTCCTCGAGGGCTTTGATTCGCTAAACACCAACAGTCCCATTGAACCCAAAGAACCCAGAAAAATTCCAAAAAAATTGAACCCAGAAAAATTCCAGACGACCACCAAATTGAACCCAGAAAATTTCGCCAAACAAACCTTGAAAGACACAAACGACCTCAAAGTGAAATCAGAGCAGTGGAAAAACACAAACAACCACCAACTAAGCCCTTTAGAATCAAGAATTCAGCTTCAACTTCTGGGCAAATTTTTTCAACATTCCCAATTCTGGGTTTCAAGGTTTGTTTCTGGGTATTTGGTTTCTGGGAATGTTGCAGCCTAATCTCTCCCTCTGCTCTGTTGTCGTCAGCCCCAGCGACACCAGCACTGGCAACCGCCGTCGTCACCACCGAGCCCCCTCTCTTCCTCTTTCGTCTCTCTCTCTCTCTCTCTCTGTTCCTCGCTTTTCCCTTCCAGCGAACAAGAAGGAGACCAACGACTCCACTGCTGCTGCTGTTTCGACCATCAGCGCCACCAGCGACCACCTCCGTGCCTCGCCCACAATTGCCCACCCTCCAACGACCCAACCACCATTCCTAAGTAAAACCCTAAATTCATATTTTTCAGTTTCTAAATATTATCATTATTAATTATAGTTTTTCGTCAAATCTGAGTACGTTTCTGGATTTCTCTCTCTCTCAATTTGTTTGGAATGTTGCAGTTTTTGGCTTGTTACAGAAACTTGTGATATTTAGGTTGAGATTAGGTATTAATTGATAAACTGAGAAGGATGAATTTCATTTTTGAATTCATTGAATTTGTGGTCAAGATATTTGGCCGTGAGTTGGAATCTATGAATTCAATATGAGTACTGGACATTGAAGAAGAAGAAGAAGAAGAAGACGAAGAAGAAGAAGGGAAACGGATGAATGACGAAGAGAGGAGAGAGAAAGAGAGAGAGAAGGAAGAGATATTGCTGACGTGGCTTTTTTTTAAGTCAATATTGCTGATGTGGCAGAGTCAACAGACCCAACCACCGCCATGTCATTTTCCCGACGAGTCAAAATAAAGCTAACTGTTCGGTCTCGTTTCGAGCCGAATTTTATCTCTTTTATAGGGTATTTTTGCTTGTTTTAGCCCCTTGTATATATTAGATATGATGATTTTGTGTTTTGTAGGTTAAATCAAAGAAAAGAGGGAAAAGAAGGCCTAAAAGCTCCAAAAGCCCATCAACCAAGTGTGTGGCACTCGCAACCATGGGCTTCGCGCCCATGACCGTTGGAATTTCCGGAAATAAAGAGGCGACGGCTAGATTTAGGGTTTTGGAGAGATTTAATTTATTTTCCCTTCCTAAACTTTTCTATATATACTTTATACATTAGCCTTTAGTTTCATCAATTAGAGTAGGTAGTTAGTTTTTAGCTTTTCTTTAGTTTAGGGTAGTTTTAAATTAGTTTTAGTTTTAAGCAATTTCTTTAGTTTTTCTCTCAATTCCTCGATTGTAAGCACATTCTCTTTCAAGATTAATTCAAGTTCTTGTTCTTTCTTGTTCTTTACTTTCTGTTTCGCTATTCTCAATTTCATTAGTATTAGTTCCGCAAAAATTTCACTTTTTAGTGAAGCGGAGGATTAAAGTTCCTCGAATTCTCCCTTCAGGTGAGGATTCGAGCAGTCTTGGTAATCCAAATCACACCTTTCTTGTTTGTTCGGGAGAAAGAATCGTGATTCAAAGATTCAAGATTCAATATTAGAGTAAAGATCAAACCTTCAGGTTAATGTTTTCTGCTTTAGATTCAGTAATTAATTTAGTTTTTACTTTCATGGTTTTTAATTGCTTTCTTGATTATGCTTTTGATTTCTTGTTTAGTTTCTTGTTCTTGTTCTAGTAGTTAGGTTTTATTTTCAATTTCTTGTTTTCTTGTTTCCTAGTTTAGTTTCTTTAGTTAAGTTTTGATTTTTTGTTCTTGTTTTCAATTCATAATTAGTTTAGTTTAAATTATTTACTTCTTCCTGCAATTTGAAACCCAAACCAAACCAATTTCCTGAAAACCTAACACATCATCCCTGTGGATTCGACAACCTTACTTTTAAACTCAAATTACCTCAACCGAACACTAACTCGGTGGCGTGTTACTGGGGGCAACAGGGGGTCAAAGTTCATATTATTCATAACCTAATCGAAAGTTCGTATTATTAAGTCTTATATGGCCAAAAGTTCATATTATTAGAATCCAATTTCCCATTTTAAAATACATGTGTTTCACGAATCATGCTATCAATGTCATTTTATTCAATTAATGTTAAGCTTCAAGTAAAAGGCAAATTACATTGGATGTACATATTGATAATTAAGAGCTTGTTCATCATGGTATTAACCTAACATAAAAATAAATTTAAGCAAGAATAGGCACTTGATAACCATTAATTATTACCATTAATTCATCATTATGCCATTTGGAATTCTAATTGGGGGGAATCAAAGTCTTGTTGCTACAATAAGTGGAAAGTGGTCAATTATTTGGAATACAAGGAAAGCATGCAAGTACCATCTTCATCACATTACTTATATTGGTAGGTGTACCTTATCTAGCATTATATGGTTGTTGTACAATAATTATGCACATTAACGATTTTAAATAAAAAAAAAAAACCCAAAGTAACATCCTTTTCTTTGCTTTGCTCCTTTGATTTTGTGAAGGGTGTAAATACACTTAAACTAGAATTGCAATCAAATTGTTATCAAATACTCCCTTCATTCCATATTAATTGTCGTTTTTTGAAAATCCTGCAGTCAAATTCATAAAAGTTTAACCATAAATTTCTCAATATATACAATGACTTGTTCTATAAAATTACTACAATTAGATTTGTAATGAAAAATACTATCATAAAAATATAATATTGCAATTGCTAATAACATATTATGTGATAAATTATCAATCAAATAGTAATATTAAAGACCGAGAAAGTAAAAATTGTGACAATTAATATATAATAGAGAGAGTAGTTTTTTTTTTATAATTAGTGGTCATTTAGCCAAACTGTTATAGTCTTATTCAACCATAACGAAAATGCCATAAACATACTACCTCCGTCCCAAATTGTTTTTCCATCTACCTAACTCCCTTGTCCCAAAATGTTTGTCCATTTTATAATTTCAATGATTGTAATTCCTATTATACCCCTAATAAATGCTCATATGTTTCTTTTTTATTTTTCTTCACATGAGAAAAGTAAGGGCAATTTTGGTACATTACACATTTTTCACCCTATTTCCCATGACCATTGGACTTTTAAATATAGTTGGATGGACAAACAATATGGGACGGAGGGGTAGTAAAAGAGTTCCAGCTCAAAAGCGAAAATGGGTCAAACCCAATACAAAACTGTGACGAAAATTGTTATTTGATAGTTAAATGTATAATAATTTATTCACATTCATATGATTTCTTCCTAAACATGGTGATAATTTGAATATTATTGCCTAAATCTCAAGGGATTAGGCATTAGCCCATAAGCTTTAGGATAGGAGGCCAATGCCATGCATATATTCAATATTCATGTCATTTCTTATTAACCATAGCATGTGGTGCTCTGCCAAAATCTTAGGATAGGACTTAGGAGGCCATATATAGGCATTAGCCCATATGCTTTAGGTTTGCAGAACAACTTCATGAGCTTTGCATGCAAATGATGCATTTCTCAAATTCAAGTTCTAGTGATTTCGGGGCCAGATACATAGAGTATCACATGAATAATTGATATCTGAATATAGTTTTCTTTTTAAAGTCCGTTCTGATTCAAATAATTCGGAAAAGTTTAAATTCAAGTTAAAAACAAATTTAGACAATGGAAAATGGGGGAAAGTTATACTTAGAGATTTGATCAAATCAGTCAAATACTAAATTACTAACAAAAAATCTGTAATATACCCAATTTTTTTTTCCGGCCTTCATATCTTGAAAATCTTAAGTTGTGCATAGAACAACAGTAACAACAACAAACTCCAGTATAGTCCTCGTGTCGTGAGATCTGAAGTGTTAGACACATTGTTTTGGTGGTGTGCAACTCCACTGAATTTTTGTGCTCTTGCTAGGGACAAAGGTGGCACTGTCTTGATAGCCCATATATAGCCCCAAAGAGAAGGACTGACATGAAATGTGAAGCCTCAACTCTCCCCTTTGGCTTTATTCTCCTGGAATTGACCTTTTTGCTGTATTCTAAATCTAAACCCTCTTTCTTTCTTTTTCTTTTTTTTTTTTAATCCCAATTGGTATGGTATAGGATGTAGGTTTTGTATGGAGAGATTAATAGTTAAGGTAGGGGGTTTGAGTGTCTAACATTCACTGTCCAACAACATGCCACCCCAGCGGAAAACGTGGTAGGCGGCTCAACCAGCAGACGAGCTAGGAAAAAAGGAGAAGAATAGAAGACTCAACCATTATCATTACTAAAGTATAAATGGATGTTTGCCTAGGGTTTTGTGCATAATTGTTTTTTTTTTTGTTTGCTAAAACAGACAGCACAAAAATAGAAACAACAAACACTAATAAAAACCAACTAAAACAACTAAAAGAAACAGGTGCTAGACCATGCGGGGAACCATGAACTCCCTCAATCGGCTTGAATCGCCAACCTGTGAGCGTGATCCACCTCCTGACTGTCCATTGTCCTCACACCATCGGACTGGACACCCTTGCAAATTGCTGGTTTGAACTTCTTGTTGACAAAAATATCTGGAATTTAGCCACTGTTCCCAAGTTAGCCTTCCTCTTTCTGCTCCGCAAGTCCTGCCTTTGAACTTGTACATGTCCTTTCCTAAGCCTCTTCCACTTGATAGTCTTCTGTTCCTCCTGCCGATACGAGTAGGTAGATCCCTTCTCGAGATTGTCGCGGTAGTGGACCATCCTACCCTGTTCCCTGCACCAAAAGCCAGTCTTACATGAAAGGAGGACCTTGCCACTCTTAGGGATTCGTGGCAAAGGGCGATGCGTTTCATGATTCTTGTTCACCCTCGGAGCAATGCTGCGACCAATGGCAAACTCTAAAGCTTCAGGAATTGGTTTGACACTCCTACCTTCTTCCATACCACCTTCCTTCTCCACAAATTCTAGATTTTCAACTGCACTAGGCTTGGCACTATTATGTGATGATGACATTTTCGGGGTTACTTTGACTTTGATTTTCATATAAGTTAAACTGACTGGGTCAAAAACTTCAAAATACTTTCCTTTGAGCAATCCTTCGTAGGCTTCAACGTTTAGGGACAAGCTTTAACCATCTTGTCGTTTAGAGAACTTGAGCCTTGACCTATCTTTTTTTAATGACGCCTTCCAAAGGCATGGCGTCTGCTGGAGATTTCATAGAGCTACAACTAGCCCTACCCTCCACGCATGTCGTGACTTCTTGAAACGCAACTGAAGGACAATTGCTAGACCGAGGGGGACCTGTATATCCCTGGGTATTGGGATTGTTAGCCACCCCTTCTCCCATCCACTTCTTCTTTCTTTTCCCTTGAAACTCAACTGGCTGCACCCCATCAGCCCTTAGGCCTCCATCCATCTCATCTCCCTTCCTTGGATCATTAAGCTGATCAAAGTCATCGACGTCCATATTATCCCGAATCACCTTGGTAGTGGGTTCCTTGACCACGCTCCTAGGACATTCAACCCTCTCTTCCTTGTCACTCGTACCTCTATTATGAACAAAACCCCCCTTCTTTGCTTCCTCATTACTTCCCCCTTCCTCCCTGGAGTCTTCCTCTACCTCCATATTCGTGCTTGAAGATTTCCTATGCAAGTCATGCTTAACCTTCTGAAGCTCCTTATACACTTCCTTATTTTTCAGGTCCAACTCCATTGCCCGTTCCAGATTTTTAATGGCTTCCTCCATGCGATCGAGTTTCACCAAGGTTGTAGCTTGTCGAAAATAAGCCTTAACATTCAAAGGGTCAAATTCAAGAACACTTTGATAGAAAGTGAGGGTTTGATTGAATTTTCCTAACTTCATACTACAAGCCGCAAGATTCAAGCTAAGCGAGGTACCCACTTCCACCATCAAACTAGCATCATCTTTACACAAAGGCTCCCCTGCACCGAGGAATTGAAAGGCTCTATCATAAGCCAAGGCTCCTTCTTCGAACTCCTTCTTCCTAAACAACTTGTTTCCTTCTTCTTTAATCACAATCGCTTTGAAAATGACGTGTCTAGGATGTGGCATGGAAGCCACAATCTGAAGAACTTCCTCATCAATATCATCTCCCATAATATGGAACCGAGGCTGACTATACGACCTTATGACACAAAATAAAATTTCCACCAACTAACTATAACTATTAAACTCCACACAAGGAACACCAACTCACCACACACAAAGAACCAACACCACCACACCAATCACAAAAGAAAAGCACCCCTTTAGCATGAAAGGAGGGAAGAAACCAACACCCACCCCTCACCTCATACCAGCTGGGTTAATTCCTCACCCACGCCAATATCACAAACATCCAAGAAGCAAGCACTACCAACCAAACTCCTAAACACAAGGCAACCACACTTCTGACCAAACTCCTATTACATCAACGAGAGACTATCCTAACACAAGAAAAAGACAGCCAAAACAGTCGCCAACAACCAAACACCACACAACTGCAGAAGAAGAAACGAAGAAACACACACCTTACAACATTCTTGACCAAACTAACGGAGGAGATCGAGCAATGGAAAGACGAACGCCGGGAACACCATCGGAGACCGCGACCGCCGAACACAAGCTCCCGACCACCTTGTCTTCAACCTCCCGACTCGGTAAGCTATGACGGTGAAGAACGCTGGAAAACCGGCCACCCCACCTACCGACCACAAACTCTAAAAACAAGGAGCAACGCAACCAAAATGGGAGAATGTTCGGTTGTATTTTTTACGGTTTTTAGGTAAGGGTTGTCGGTCCACAGGGATGGGTGTTTAGGCTTGATTAAGGGAATCGGTTTGTGTTTGGGTTTTTCTCAATTGCGGAAAACGGTAAATTATGTAAATAAAGCAATTAAATCTAACCTAGACATGAATCAAGAAAGCAATAAAGATGAAAGCATTTAAAAAGCTAGAAATAGGAAAGCAATAAAAAGCATGAACAATGAAATTAGGGACAAGAATTATACCTTCGATGACCAATGCACTAAATCTTCACTTGTAATTTCCCCCGAACAAACAAGAAATTGTGGATTGGATTACCAAGGATCCCCCAAATTCTTACTAGTAAGAAGGATTGGTAACCCTTGACCCTCCTCCCCACTAAAAGTGGATTTGTGGTGAGATTTACCCTAGAAAGCTTTGAAATCAAGACATCAATGGAGATTAGAGAGAGAGAGAGAGAAAGAGAGAGAGAGAGAGAGAGAGAGAGAGAGAGAGCTTGTAAAACACTTCAAATGAGACTAGAGAAAGATTGAAAGAGATTGAGAAAGCTTGAAATTGCAAGAAAACTTGAAGAACAATGAAGAACAATTGACTTGAGGAACAATTGAAAACTTGAAGAACAATTAAAGATAGCAATTAAAGAAAGCAATTAAATCTAATCTAATTCTACTCCTAAACTACCTAGGCTACTTGATAAAAGTGCTAAATACAAATGGGTATTTATATAAGAAGGAAAAATACAACCCAAACCCTAGGATTTTAATCGCAGCACGCGCGCAACATTTCCGCAGAACACAGTGACTCAAGCGAGTCGGCTTCTGTCGCGGGCAAGTCCAGTGTCTGCCCAGATTTGTCCGTCAGCATTCAGCAAGGGTCGCGGGCGCGACAGAAACACGACTCGGGCGAGTCAGCTTCAGCACTCCAGCGTGACAAGCCTCTGTTCGCTGGCCCTTTCGTCTCTCAGCTGCTAGTCGCAGGCGCGACCTCCTGCTGCTCGACCAATGTTGATGCGGCAGTGTACTGTCTCGGGCGCTACAATGCTTGACTCGACCGCGGCCTTCCTTTTGCCTTTTTCACTTGTTTTGCTTTGGTTCTCGACTCGGGTCTCGAGTTGGCTTGGGTTGACTTGGTTTGTCTAGGGAAATCGCTCGGGATTCCCTAAAAACCCTCAATTAAACCCAAACTTCTTCTAACTCCTTATTTTCCTACAAAACACAAAATGATTATATCTAATATATATATATATATATA
Source organism: Portulaca oleracea (assembly GCA_029582165.1). Classification (NCBI taxonomy): domain Eukaryota; kingdom Viridiplantae; phylum Streptophyta; class Magnoliopsida; order Caryophyllales; family Portulacaceae; genus Portulaca; species Portulaca oleracea. The sequence continues at coordinate 11,969,080 of CM055870.1, forward strand.
TATATATATATATATAAGGGCTAAAATAAACACAAACACCCTATAAAAGAGATAAAATTCGGCTCAAAACGAGACCGAACAAAGAAACAGGGTAAATGATTGAATAGATCGGGTGATGGTGGTGCCGGTGACAACCGCTAGGCAGTCATCACCGGCACCGGCGAGCCAATTAAATGCGGGGTGCCATAGGTAGTTGGTAGGTGGCAGACGAGAGTTGTAATCTCCCTTTTGGTGCATAATTGTTGTGTGTTGTGGTGCTTGTGTGTTTGCATGTTTATTTATTTATTTATTTATTCTCCTTTATATATTGTTATGTGAGTTAAGTGTCAACTAATTATTTCTTTTTTGTAGGGCAATACAACAAAAGGGAAAAAAAGGAAACAATAAATATGATTAATATCCATTGTTGTTTAATTAGGGTGACAATCGACGTTCACAACAAGCTCCATTTCAGCCACCACAAATGTCCCAGCAAGCTTCCATTTCGACTACCACAAAGGTCTCCACAATCTAAAATGGAAAAAAGTATTCATGATTCCACTTTCTGCAACCTAAATTAAAAGAAAAAAATTTGAAAAAGGTATATATAAGTATATAACCATGATGATATTATTCATGAAAGCACTGACGATGAAGATTCAAATGACGAGTCGCTACTCATACTGTTAAAGTCCAGGCGTGACAAAACCATCATATCTTTAGCTATCATGGGAAGTTCAATGGGTGTTTGAGTATTACATAAAATAGTTAATGAAACAATCTCATAGAACTTTAAAGTTGTCAGGATGGCAATGGGTGCAAGAAACTCTCAGCACCCCAGGAGAAAGGTACAGGGTGTTCAGAATGGAGACTCATGTCTTTTGTAAACTTACTAACCTATTGGTGGATAATTGTGGGCTAGTATTTACTAGGAATATCATCCAGAAGAAGCATTTGCAATATCACATATAATGATTCAAACTGAGATATACAAAGTAGGGTCAAAAATTCTCAGGAAACAATAAGTAGAAATTTTAATGAAGTACTCGATGCCTTTAAAAAAAATTTCTAAGGATATTGTTTTATCATCAGATCCTAATATTGATGAAGTTTCAAATCATATTCGGGAGACTTACAAATATTGGCCTTATTTTAGATGGTGTATTGGTGTCATAGATGGGACTCATATACCTGTCGTTGTACGTGCTAAAATAAACTACTATACATTGGTAGAAAGGGATATGCAACTCAAAATGTACTAGCCATATGTCACTTTGATATGTTATTTATCTTTTTCATTGTTGGATGGCTCGACTTTGTTCATGATTTGCACATTCTAAACAATGTCATTGGAAACCCAAAAGAAAAACAATTTCCATATCCACCGAATGATACATATTTTTTAAAAGATAATTTATTTTTATTACAAGCTTGATTCGTTTTATTGTTATTAATTTCTTATATATATTGAGGATGTTATTTTAAATTTCTTTATTCAGGTTAGTATTATGTCGTAGATGCAAGATATCCTAGTATACATGTCTATATTACCCCTTTTAAAGCTCAACGTTACCACATTCCATATTTCAGGCGTTCAAGTCAAGCTCGAAGTGGGTATTATGAATCATTTAGTTACCCACATTCATCTTTGAGAACATTATTGAGTGAACATTTGGAGTGTGGAAAAACAAGTGGAGCATATGGTAACACATGCCAAGTTATCCAATATAAACACAAAATAAAATTGTTGGAGCAATTACGGCTATACATAACTATATCAGAAAACGTGTACTAAGAGACTTGGAATTTGACAAGTGTGATGTTGACCCTTACCATATACCTCTAGTTGAAGAAGATGAAGATATTGGAGATGTTGGACATGAAGATTTTTTGAAGTAATGGCAAACAAGGGGGGTTTTCTCTTTCTATGTTTTTTGGTGTCCCACATACGAGGATAGTGTGGTTTCAAGTGGGTTTTTATGTCCCACTATTCCTCCTAGTGTTGTATTAAGTTGAAAGTAGGTTTTATGGAGGAGGGTGTGGTTTGGGCCTCCACACGCGCGCCGCCGTCTGTCTGGGCGCGTGTCGCAGCCGGGTCGGTTTTGAATCCAGTATCGTTGATTCTTTGCGTTGACTGGATTATTTCCCTCTTTATTATCGCAAATTTTACGCCCTCTTTATTTGCTCTTAATTGTCATTATGTCACCGTAATTCTTGCCTATCCTTAATGTCTTTGTCATTTCCTTTTCTGGTCATTTCAACAGTCTTTTTTCTCCCTATAAATTGGTTGTCTTTTAATATGGTTTATACTCAAAAAACACAAACAAGCATATTCTCTTCTTCTCTCAAATTTGCTGGGCAATCAGATTATCATACTTCAAGCCTTTGGCCACGAGTGCACGTGTCCAAATGTTATTTGAGTTAACCTTGGGGAGCGATCGGCGTATTCGATTGGCACCAAGATTGAGCTGAAATCGCTTTCAAGGCAATGGTCATTCCACAGCCTTGATTTATCCATTATTTTCTAACAAGAGACACCTCCAGTAATTGACAAGTGGAACATGAAAATACTATGGATGATAACCGTATGACTTTTTTTCTTTTTATTATCAAGAGGGAGGAAAATAGAATGGCTAACATTGTAGCCGATATGCAACCTATTGCTCTTGATGAATAGAGAACTTGGGTTAATATTGGCCACCCTACATTTTCGATATCTTATCTAAAAGGACGTTTGTAATGGTTCTTTAAGCATAGAACAAAGCTAGCAATATTTTTCATAAAAAAGATACTATGTGAATCTATGTAATATATAAAGTCAAAGGGGTTTATGGTACGCAAATTTCACATTGCCCATTTTACCCTTGCCATTGATAAATTGTAAGGATAGAATAGTAATTACAATAATTTTTATTTGCACCAAAATAATTATCAAAGAAATTGTTACCGTCAAGATTTGAACCTTTAATGCAAAGGAATACCCTCCAACTTCTATACCACTACTACACCAACGTAAATTTTGTTATAGTATTTTTTCATATATACTCTCTATTTCTCTCTTTCACATTGGAACCGTCATTCACTTCATTTTTTTGGGTTTCCATTTTCCCTAATTTACACTATACTATTATTTTGTTTAATCTTTTTAAGGTTCCTATGCTGTTATCTAACATTATTTTAAGTTTTGATGTTTTTTGCAAAGTATAATATTAACTTTAATCACCATTGTTTCTTTAGAAAAGATTCAATTTCATTAAAAAAAATTATCATTACATTAGACCTATTTTCCTCTTCAATTCCGTGACTTATTATATTTTTATGTCATAAGTCAACACACTTAATTGTTGAATTATTTCTTATTCGCCTATTTATGTTTCTTTATTAATTAATTATAAACAAGGCAATTAATCAATAATCTTATTTCTCAATTAATCTCCCTCAAACCTCTCCTCCTGCATTGTTCATGTTTATTCTCACTCTCATTCATCAACTAATTATTTTCCTATTATTTACTAAAAGAATCAAAATTATAAATCTATCTAATATATTAACTTAAGGTTAAGTTAAATCATGCATATATATAAATTTTTCTATTATTATATGAAAATAAGAAAAATCATAATATTTACCTAATATGTTGATTGATGTTAAATAAATTAACCTGCTTGTATAATTTTTTCTATCATTTATGAAAAAAATGAGAAAAATCAAAATGTACCTAATATGTTGATTGATGTTAAATTAAATCCTGCATCTGTGTGTGTGTATCATAGAGTGACTGAGGAAAAGACAGAGATGTCAGAATTTTATTATACAAATATACTTTAAATTAAAATTATTTCAAAAGTAAGTATATGATATAATTTATATCTTTTTATTTATAGATTATCGTTACATCAGAATTAGAGTATCTCTGATAATCTTTTTGTTCCTTTATTTTAGTTTTGGAAAAATTTCTTATGTATTATGTTTTCTTATAAGACAAGATTCTTAATTAACTAAGAAATGTTTGTTTTATGATCATTTTGTTATTCTAAGTTGCATAATTGCATTCTTTTAACATTAAGTAAATCCAATATCACAAATAAATAATAGAAACGTAATGATTCGTTAAAGTATTCGATAATTTTTTTTTTCAACATAGAAATTAAAATCATGCAAAAGTTTAAAAAAAAAACTATCAGGAGGAATTGAAGAGTATATCTATAGTGCATAATTGTTCATACTGAGAGTAAACGAACAATAACGAATAATATTGCTTCTGTCTCACTATATTTTTTATTTTGAACATGTTCATTCCAATTTATTTTGATAGAGCTTATTACGAGTTGAACTTATCTAAACTTACTTTGAATTTATTATATTGAACTAACTTGAACTTAGTTGTTTGATCTTATTTGAATTTATTTGAAAGAGTTGTTTTGCAAATTTATCTTGAACTTATTTTGAGAAACAATTGAAAAGAAGATAACTATAATTACACTAACCCACCAACATCCATCATGCATGAGCCAAAGTTGAATTATATGAAGATTTTTATTTTTAAGCAAAACAAGTTCTGATTTGCACGCATTGCGTGCATCGATTGTTATATTTATTTATTTTTTGTGTGTGTATATACACACAATAAATAAATAAATTTAAAAATCGTTGCACGTAATGCGTGCGAATAAAAACTTGTATAGATAAAGAAAGATTGGTGAATATGATGTGATTGTGAGAATTGCATTGGTTGAGGAAGGAAGAACATGGTAGATCTATTGAGAGTGAAGGTGGGTGCTGGGTCACAAATCACGAGTCACATTCTCACTCCCAACATCAAAATCTTTGATGCGACTTCCAACAGATTCATTCTTTTTTCAACTCACTCACTAACACCAAAATTCTGTCCCAACCCAAAATATCTAAATTGTCCGACCTAGAAAAAATTGGGTTTGAACATGGATTTTTTGTCTGAATTCTAATATTGATCCAATTGATCGCACATTCAGATATAAAATTTCTCTTTTTCTATTATCCAAATCTGATTTTAGCCTCGTACAAATTGTCCGACTTGAAATAAAATCCGAATTCAGACATGAAAATCTCGCCCAAATTTTGATATCGACCGAATTTATTGAAACTGAATTTATCCAAACCTGAATTTTTGTCAGTGCTACTCACTGCTTACAAAGTAACTCACCGTCATACATGCAAGATTTTCCCCTTGTTTTAATAATTGGTTGATGTCATTAATATCAATATATAGACAAATTGTTAGATAGGGGCAATGACAAGAAGCATGATGTTGAACTTTATCAAACTCCGATCCTTTGACCGCTAAAGGTACTCCAAAAAATAATGAATTATTATCATTTTTGGTTTTGTTTAAAGTTCTTTGAATAATAAAAGAAAAAAGTTCTACATTTTCTATTGTGATTTTTTGAGTCATTCTTTCCATTTCCCAAAATGTGAATATATACAAAAATCAAAATTTAGTAACTTAAGTCAATATCGCTGGTACTTGTCAAGGGCACAAGATTGAAAGAATCACCATAAAATCTTACGTTATTGAAAGACATCTCGCATAAAATTTATTGATTGTTAAATAGGGGCATGACACCACTCATGATTTGAACTATCAAACTCTAATGCTTTGACACAGAAAAGGTTTCTTTGAACAAATTGCTAGCAGTAAAGATGATTTAGAGATCAACAATGAGGTTTTGAAGGTTCCCATGGAATTATGTTTGGATAAATTGGTTAACAAGGCACGCAGAGCGGCAAAGGTTGAGTATAAACTGGGTGTCATTCGTGATGATAAAGACATTTTCGCAATGAAATTTAGAGAGAATTTACTGAAAGAAAAGAAGGCAAAAGTGAAGATTTAAATTTGTCTTTGTTGTTTTTTTTTACTTCGTGAGCTAGTCGCTTTTGTCTGATTTTGTTGTGTTTTCTAAGTTGTTTCTATTATCTTGTTTGACAATGGATGTTATTGTGAACTCTTACTCTTTTTCGGGCTGTAAAGAATCAGAAAAAAAAAAAAAAGCAAATTAATATACATTTTCTAAGAGTGTTCTTTTCAATCTAATTCAGATTCTTTGAACAATAACCGTACCAATTTGTTTGTGACGAAGACCGTGCAAGTACCTTAAAGTGACGTTACTTCCTGTTTCCTACAGATATACAAAAATGCAATGTAATAAATTGTTGCTCTCAATCTTCCAACACTACAAAAATTGAACTAACACAATCACAGTTAGAGCTATCATTAAACTGACATACAACTCTGCAAAGGTTCAATCAAACTGTAGCATAAACAAGATGTTAAAAATCTTAGGAACTTCCAAAAGAAACAGCAGTAAAAGAGTACCAAAAGCACAAGGAGGCAGGTATATATAATGTCATGGCACTATACAGGTTGGTTAGTTGGCCATCCATCATCGTCTACGTACGTACTAGCGTTTGGAGTGGCCACCATCAATCAAGTTGGGTTTCAAAACAGGACGATTCGTCATGCGTTTGCTTCCTATGTGCTTGACAAGATTTTAAAGGCTAGAACATGCATCAAAGATTTGGACGTATACCATACTAACACATGTTCCAGACTAAAAAGCTAGACCACACTAAAAAAAAGAACTGGGTTACTCTTGTTAACCCTTCTCATCTTTCTTACCCACCTTCCAAGTAACCCTTACCATAAGAGATGGTTCAATATAGTCTAAAATGACTATCACCACCAGGAATTGGGAAAGTAACTCATGAAAAATCCAGTAGTAAATTTATAAATGAAGAAAGGAAGAAAATTCACCTTCTTTTGTGATAAGGGGTGGGGTATTCAAACCGTTTCTGATAGTGACTAATAATCAATCTAATGTGCTAAACACTAGTCCTAAGTAACCCTCCACACCCTAGAAAGAGTGATAAGGATCTTCAAATAAGAGAGGAAATATCACCATTGATAATCATGAGGTTGTACTTCAAAACCTTTGCCGTCATATAATGGGGAAATTGTTCTCATAGCATCATGATTTTGCGCTTCATAATTGTTCATTCTGATGCTTTCCCAGGAGGAATCATGTCTAAGGTCTTGAGTAAGAATGTGTAGATGAATGCATCTTCACGAAGCTTCTCGAATCTGAAATGAGCAAATTCAGCTCTGTGTTTAGAAACTTTCTTTTACTTGGTGCTGTCTAGTTTCTGACATCTAAAATTAACCTCTAATTGTAAAATGGATGCATAATCCTTGTAAGTTGTAAGGGTTAATACATACTAGAAATGCAAGTTCAATACTTTAAAGTCGATGTTTGAAAAGGTGATGATTCAAAGCTCACATTCAAAAACTACAAAGGACATGAGAACGAAATTTACCTTCCAGATTTTGCAAAGTGCCCTGCGCCAGATTCACATTTAAACAATAGAAGGTTATCATCGGTCTTTAGTTCTCTCAGCTTTGCAACATATTTAGCAGGTTCTGAGTACATCACCCGAGGATCTGCGATAGAAAGAATACAGATTATACACTCGGCCATGTCTGCAGAGTTAAATGCAGAGAATAACTTGCTACTCAAGAGGGAGGGGGGAAAAAGAACTTTTTCAATGAGTCGAATGATAAATTACAACCTAAACACAAGATTACTTTTTCCACATAAATTGTTTAGGGTTTTGCAGAGCATGATAGCATACAGCATAAATTGTTTTGCAGAGCATGATAATGCAGTGATACACCATTCTATATTATTTCACCATTTTTTTATGGAAAAGAAAAACATCAAACTTTCTAATTTGGGTAAAAAATTGATCCCTTTTGTTACATTCAAAAGCTCCACTCCAAGATCCAACATTTTCAGTTCCTGAGTTTCTACTTGCAACATAGCAACAGATTAAAGTCATTCGATAGTAGCCCTGACCACGTGTCTTGTAAGCAAAGGGATGCAAGATAATGACGGATAAGGAGTGACCGAATAATAAGACTTTGGAATAAGATATTTCTCACTATTTATATATTTAGGATTTTTTGACAATAATACACTGAACTTTACAATAATACACTTTACTTTAAGGGGTGTTGAACAATAATGCACCCGGAACGATTCCCACAGTGGTGATCCTACATGGCAGGCGGATCACGTAGGATCGCTACCGAGTCGGCCACCGCCTGAATTGTTCTGGGTGCATTATTGTCCAACACCTCCCAAAATACAGTGTATTATTGTCCAGGGTCAAAGTTTAGTGTATTATTGCCCAATCCCCTAAAAGTTAAATATATCAACGTCCAAAGCATTAGGATAACATGCACATGAAACATATGGGAATTATGTTGTGTAGGCTGTAGCAAGAAACTAAAACGTTGGTCTAACAGAGTTGCAATGTGCCTTTGGAGATTAACCATTGTAGCCTAATAGATACCCAAAGTTCTTTGCAGGGTATAAAGCAAGTCCATTAAGTCTTATATATTAGACGCAAATAATGAAATCACCGCACAAGTCATGGAGTCTACTTTGATCAAATTATTCAACTACATGCAATATTTATATTGTCAAAGTAGGGCACTCAGGGATCCAAATGAACAGATAGTTACCACTGTTAAAAAGAGAATGCAATCAGCAAACCCCACAAACAAGATTTCCAAATTGAGTTATAATAATGAACAGCAAGTTCAAAACATGTCATGTCACCAATCAAAACTACCACATTAAAGTTAGCTCCCAAAAAAAAAAAAAAAAATTAGCACATTAAAGTAGATAACGAGTCAAAAGCTGCATACTCACCATGTAAACCAGCTGTAACAAGCATGTGTGGATACTTTTGTGCTTTGACCTGTTAGTTCATGAGAAAATAAGGCTCAAGCATATTATTAACACTTGCATAGAGATAAGTTTTGGACATTGAAAAAAGGACAAAACACTCCAAGTACATGGAGATAATTATTAGGGACCTATAATTTCAAAATGTATTTTTTGCAACTATAATGAAGTCTAGTTAGTCTTTGATACCATATCCACATTATTGTCACAAAATTATGGCTTGGAAATGATTTTAAGTCGAGCATAACTGCATAAGTACAAGCATGATTTCCATCAAAAATGCCCATCCTTTCGTCTTGAAGCCTTTACTCTGGGCTCCAGCATCCTTCATGCTTTTGTGCATCTTGACTGCAATTTTTCTATTGGACAGACGGGTTTAAAGCATAATTTTGAGACAAGGATTTGTATGGAGGTTGAAGGCTTGAAGGAGATTAGAGAAAGTAGCTCACTTATGGAGCTTTTGAGACGGGCCAAAATATTTCACGATATCACTATAACTGCAAGCAATATAATGATTGCAACTAGTAACACAATCATAATGTTTTGGCCTTTCCAAAATTTTCATTTCTCTAATCTCCTTCTTCAATTCTCCAATCTTCATACATATCTGTGTTTCAAGATTATGCTTCAACCCATTTCCTCACCCCAAGAAACTCGTTGCATTTCATGCATTTGATGTGAACCCTTCTAGGATTATTACTTGACTACAACAATCTTCATGCACCTTCCAAGTCATATACTCATATCTAGGATACAACACAGATTGATGTTCATAATTATTTGCAAGATTTTGTCTTGATGAAGAAGACCCTAACAAACTTTTGCTCTTTTGATTTGAACCAAAAGAAAAAAGAAATTAAATTTGTCAAATTAACTCAACAGGAAAATATGATATCCCACAAAGTCGAAATTTTCACCTTTAAAAGTAACCTAAACACTAGGATGAAAATATAGCTCACCTCAGGGTCCTCAACTTTCTCTTTAGCTTCAGTGGCAGGCACCCCATTAGCCCTTTTATGGAGGCGGGTAGTTAAATTGGGGAGGGGAGAAATGGGGAAAGGGAAGGGAAGTAGCGACAGCTTAGGAGGAAGTAGGTCGGATTACGTAAAGGAAACTACTGAGTTGCACTTCTGCCAAAATCAGAATAAGGCAGATTGTTTTTTGAATATTAAACTGCATTTCTGCCAAAATCCATTTGGATTATTCTTAGCTCAAACCAGAAAAGACCCAAATGACAGAACCAAAAAACTTATGCTCGCCTGACCATAAAACAATTTGAAACTATAGGGTCCTGATCATAGTTTTCATTAAATAGTACGTACCTTAGAAAAAAATTTTAAGAGAAAAGGCTGCCTATTATCATTCCTCAAAGCAATAAACTTTACCACCAAATCAAAATTCTAGAAGTGAAATGTATTGCAACTCCATACAACTTACATTATCCACTGGGGAGTATGATTTCATGCAGTAGTAAAACTCCTCTTTCCTAGGATCACCCCATTCCTGTGACAAACAAAGCATGTTGGAATGTGACTTCAGATATTTATGGAAAAAGTAACAGATAGAAACATAATTCATGGAGGATAATCATTCAGTCCTTTACATAGTACACAGTCAGAATATTTTTTAATAAGTAATCAAGAGATGTAGGACATCAAGGGGATGTTCATGAAGTATTGATCAAATCAATGAAATTGCATACAATATATGGTTAAGAAATTATTCAAACTGTTCATGTGGAAAGGATTTCATGCTTTTCACATATAGCACGTCTTGTGTCTGACCATCTCACAATAAATTGATTTTGACATGTACGCTTTAGCGATGACTTCTATGAATATAAGGGCGACTAATAATTTATTTGAGGTGATTGATAAAAGTCATCCCTCGACTATCCCTCGACAAATTATTAGTAACATCAGTATTACAGTCATTTTAGCGTGACTATTAGTCACAGCATAACCTTCAAAATGTCACCCCTAAAGAACTCCATCTTACCCTAGAACTTGTGCTTGAACTTTCCAACAACTAGATACATCTGAGATGAGAAACAAGGAACACATTTTTTTATTTTTATTTCTTTGCACACAGACGACAGGCGTGCGTTATGAACTGTATTTCCAGCCTTTTGCCCACAAACAAAAACAAAAACAAACAAACAAAAAACAGGTATTGAAAGAAATAAAGGGACTTACCAAACAAAACAAAAAGAAGAGGGAGAAAAAAAAAGGGGGGGGGGGGGGGGGTTGGCTCGCATCATTTTACATGAATAAATAGGTGATGGATGTTTATATTGCTAGATTGACCTTCCAAGTTCCAACACAATCATATCTTCAGTTACAAACCCCAAGTAACATTAAGATGGACCCTTTCTATTCTTTATTCCTTCATGAAAGCACTATAGAGGAATAAATATTAAGATGTGCGTGATGTCAAAATTATTGGCTACTTGTAAAGCAACATATTTGAAACATATTTAATTGTCAAGGACAACTGACAAACATGCATGAACATGTGTGGTTTGTGCAAGGTGCAGTGTCTGTGTGCGCATGAGAGCATGTGCCCCTGTACATGCATATTCAACCAATAACCAGATGATAATTCATCAATATGCCAACAAGAAGTTTGACTCTTACTTCCCACTCTGAAGTTGTCAGTGGAATTGTAGGATCAAGCATTGTCGTCAAAACATCAACAAAGGGCACACCAAGTACAGCAGCTCTAAATAAATCCGGGCGCAAATTCAAGACCGCACCAATAAGCAATCCTCCAGCGCTTCTTCCATGTATGCACAGCTTTTCCTTGGAGCAGTATTTATTCGCTATTACATACTCGGCACATGCAATAAAATCAGTGAAAGTGTTCATTTTTTTTACAAGTTTCCCATTCTCATACCACAGCCTCCCCATTTCTCCACCACCGCGAATGTGAGCTATAGCAAAGATGAAGCCCCGATCCAGTAAAGAGAGCCTTGATGCCTTGAAACTTGCATCTATACATATCTGTGAAGAAACCACTTATTATTTCTTAAATGAAGCAACCCCAAAAGCAAAAGAGAGGAAAAAAGAAAGTGAAGCGCCTGGAGAGAGTATTTTGGCACCTATTTGAAGTGACAACGAACAGATACTTGAACCCCAACAAAAAAAAAAAAAAAACAACCCCCAAGTTAATTGCAGCAAATAGAGAATCAAATATAATCTGCGAACACACAAATTCTATAATTAGTTTTTGTGAGACACTTTACTAGGTTATAACTTATGTCATGTGATAATCATATAAAAGTACATAACAGAACTTAAAACTCTAAAAAGGAACAAACCAAAACTTAGAACAAAGAGCATGGTATCCTCATTGTATTAAAATATATTTTTAAATCAAATATGATTCCTTCAAAACTGTTTCAAACTAACGTTTTCTTGCATTTCTTCCTAAGTTGAATCTTATCAAATATCCATCAATGAAATTATCATACTACACAAGTCAGTACTCTACAGTAAGAACGAGTATAGACATTCCATAACTACAATAAGTAGATTCACGGAGTTGGAAAATATTAACTCTAGATCACCCTGGATACATTAGTGTCAGAAAATGATTTATGCAAAAAGTTTAATGCATATTTTGTGCCACCTTTGAAACAATGATTACATGAACAAAATGCCTTTTGGAGGAAGTTGTACAGTTGGAGTTGGATGCTCAAGGGTGACAAATTCAAAATTATTTTGATTTTGTTGATAATATTAAGGATGAGAGCTTGACGGCATAAGTGTTTTTGTTTTGCCCCACTTTTGTAAACGGGTGATATCCCCTTCGTGTCCTTGCAGTACATATTTTGATTACTTATCATAAGGGGAAAAAGAAAGAACAAAATGTCAAGCATGGAAGCTGAAGCAAGACCTAACTAGATGATTCTATTAGCCAATTTTGCATCTTCTCCATTGTTAATGAAACATCCATAAAAATGATATGATCTATCACCTATGAATCTATGATACATTAGAGACATTGTCCGACATCTGCAGTTACAGGTCATCGCCAATTGAGTGGAAACTGGATGGATTTTATCCAAAACTAGGATTTATTTTCTTAGATTACCACAGACATTGGCCGGCTTCCATGAAAGATTTGAAATATCAAACAAGATCAATGTATTTTGCTGTACAGAATCGCTCACCTCATATGATCCATAACCATAAAGTAATAAGGGGTCAGAACCATCGAGCTTCACAAGATTTTTCTGGTAGACAATGGACAGAGGAATTTGAGTGCCATCTGAAGCGGTCACCCATTTTCTTTCTGTCACATAGTTTGATTCATCAAAACCACCTAACACCTTAAACACAAGAATAAAAAATTAAGTTTTAGGCTACCTCGTTTCAGAAATTGAAAACACAGTGCAAAATAAACTGCTCCCCTTCTAAGCAATTAAGTAGGCATCACATTTGAGATGTTCCGGAATTTGGACACCAATATTACAGAAAATTTCACATTTTCCTTGGTCATATATATAATCATATTGCCTTATCTGGAAGGAATTTATTAGCAAGTATATGAACCTGACAAGAACTGATGGCACCAATAAAAAATAAATAAATAGAGGAAATAGCTTGGAATTGAACAAATGGAATAAACCTTGGTACGAATCACATGTTCTTGAGGAGAAATGCAATGGAGAGGTAAGTGAATATGTTGCTGCAATGCAAAACCACACAAACAGGGGGGGCGGGGGGTGCATGAAAGAGAAAGTACCAAATGTAGAATGCAAGCATACAGCCTAAGAAACCCTATCTGTAAGAACTATGATATAATCAACAGTTCCCATCTTTCTCATGTAAATTTTCATGAAGTTATCCAATCCAAACAAATGGTACACAAACAAAGCATCTGAAAAGATCCAACTGCATCCTCCAAAAATGCCCAATCCACTTAAGAACTAAAACATTGGCCCAAATACACCAAATCTTCGACCATATATTCACACTCAAAAGATGTCTATTGACATGACCTTTTGATTAACTTCTCATGTAAAAACTCTTCTTGAACAACACATGTTTATATAACATGTCTTCTCTAGGTCCCTAAACAAGCATACTTTCACACCCAGAAAAAGGTGTAATATACTCAATGAAGCATACTCAAACTGACCACATCAGGCTGACACTAACTTAAAGACAGCAGAGCATAAGTCTCCATCATCCAGCACCAACAGTAAGTGAAGAACCACGTGGTGGTGGTGGTGGTGGTGGTGGTGTTGATGGCGGTGGTGGTGGTGATGGTGGTGATGGTGATGACGATGATGGTGATGGCGATGGACCATAGGTCATTTTCCTTGTGGTAGAGGCTATGGATGGGGTGAGTAGATGGAAAAAGATATTTGGGTTTCTTTTTTAACAACTGTATCATTTGCATTGAGCGGTAGAGCCTAAGGATCAAATTTAACAATTTTTTGTAAATTGCACATAGCAAATTTCAGCAGAATAAAAACCGCTAAAAAAATACATAGCAAACTTACTGCTTCAGCTTTCTTCAAGACACGCTCACCAGAGTCCATGTCATAGTCATACACAGATGGTGGAGTCCTCAGGGAACTGTATTTAAACCGTAAAATGTTGGAAGAAAATTGTGACTCCAATGGATATGCTGAATACACAGGATCAATAAAATCAACAGGCTGTCCCACACCAAGATCTTTGAGTGGCTGACCAATAGCTGGAAGATGATAAACAACTAGTTTAGGAAGACCGTCCCGTCGCTCAAGAACAACCAGATGGTTGATAAAAACCCGAAAGTCTTCAATTTTAACACTGCAGAATAGCAAAATAACCGCACCGTCAAGCACATACACCTAAGTTCACATCGACATGTCATACTCATACATTACAAAATCCAATGTCAGGGTGTTCAATGGTCAGGGGATGAACCACATCAGACAAGACCAAAACCTGATTTTCAAAGACAATTGACCGAAGACCACCAAAAGCAATCAATCCAAGACCCCAACCAACTGAATAAGACTGGACTGGACTGGACTGGTTCGGACTGTCTTAGCTCATGAGTACATTTATGGAGCTTTTTACCAATGGAAAATAAATAGAACCCCTATATTCAATGCAATATGTACTAGGCAATATTCCCATATCCTACTACAAAGATAAAGTAAACCACAAATCCCCCACCACCCCTGGGGGAAAATCCACCATAAAATGACTGAACATAAAAACAGTTCCCCAACAACGAGAAATGAGTGCGATAAATCAAGCCCTACCTTTCCCTATGCGAGAGAAGAACCGTCATTGCAGATAGATTGTCAATTGGGCAAGCTAACAATTCCGAATTGAAACATATATCACTCCTCCTTTTAATAAAGAAATGATCGCCACGATGACTTGCAGAAATGGATACACCTTCCTCTCGAGGAGTCAAAGCTTTAAGCCCTTCATTAGGCTTTGATATGTCCAAATAGAAGACAAAGCTTGTTGTTTTACTTTCAGATGAAACAAACAAGTATCTCTTACTTTCGGAGGCATCCATATCAAGTGAAAATTTATCATCTTTTTCATGATAAAGACAATTGTCACTTGACTGTTCAGTTCCTAAATTATGCAACCATACCTGCCAGTAAACCAAAAGGTCTCAGAACTTTATACGACAAGTCGCTAGGATAGAATGACTTTCCATTGATGTAAAGCACTATCATGAACATAACAATATCTTTAAGTAATTATAGAAAATTATTTTAACAATGCTCATTATCCCAAATGAAGCTCGTTAACCTTAACTTGAAAGCATATGAATTTAAAGAAAGATACCTTGTCAGGTCGAAGGATCTCATCCATAGTGATGTACACCAGGGCTCCGTCACCTGCCCATTCAACACAAGAAGTAACTCCCACAAGAGGCTTTTCAACAGGTTGTCGAGTCTCAGCATCAATAATGTGAAGAGTATATATTTCATTTCCTTTGGTATCTTCAGCATAAGCAATCAGCTTATTGTTTGGGCTCACCTGGAACAAAAGAGTGCCATACAAGTTCAGACTAATGGGGACATCAAAGATCAGAATGCAGTGGCGAGAACCAATCCAACCCAACCTTAAAAGCATCAACGCAATAGTACTCATGTTTCTCAGCCTGAATATTTTCATCAAGAATGACATGTTGAGGAGGAGCATCAGGCCCAGTTGGCATAGTATCATGCACAGAAATTTGAGCCGCCTTATCAGGAACAGGGCGCCTACAGTACTGTACATACTCTTTGCCTTCTTCGGTGGTCTCATAGTAGTAATAATCCCCCTTTCGCACAGGTACAGTAACATCAGCTTCCTTTATCCTTCCTCTAATCTCAGCATAAAGTTTGTCCTCAAAGTCCTTGGTACCTAAATTTCCAGTTCAATGCATTAGAAAAGCCAAATTTGCATTCTTTGCAATTTAATTTCCAACTACTAAGTCTCGTCCAGATATAAAGTTTGTCCTCGGTACCTAAATTTCCAGCTAAACTGGACTAATGATTTGCAGGTTCCGTACAATAGAAAACGGGAATTGCATGCATGATTAGAAATTTCCACAATTCAAAATAACAAGCATACACTTGCCTAAAATTGCATTCTTTTCAACTTATTTTCGAAGCATTCAGTGAACTGTCTTCCAGAAATCTTCCATTTCTTTTCTGGAACATGTTTTATTTTATCATTTGCAAGTAAACTGGACATATACTTCCCTTTATAGTTTACTAACTGCATTGCTTATTTCTCACAATTTGCTTGGCTATGTTGATGGAACTTTACTTTTCCACCTCTGTATATTCGTGATTCAAATGGACGACAGCGGATCACAAAAGTCCCAAAACTAAAGTAAACAACAAAGCTTTCCAACTTTTTCCAACGTTTTCAGTTGGCTTAGCTTTTTCAATCATTTTCCAGTATCAAGTAAAGTAAATTCACAACATCTTCCAAATCTGCTAAACCTATACTAAACAAGAAGAGATGTTTCCAATATCTCCCAACCTTTTTCCAGCTGGTTTCACTTTTCCAATCTTTTTCTAATTTTCAAGTAAACTAAGCTCACAACGGCTTCCGATTCTTACCAAAACTAAACAAAACAATAAGAACATTAGAGAGAGAGAGAGAGAGAGAGAGAGAGAGAGAGATTACCTGACATGATGGAATCGACGTAGGAATTTTCGGCGTGAAGATGGGAGAGGATGTCGGGGTTAGAGCGGGAGTCATCGCGAAGCCAGTAGTAGTTATCGGCTCTGACATCGCCGAACAGTTCCATTTCATGCTTCTCTTTCTTCGCCACCGGCGGCGTCGCCGTCTCCGTCGCCGTCGTCATCGCTGCCGTGGAGGAGAGTGAAGGGAATCGAGGGTTTCGATGTGAAGAAGAAGAAGAAGAAGAGTATAAGTATGTGGTGGTCCGATCGAAATGGAGTTTGTTTATTAGTTGAGTGAGTAAGCAAAGCTCTGATGTCAGGCTTCGGCCTCCAGTCCTGGCTGCGCCGATGACTATCATTCTCATTCAGGTCACCTTAGAAGGAAAATGCCAACTCTGATTTTATTTTCCTTTTTTTTGAAACGGTGGTTTAATGGATAAGATTTTTTTTTTAATAATGGAATAAGATCATGTTCAAATCTATTTTTGTTTTTGGTATTTAAGGGTGGCATAAAATAAATTTGAATAATCATCGAAAAGATAAATAAATTTGAACAATCATGGAACATTGGAATATTCAACTGATTTTTTGCTTCCACGAGGTTAATTAAGTAGCTGATAAACTCGCTAAACTGGCTTACAAAGCAACCATACCAATATTATCCCTTTAGGTGACCCTCCAATGTAGGTGCAATAACTTCTCCATGTGGACCGTATGCGATTCCATGGAGTCGGTACTATGTAATCTTTAATTTAATATTTGAATAAAAGGGGCTCGCCGCCACCCTTTCTACCAAAAAATTTATTATAAAAAAAAGGAGTTAGATGGTAAGTGGGTAAAGTTTCATTAGAAAGAAGTTCGCACATATTTAGACTGGAACACGACATTTAAGTGATAGAGAATATAAGCAATTCATAAAATAAAAATTATTAATAGACATTGTTATTATTAAGAGATATATATAAGCCTCATATCCAAAGTGCATGCACATAAGGATATGCTTGACTTTCGACCTATCAGTTTATACTATACAAAATAGCGTCAAATGTCTTAGCAAATAGACTGAAAGGTATCTTGCCTAATATTCTTTCACATATTTAGAGCGATTTAGTCCCTGGTCGCCTAATAACTAACATCATTTTAGTGGTCCTAGAGGTTTTTCACACCATAAAACACAAGTCACGAGCCCGACATGGCATTATGGCGAGTAAACTAGACATGAGTAAAACATATGACAAGCTTGAGCAGCCTTTCTTGAAGACCATCTTACGTAGGATGGGCTTTATTATTAATTACATATGAACGATAACGAACTTCGTCACATCGGTCATCTACAACTTCTATATTAATGGCAAGGTATGTGGTGAAGTCAAGCCGGCTAGAGGAATCCAGCAAGCAGATATGATCTACCCTTACCCTTTCAGAATAGTGGTTGAGGCGTTGTCATACCTTATAAGTATTGCAATTAGGGAGAGGAAGTTGAATGGACGTGAGCTAGCAGGAATAGACCAGAGATATCGCAATTACTTTTTCAAATAACAACATATTATTTGCTCGGGCGAACATATCAAAATGCTCCAAGATAGTTGAAATTTTGGATCACTACGAACGAGCATCAAGCCAAATTTTCAACTTCAGCAACTCTAAGGTCTCTTTTAGCAAAAATGTTGTTCTACAAAAACAGGAAGAACTTGCAGATGTAGATAATGCAAAGAGACGAGAAGCAGAACAAGAAACTGGGAGCTCCAATCTATGCAGGCAGGAGTAAAATGAGCTTTTCAACGACATAAAGAATACGATGTGGGAAGAGCTAAATGGCCAGAAAGAGAAGTTACTTTGTAGGGGGATAATGAAGTCCTTTAAAGTCCATCATCTAGGCTATGCCAATATACTTGATAAGCATTTTTGAATTCTCCTTCCCCCTAATTAATGAGTTGCATAGCATGTGTGCTAAACCGGGCAAGCATGAATGGGGAGAGAAAAGTTCATTGGAAGGTATGGAAGGACCTTTCAAAGCCGAAATGTATTGGGGAAGTGAGCTTTAGGAGACTAAATGTATTTAATGAGACGCTTCTAGTTCTAGCTAACAAGGGTGGAGACTATTGCATAACTAAGACTCACTCCTTCGCAAGTCATGAAAGCTAAATACTACCCTCATTCTTCTTTCCTTGCAGCGAATCTTGAACATTCACCTAGTTACTTATGGAGGGGGATATAGGGAGCAAAATCCCTACACAAGGAAGGCTTAAGTTGGCGATTACAATGGCAATAATATTGACATATGGGAAGACTCTTGGCTCCTCGATGAAGAAGGAAAGAAAGTGACAATTGAGTCTTGTTAGGGAACCCTATTCAAGATGATTCATAATCTGGTAGATAACGAGACAGCAATGTTGGGCAAAGAGATAATACAAAAAACCCTTCAATGGATGAAATAGAAATATCATTCTAAGTAACCGACTTCCAAAAGATCGACATATATGGTCCCTTAATAATATACATTGTCATAATATCGTATCTGCTTGGAGCTTCGTACAATCCGGAAGAATTTGAATACCACTAGCCAACATTGTGGGATGCATGTTTAATCCCCACAACAAACCATTTTTGGTGGAGAGTTTGTACAAACACACTGGCAACTAGAGCTCGCCTGAAGTATCGACACATGGTTGATAATTGCCTTTGTCCAAGATATCGGAAGGAGGAAGAGATAGTGTGGCGTACGCTCTTTGATTGTAAGCAGGTTCTGCAGGCATGGAGGATGATGGATGAAGAGGTGTGGCATCTAAAAGCTAAAGCTAGCTTGCAATTAGACTTGATCATTTCCTGGAAGGCCAAGTTTCCCTCTGAATGCTTTCAACAATGCATGACATAGGCGTGGCTAGTGTGGGGAAGTAGAAGTCCGGTGGGTGTTTGATAGCAAGGCCACTCAAATGGAGATGTTGAGTATCAAAGCAAAGAGCATGGTGAAGGAATTAAACAAGGTGAATATGGCAAAAAAAGGCAGGATAAAGTATCTAAATTGCTGTAAAGTTAACTAACTTTTCTTTATAATAGACTATTGTATTATGAAGTTTTTCTAGAAACCAATCGGATAACTAAAACATAATTTTCTTCTTTGGGGGGTAAAAATGATTTTTCGGAAAATGATTTTCCAAACGTTTTGGTACCGAACATTGATAAATTTAGAAAAATTTGGCTACAAAACATTTTCCACTCTACTAAACACTAATGTCTGCAAATTACAGGTCTAGTAACTATAACTACTATAAATTTAGCACTTCTTGTGTCAAAATTGGAAAGGCCAACAGAGGTGCCTCGGCTCAAAAGTAAAAACAAAAACTCCCATGATACTACTATATGTGAAAATTGACCTAGTTTTCTGTTTTTGGAAAACAAGAATAACCCTACAAAAATTTAGACCACATCAGATATGCACAACTGCCAACAACCCTACTCCACAGCTAACTTATGCATCTCTTTAACAATACAGGTGCTTGAATAGATGCTATGACTTTTAATCATTACAAGGGGAAAAAAATTAAAACCTTAATGACTGAGTTGATTTCAGGGAATAACAGTAAACAATCACTTGTTACTTTGAATTTTCTTGGCAGAAGAAAGTAGATCATGAAAGCTCGGTGATAACACGCATACATTTGTCTTCCAAGATCTTCACTGCTTCGGTGAATAGTTGTTCAGGGGGTAAAGCTCCTGTCGATTCAATGCTGACTGAAAACACAAACGAGTAATATCAAGTAATGAATGAAAATGGTTCATGAATGCCAATCTTAGTCCACCAGAATGAAATCACACAAAAATATCCAACCACTCCCGGAATTGAAGAGTGACAAGGCAAGCAAATAAAAAAATTTCCGATATGAGCATCTTTGTGGATACAGGTTAGCAGCAGGGTAAGTCAGCCTATACATAAATCTCCGCAAACTCTTTTTTCCTTTGGATTTGGACCGACATGTTCCTATTGTGGCGACGTCAGTCCAAAGAGTACCCAGGAAGAGTAACCCAAACCCGATGACCCTTACTATGATGGATTCTCATCTCAAATACAGTTGCAAAGAATAGTGAGAAGATGGATATGAGACATGAAGTTGTTTCAACCTTCAAACATTTATTGTTCAAACAAGTCAAAGTGTTCCTTTGTTCACTGAGAAGTAAGGAGGTCAAGATCTTTGGCATAGGCACTTAGGCAGCACAATCTTTTATTGAAGTGTGTTAATTGAGCAGCAGTAATTTTCACTGAGACACATTACACAAGCAAACTTACAAATAAAATGATCTTTCTTGCGCCGCAGCGCCACCACTTGTTCCCAGCCTTCCCCTCGGACACATTCCCTGCAAAGGGTGCACTGCCTTGGTCTTGGGGCTGTTGCCTTTCGACCTGTGTCAAGCAAAGACTGCAAAGTTATAATTAAGATACAGCAACTGAAAAACACCAAGGCAGAGTAACTGATGCCTCACAACTAGCACTGGCAAAATTTTGTCCAACCCAAATCCCCAAATATGTCCAACCTTTAAGGAACCGGGTTTGGACATAGAATTTTCGTCCGAATTTTGACATTGACAAAATTGACATAATATTTCTCTTTTTTCTATAGTCCGAACCCGATTTTGACCCGGTTTTTGTTCCGTGCAAATTGTCTGACACTCCGACCTAGTTTGGACCCAAGAAAACTGGGTCCAAACATCAATTTCTCGTCTGAATTTTGACACTGAATGAATTTGACCAACCCGAATTTGATGTGGACCTGAACTTTTGCCAGTGCAACTCACACCATACTAGTCAAAAGCCCACACCATAACCCAAAGTTCTCCTTTCACCATCTAAAATGAATGAACAAAAAACAATCATTGAAGTTTCTATTGAAGAGTCTAATTGTAAGAGTGCAGATTATACCAATGGGAGTATCTTCAATGTCAAAAACATTTGCTGGACAGCTTTTCACTAGTTCTTCTGCCTTCTCGTCATAAATATCTTTCAAAAGAACAACCTTAACAAACATTGGATAAGTGTGTCAGAGACAACCCTCACTAGGAGCAGGTGGGAGAGGAGAAGAAAACAGCAGCCTGCTCATTTGTTAGTCAGTTACCTCAGGAAGCATCTTATACCAAACAGTGGCAACTGGAGACCACTTAGCATGTTCTTTACCTGCACCTTTTACAGCATGTGCTTCAAGTTCAATTTCCTGCACATAAATGAATGACAGTTGATAAGAGCATGCATAACCCTGACCTTTTGTTTAAAAAATATCATGGTTACTTAATCTCTAACAAGTTTTGTCTAATGACGGAACAAGGATCAGGTACTTCCTTAAAGGTGGTAGAACTATTTTAGCCTGTACAAGTATACTGGTATTCTCAAAGTAAAAGGATACTGCAGAAAACTTTTGGATTTTTTGAAAACATGAGTGCAAGTTTACAGTTAGTCTAGAAGGTATGACTAAATACCACCATAACAGCCTTTAATGTAGCATTCTCAAATCACACTTCAAAATTCACCAGCAAACACAAATAAAGCCAATATACTCATTGGAATTCTTGGGGTATATATCGTGAATGTCCTAGGAGGTTTTGGAGCTACACAAGCTATGATTGCAAGATTTTGTAAACTTCTCCAAGATGTCAAATGGCGATCCTCCCTAGCCCCCTTCTTTGAAAGTGCTCTATCGTGCTTTAGGTCCCTTATGGTCTATGCCTCCGAAGGATAGCCTACATGTATTTATGCATGCCACCATAATGCCCATTTTATTCCCTTCTAGAATCACAATTGAAAGCCTTACAAATGGAGCCAATCACACCATATTATGTGCATATTACATGTCCTAAGCAAGCTTAAAGGTGGAGTGTTACGACCTCTGCAAACCCATGAGGAAGACCATTATAATGAGTTTCACTTTCAGGCATGGATTCAAAACGTGGCTGATCTCCATGAAGTGAGCACGTTGAGAAGGTTTTAGAGTTCGGCAAACTGCATTATCACCCCCACAATATGGAACTTGATTGTCGCATTTTAGTCATTTTCTCGTAGTGCATCCCAGTCCAAAAAACATGACCTAAACCGCACTTTGAATCGTTGGTTTCAGGACACTGCAAAATGTTCTAGTTTTCAAACGGCGAATATTTTTCATTAGTGGGATCCACAATCACAAGGCAACTAAGTGGTACTTGTGTGATAAGGAATGGGCCACAACCTCTAACTCAAGCTTGGCTGGACATTAAAATTTTAAGCAGGGAATTGCATGTCCTAAGTAATGCAAACAATGAACGAAAGGAATCAGCAGAACATTAGCTTTCTAAGATATAATATTTCAAGGTAATTTTTCATAGGAAATGAATAACCATTTTTAGATATCAGAAGACAAGGATAATTAGGAGCATTCGATGGAATGTAATCTCCTTTTTCATCAGTATACCCTATACATTTAGGAAACTTTTAGCTAGTTTGTCTAGTCATATACTCATATTGTTGTAAATGGATGATATGCAATAGATTTAATATCATTCAAGAATATTGATCATTGATTTAATTTACAAATAGTTAATATTTCTCCCTCCATCTATCCTCTTTCTATACCGCCTCTATTCCCTTATTTTTGTTCAAATTTCCCCCTTTTCCCTCTCTAATCCTTCTTTGCTCTCTCTAATCCCTTTCTCTGCCTCTATCTTCCAGCATGTGGTCAGACCAACTCAGCTACATTACTAGGGATGCAATTTCAAACCCTAGTTTATCCTGGCGCATGACTAAATACTACAATTAGCCATTCAAGTTTTCAAACAATGTAAGACAAGGCTAGAATTCTTATAAATGCAACATATGTTATCATCACAGCTGTTTTTTCTGAATTTCAGAATCACATTTCTTTAGATCTACATTACAGAGAGCCAATGAAACATTAAGCTCACTGAACTTGGGCAGAAAATTGCTTAACATAACCTCGAAGATGAGTGAGGTGTACTGCAAAGGCTTCAAGAACAAAATATATTTCAATACATGGCCCTAGACACCTTTGAAAAATATACAGAAAGTGGTCAAGCAGATATACTCCAACTTTTTAAAATGTTCAAAATTATATAACGCCCAGTTTGAATAACCCAAATTCAAAGCCACAACAGAACCCAGTAGTCTTTCATAGTCATGAGTCCATATCTACAAAATACATCCAATGAACCCACCACGATTACTAAAGTTATTAATAGGTATTAGATAGAACATTAAAAGACTTTGAAACTAAAATGTTCGTCCCCTTTTTATTTGAGAAATGCTCATAGCCTGTTAAGGTCCTAAAAATAAAATCCAAATTTGGGAGTTCCAGAAAATGTAAACAGAACTTGACAAATTATCACTGTATGCTAAAAGAAAAACTAAACAATTTAGGGTGATGAATTTTTTATGATGTAAAGTGGTCAGAGCCTCTAAAAACCCCAAAAATGAATCCTATATCACAAATTTCAACACTTTGGTAAAAACACCAAATGCAGACTGACCTCGTTCAACCACAAATGGTTAGATGTTCTACAAAAGTATATAGACCATGAAATGGTCAACTCAATTCAAGTAAATGATTTGATGAAATCATCTTACTACCTGGGCCTAAAGCACATCCACTGGACATCATGTTCTTCACAAATTAGAGTTGAAATTAATTGGAATGTTTAATCTATGTTGATTTGAAGAACTTCATGCAAATATAGGTTCATTAATATAGCATCAAACGCCTACCACTCTACGATAAGCATCATAGCATCACCAGCTTTAAAGGTTTATTTGTCTTCTCTTGTTCTCTCAATAGCTCACGGAAGCAAAACATCATATTATCATATCTCACACACTAGCCCTCCCAAAAAAATTGCAACTCTAACTCTAAGGAATGCTGCTTACGGAAGTAGTTAGTTAGTCTCATATGAAGGCAACCCTAGGCGAATCTGAGGTGTGCTTTCTAAATTAAGCAAAGACTACAATTTAACTGTCAATTGAGGATGTTTAAAGAATTCAATTACCTGGCCAGGGCCAAGCCTAGCAAGAGTGATATCAGGATATGTGGGCCGAATAGGATTTCCAGAAAATTCAGGCAGTGAGTCCTGGCTGGCTTTAAAATTTGTGTAGGTCTTTGGAGCTGATGTTGAGCCAGAAGCCTTGTTTTCTATCTCCAATGGAAACATACTCCCATTTGGGAGCCACTTCAGTTCCTCTGACTTCACTGCAATGTAATAACATCATCATTACTCAAATGCACAGCAAAGAACTGAACAAAAAGTCACTGGTAGATACAGTAAATATCATCAATCAAACAGAGCCCTAGCCAAGAGGACCCAAAAGAAAGTCCTTTACCTGAACGACGTGATGCACCTCGTTCACAACGAGCATGAAGACTAAACACAATGGTGTTTTTCTCATTTGGCTCATCCTTTTCTAACAAAGAGAACAAACCACTTAAATATGAAAATTGAAGCATAGAACCAGAATCGTTTCATCATCAGTAATAATTAAGTTATACCTGACTTGTATGCAAAGAGTCTGGGGTCAACACTTAACGGAACTAGGCCCAACCTGTGCGCAAGGACCTCATCTTGAACAAGGGATGTATTGTTTGCAATAAGAACTTTTTCAATGGCCATTGTAGGAACCTGCAAATATTTAGAGTTATTTTCTTCAAAGCCTATTTAGGCATAAACAAATCACCAAGAACCTCAAGTGGGAACAACACAAAGGCATATATGGCTACACCACATCAAAGTGAAAAAGACATTGAAATTAGTATGATTGACTTGGAATCATGGACACATAACACACTAACATAGTTAACTTTCCATGGCACATTCCCTCTTCCTAGTGTATAAGTCCGCATCCACGAATGCAAATAATAGTCAAAAAAGAAATCTCTTTTGGATGAATAAAGAGGGAGACATGAAATCTCTTTTGCATGAATAAAGAGGGAGACATAAGAGTTCTATTCCTGCGTATGATGAATGCTCTGAAACATGGACTGATGGAAGTACTGAGTTATCAGAACCAAAACACAGAAGAAGCTTCTATAACTAAATGCTTACAATTTGCAACAAGTCGCCTCATGAAACTTCTCTACTACTTGTTGACTAACCACTTACTGTGTCCTGCTATTCCCAAACTTTTACAGAATCAAATCTACAGTTGGTTGAAGATGCAAGGTGCAGCGTGCATAGTCCGTTCAATTGTAATAAAATAGAAGCTACTGACTTTATCAGTCAATCAGTATCCCAATACATGAATAGACTACAATCTACATCCCTTTTGATGCATATCCACACGGCAAAAGTAATCTTCTCTACAATGGGTACAATACAAATTCCTTTATATCCATCCATATGCAGTGTCAAAATTAAAAGCCCTTGCTCTTAGAGTGGAACTCGGTTCAACATTCACATGCGTAAAGGCAGTAATTCTCATTGTTTGCACAAACAGGAATTCAACTCAACCAGGGTTCCAAATTCAAGGGAATGCAACAAATATAATCCCAAAACATAGAACAACACCAAACAAATTGGAAGCTACAGACAGAAGTTCACACTTCACAAAGTGAAGCACAAACCCAGTTGAAAATCAAATTCAAGGTTTCAATCAAAGCAAAAAAGAAAGACCTCGGCAATGAGGATTCTGCGAAAAGCGTTGGCCAAAGAGGCATCGATCCCAATCAAATCGAACTCAATAAAATCATCCTCCAACTTATTTATTTGGACTTGGAAGTCCTTGAAGAAACTCTCCAAGCTGTAATTATCGATCCCCAAAGAAGCATAGGCCCCGGAATACAAAATCGGCTCAGTCTGTAAAACACAAACACCATTAGTAATGAAGAAGAAGAAAAGTATAATTGAGAAAAAAGAAGAAAGAGAAGAGTACATCAACAGCAGCATCGGCATTGCAAGAGACGCGAGTGCGTTTGAGTTCGAGGTGCTCTGGTAGTTCCGGCATTCTTACTCTGCAACTGATCGATGACCCAAACTGGAATTAATGAGGATGAATTATAGTTTTACTAAGCCACATCAAATAAAATATGGCGAAACCTTGTTTTTGTTTCTTTCTTTGGCTATGGCTACATTTACAGGACATAAGGGTGATAAGGAAATCCATATAATAGCAGATATTGATAGATGGATTTCCAAATAATTGAGAAAATGTGTATAACACAGATATTAGAACAGTAGAAGTAGCAAAGCACAAACTCTATTGCCGAAGAAACAAATCAAAACTTAGACAGTTATAAACCCAGTCGAGCAAACAAGTAAATAATCAAACGCCAAACATTTGATTACCAGTAACTCACAAAATAGAAAAGGAAGACCAAAGGAATCATGTATAATACACCAGAATTACCAAAAACAAGTGTGCAAAAGAATTATAAACCAGTTCAACAAACGAGGCTTACAAGAGAATGAGTAGGGCGTTAGTCTTCGTCGATGAGGAGGAGGACTTAGGCTATGAGCGCAGGGCGGAGAGGGGGGTGAACAGACGGATGGAAGCCTGAGTGAACCTTTGAGAGTTTCTTGCTGCCTGCGAATTAGGGCTTTAGATTTAGGGTTTTTCTCCCTCTTTTTGATGGAATACGGCGTGTGTTATTAAACCCGGACCGGACGGTTCAACCGGGACCCGGTTGGACCGGGTCAAGTTGTTTCACGACCCGGCAAACCGAGCAGACCGCTAAAGAATCGCAAAACCCGTTCGACCCGGATGAACCGCCGAACCACGGTCAAACCGGATGTTCTGGAATTGTATGAATATTCCTCTTAATTTTTCCCAAATCTAGAAACCATCGTTCACTGTGTGTAATTTGTGGGAATCTAAAACAAAGAAAAGAATGAAGAAGAAGCCAGAAGCTTAAATTTGAGGGAATAAAGCAGATCGAAGAAGTGGGAAACCCAAACCCACCCTTTTGATGTTTGTTGGTTAATGGTGCCAACGTCTGTTGCTCCAATGGCGGCGATGTTGTCAAGTGGTAACCAAAATTTTGGAAGAAACAAATCAAAACTTAGACAGTTACGAAATTGTTTATAAGTTGGGCTCTAGTATGGCTCATGAGTTCCATAACTTTCCTCCCTTTTTGAGTTCTTTTTAGTTTTTGACATATTGGTTGGGCTAGTGTATATATTTGAGAGATTTTCATTTTAATCTTTAGACTTTAGGAGAACATTTTTTATGTGGAATTTTTTTTAGCTCATCACCAGGTCATGTCAGTTATGACCGGTTCAACCGGTAATCCGAGTTAATCGGTTTAATCCGGTCATAACGGTCCGACCAATCGATCCATTGACCCACTAGGTCAATCGGGTCGATGACCGGTCTGGGTCTGGCAACATAGAATACAGCCAGCTCAATCAATTGAAAAAAATACAAATTTCCTCATAGAAAATTGTATTCATATATGCAAATAATCAAATATTAGAATATGTACAAATGTGCCCCGATATTTATATATATAATTCAATAATAATACAATTTCAATAATAATAATAATAATAAGAGAAAGTATGTAATTACAGAAAGCGGGTTTGCAGAAAAAAAAAAAAAAAAAGTGGGTAAGGGAATGCAGGTAATTTCCCCAACAAATAAGCGGGGACGAGGAAAAATTAATCCACATCCCTACTCCATCCCGTGCGGGAATCTAAAAATCGTTCTCATACCCATTCCCGTTCCCATTAGGGGCAGATGTTTCCACAAAATGGGGTGGGGCCCATGCGGGGACGAGGATTCCCCGCCCCACTATCACCCCTACATGGGAGTGAGTTTTTTTTTTTTTTGGGAAAGAAGGGTTAGTGTTTAATTTTTTTAAAAAAATTTGTGAGAAATTAGTGGAGGTTAGATATAAAATAAATAATAATAATAATTTAAATAATTTGTTAGTGGGAGATTTCCACCACAATTGTATCAACTGGAAAATTGTGGGGAATATTATATTGTGAGAAAACAGTGGAAAATTCCAAACTACTCTTGTTTAGTGGGAAAATTACGGTAAAAAATTTGATGATTTCTAGCAATATCATCAATGTTTCAATCTTAGTTTAAATGTGTTAATATCTCTACTTTGTGGCGTTTACCCATCAAATTTTGACGAACGTTGGATCAATTATGAGAGTTGGGTCGGAATTGGCCCAGTTGGAGTCAAAACAAAGATAGGTATGAATTGTATTATAGCCGAAGTTAAAGAAGGTTACATTGACCTTGAGGCTTTGACTATCATGTTTTGTTTCATTTTTCTGTTAAAGATGGTTTAATCGATTTAAGTATTAGTATTAAAATAATTAAAAATTGGCATGCACATTTCAATTTAGAATACATCAAATAATTAAGTTACTTTGAATTTAATACGAGTCATATTTCACATAGTTGAGTCTGAGTTGGCTATAGCCTCAAACCATTCTTTTTCTAACCCTCTGTTTGTATTAAGGTTATGAGAGGGGAGGGGAGGGGAAGAGAAATATATTAATTAACCCTCTTTCATCTTGTTTAGCAAGAATAATAGGAGGGGAGGGGAGGGGAGGGAAGGGGAACCATTAACCCTCATTCCCTTCCATTAACCTCCTTTTCATTAACCCCCAATATGAGGGTTAATGGAGGGAAGAGAAACTCATTATGATTAAAAAACAAAAAAATAACTTTATTAATATAATTACTTCATTTTTCTTCTTCCCCCTCCTTCCCTCCCCTTTATAATCCAAACACAACAATTAACTCTTCTTACCTTTCATTCCTCCAGTTATAATCTAAAAAGATAGAAATAAGTCTCCTCTCTTTCCCTCCCCTCCCCTTCCTTCCCCTCTAATCCCCTCCCCTTGCATCCCCCTATAATAACCAAACAGAATGTAAATCAAATGAACTTGTCTTCGTTTCATGATTAAAGTCAATCTTAATTTTGAGTTTTTTTTTTTAATCATTAACGGCCCAAAGGCCTTTACTTCATAAAGCGAAGCAGTGACAATAGCACTAACTAGAGTCACAAGCTCAAAGTACAAATCAGATTGTGCATATAGAATGCACTGAAGAAATCTTAATTTCGAATAATTAAATTGATCAACTAGTGTAATAAATCAAAACATATTCATTTAGCTTAGTTATATTACACGATTGTACTTGTCCTTTTCTAAATTTGTATGGCTAGGTTCAATTCAGTTATTCAAATCATATTAACATAATAATAGTTATAATTTCACAAAATTGTCACTCCATTCATTTTAGATTTAGTGCAGTCAAATAGAAAATTAGAAATCAAATATTTATAAGTTGAAGCTCATGTGCTCCCCCCCCCCCCCCAAACTGATCGACTTTCTAAAGAAAATTTTAATACTAATAATTAAGTTAAACCATGTGAATTTTTATGTCAATTGTTATACCCGATAACATATATTATCATTATTTATTTATTTTGACTTTCAATCAATGTAATAATTAATATCATTTATAGGTCATCTTGATACATGATAGTACAGATCGATGAATCATACACCATAAATTATTCAATTAATATTTGCACAAATTTTAATATAATACGAAGGTAACTCGACATGAAAGCAACCAAACCTGAATGTAACTCTACCCGAGTATCAATAAAACCTGGAAATGACCCAAATCAACCTAATTCAAATACGAGCAAACCCGACTCAACCCAATTCGAAAGAATTTCAACGGATTCTAACCCGTAGATCCCGACTCGATCAAACCAAGACCAATCTGATCCGACCCATAATACAACCCTACAAAAGAAATTTGTGTGTATCGATAGCTATATGTTAAATTTCATGAGTCACTTGGATTTGGATGTCCCGTGTAAATGTATCCAAATCCAATCAAATATCCAACTGGGCTATATTTTTGGCTCAAAATAATCCGAAGTCAAAGGTCATTGGCTGAAAATAATCCAAACTCACTTTTTGGCTGAAAATAATCCAAACTTTTAATCTATTTACTCGAACTAAATTGAAATCGATTCCCGGCATCTGAATACTGACTGGACAGTCTGAGCACGTGTTTCTTTAATTGATTTTGGTTTTGAATTCATGCTGATTGGAGTCTACATAAGCTGACCAGTCAGCATTCTGACGCCGGAAATCGATTTCGGTTTAATCCGAGTAAATATGTTAAAAGTTTGGATTATTTTCAGCCAAAAAGTAAATTTGGATTATTTTCAGCCAATAACCTCCGACTTCGGATTATTTTGAGCCAAAAACCCTCGTAACAAACAAATAAACTACAACAATGAAAACAATTTGCAAAGGTCAAAAGGCAAAGACAATGAACACATCTTCATTATCTTGTTGCCAAAGGGAGAGGGAAAAAAAAAAAAAAAACACCAGCAATGGTGCTGTCACTGCTGTGCTAGCTCTGTGACTTTTTGCCATTTGCTTCAGCGAGCAATCGTTCAAGTTCTCCTACCCGGTAAAGCTTCACTGTATCTGCAGCAAAGCATTATTCCCTATGTTAGTAGATATCAAGGTCGTTATTAGTGTCTCTCGGATGATGTACTGTAGTAAGACCGGGGTACCCGATCAAACTAGTGGTAAGCATTGTCGATGAAATCAGGAATCAGTCGTAATAGTCAAGAATACTGAACACAAGGATCGAAGGGATTATCAAATTGGTATAAAATCATCAGAAGCAGGGGGGAGAAAAAAGAAAACGTGGTAGTTACCTGTACAGCCGCCAATGTGCTTGCCCCCTAGACAAGCAGACATAAAAGAAACCATAAGCACGTAAACATACAATTTAAACACACAGAAAAGAGACGTAGAAAAATGATATTAATCCTATAAAATAAATTTTTCAAGTAATCTAAAGTTGGGAAGAAATGGGACACACATAGAAGTAGAACACAGAGGAAGAAATGAGAATGACCGTGGCCCTGCCTTATTAAGGCTCTTCATGTCAGCAAAGTATTCATGTCAGACTTGATACTTCGTGACAGTTTTGAAAATGACGAAGGACGCATATACCTTACTCCAAGTAACATTTTAAAAAAAAAAACGAGAAATGTGTGCAAATCTTGTCCATAAACTGATTTTGTAAGGTTGAATTAGAGTACGAAGTGATGACATAATGACAGTGTTTTTCCATCCCTTTTGGTGACATTTGAGGTTCCACTGTATAATATTAGTTAGAACAAAGCCAACTGAACAGGAAAACAGAATACAAACACCCCTGTACCTTGTAGTATAAATCGACATAAGGGAGCAAATGTAAAATTTTCTTTACTCACCAATGAAAACATTAGGTACTGTATATTGTCCAGTGAGTCTCTCTAGTACCTTCTGCAATTGCGGGCCTTGAGCACCTAGAAGATCAAGATTCTAGAATATCAGATATTGTCATCAATGTATTCCCCTGCCCCCGATGTAATAGGCATATAAACTATAAGTGCTCGTTTATCAATTAATCTTTCACATGAGAACATGTTCTAGCATTATTTGCAAAAATGCATAGCACAGCACAACATATAGCCCATCACCCTTTCAAAGATATTTAAGGAGGAAGTTAAAAAAACAATCAGCAGCTTCCACCGGCACTATAAAAGTTACAATTTATTGAAGCCATAAAAACAGCATGAGCTCTTGAGTTTTCCATACATTCATCGTAGAGCAACACGAACCAAAACTCATGAAAGTAGCATATAACAATACACTTACCCCCTGAAACAGGTTGCTAGGTTCTCTAAATTAGTAACTAAATTACGGGTCAGGGAGGGGGGGGGGGGGGTTCAAACTACAGGAACAAATTTTCAAATCCCCCAATAAGGCATTGATGCATGCCTTAGTAATAAAATGCCACGAGGAAACAAAGGGCAACAGAGGGAAAGGGAGAAGTGATGGGGGTAAAAAATAGTAGAGGGCACAGGTGAGTGTTCATAAACAGAGGTAATGTTACACTGAAAAAAATCACGGTGGTGAGTTGTGGTAGCTTCCTTGGGCATGGTGGATGGGTAGCTTTTGAATTTGTTATATACTTATATGTCACCTACATGAAATGGACCCTAAATGAAAATGACACCTACATGAATTCTATATGTCGAAGGCCTGTTTAAAAGGGATCTAAAATCCCTGTAAGGATATAATGTCTTGCCTTTTGAATTTCCAAGTTCCCTATCTATGTAAACGAACAAACGTGGTGAATTTCGGATACAATACTAAATTTAGATCACCCTGTACACTGTTAGGAAAAGGAGATTGCCAAGGTAGGTTACACCCCATAGTTCACAGTAATAAGCTTTAAGTAGGGGCAGTGGTAGGGAGAGGTGCCTTTTCATTTTCTAAAATGCTTTAAGAAAATACAGATAAAAGGCAGGGACTAAGATGGCCACCAAACATTCGTATAATAGGGTTGAAAAGCGAAATTGCAGATAGGAGAACGTGCAAATGCAGAAATAACCGGGAGGTGACTTTATCAAGTACGGTATAAGGGTGTCTTTTCATTTAGGTGACATTTCTCAAGTTTTCTGTTCTACATCTGATTTACTCAAAAGTTATATGCTTAACCTGCTCTCAGTAATTCTTTCCATCCCTACTAGCTTCAAAT
The DNA here is from genome assembly GCA_029582165.1 of Portulaca oleracea. Lineage (NCBI taxonomy): Eukaryota > Viridiplantae > Streptophyta > Magnoliopsida > Caryophyllales > Portulacaceae > Portulaca > Portulaca oleracea. Next base: position 12,002,540 of record CM055870.1, read on the forward strand.
GCGGAAAAATTCTGCACCTGTATTTGCTTACTGAGAAAAGAGGGGAAATTGTAGCCATCAAGCACAGCTAATCTCTGCTCGACAAGAAAATGTCATTCCTGCGCTGGCTTCTTAAGATTCTTTGTCAGGTTTCAGGGTTCACTTTCTTGAGTCCAGTATTCTACTTCGGTAGTTCTCTAACGATTCAGGCAAGCTATGTCATTCCATAGTCGATAGAAAGCTAAGACTTAAGATCCCTTCCCAAGACCTCGTTTCGTTTATCCCACAAACCTTCACATGCCACCCCCCTCCCCCCCCCCCCCCCAAAAAAAAAAAAAGAAAAAAAAAACACCAAGGAAAAAAATATCCTTCATTTTTTCCAAATCAACTCTCATGTCTCTCATTCTTAGCATCTTTAAGCCTTTCCCTACCCCCTCCTCTCCTCCAATATATATTACATGTACATGGAGCATGTACTCCAAGATATTGCGAGTGAACAATCATAATAACAAAAGTGAACAATCATAGTAACAAGAGTGAACAATCATAATATTTGGAGCACATACTCCGGGTGCACCTAATCAATTGCACCTCTCCTCCAATTGGGCTTTCCCCTATCAGCTTTCTTTTGGCTTTCACCTAGACCTAGTTTACGTACTCCAAACGTAAGCTTCGAGAGCTTAGAAATGTTGAAAAAATAGCAACTTCAACTCAATTCCACCATTATAAACTTAATATATTACCATACACTTGAAATATTCCAACAAGAAAACACTTCATCTGCATACACCATGATGCCAAAAGCTTCAATAATGCCACTTATACAACTCCATCTTTCCCCTCCAAATGGAAAAAATTGGCAGCACTAGCAACCATAGCAAATGTAGGTGCCAAAGAATCTTTTGCACATATTTTGCACATACAACTCCAACTTCTCATGGCAGTTTCTAGTTTGTACTAAAGAAGCTCTTTACCCACCCATACACAGCCTGTTGCTTAATGACATAAACTGAAACATTGAACAACTTATAGTACTCAAAGAAGATGCCACCCAAATGAAAGACTAGCAAACCCTAAACAATCAGCACATATATAGATGTAAATCAATGAACAATAGAGCAATTAAACAAACAGAAACATACCCAATTCATCCAACTCTATTGCCAATGGCTCCACACCAAGTCTTTTGAACAATGATTTCACTTCTGACGAATACCTTGAAAACAAATAAAAACAAACCCATCAGACCAAACAACCCAAATTTCCCAAACAAAACAAAAAGAACAAATCCTAGGGCAAATTTAGAAGATGGGTACTCACGAACACCAAGTTTTTTAGATTATTTTTAATTATTCACCTTTGACTTCGAATTATATTGAGTTAAAAAATCCTTTTTAAAATGGTCATAAACATTATTAATTTTAGAGATTTCTACTGATTACTGCCATTTTTTTTCTTCAATTTAGTCAAAAATATTGTTACTTGTTGTAGCAGGTGTTGAATGAAGGTGGATAAAAATTAATTACAAAATCCCCTCTGATCCTATTCTTTAGAATGGTAAGTGATGTATAATGGGATCAAAGATATCTCATTACACACAAAAATCAGAATCTTTATGAACAAAGATAAGAATCTTCCTCTCTAAGTTCTTAAGGATCAAACGAAATGAATGAAACAAGATGGAAATAAAAAAGATTCAAAGAAATGTACTAATGATGATTGATATGAATGAACGATAGAATTGGATATGGCTTGAAAACTCTTGAAAATATAGACACACCACTTCAAGAAGATCTTCAACTCTTCCTATCATCAACCAAACTAGCCAAGCAAGGAATAGAAGAAGAGATTTGGCGATTCTTCCCTCAAGAAGAAACGATTCTAGCAAAGCTAGAGAAAACACAAAAGCATGATGCCTTTACTTTGTATTATTTTGTGAATGATTGAATGTGATTACAAAGGCCTCCCAAAGGGTCTATTTATAGTACTAGAGGACCCTTTGGACGTGCACTTACATCAAGAATACAAGGGTTTCTAGCTTACATCATCTATTACAAATATTACATCATAAAGAATCAAAATGTACATAGCTAGAAAGAAACATTGATATCTTGCTCAATTCTTCTCCAATCTTCAAGATTCAAAAACCATTAGAAAGCTCTTTGAATGATCTATATTTGGCTCCAAGATGACTTTTCCAATAGCTTCATAGATCTTGAGTTATAGAGCAAAGTATCGAATTGTACTTGATGAAGTCATTCATATTTGAGAGTGATGAGAGTGATTGAAGCTCTTCTCCCATAAAAGCTTGTATTTGGTTCCCATGATGTGTATTTGGGACCAAATATACATCAATACGTAAGAATGACTTATTCTTTCTCCATGTAAGCTTAAGTAAGCTTAAATAAGCAACAAGTAACTTCCCATGATTAGGCTTTTGATGTCTTCCTTGATGACCTTGATGTATATGGCTATCAAATATACATAAGTAATATAAGTTAGGTTTATTCTTACCTAATCAAATTTTACCTTACCCGATTTCCTAAATACCACTCAAATTAAGTCAAAATTTTATTTTTACTTTTCCTTTCATTATTTTACCAAATTTAAATTGATTCTATCACTCTAAAAAACAGAGCCTAAATGAAAAAAAAACTCCAATTTCCCCAAACCCACCCCCAATCTGTCAATGAAAGCTCATTTGTTGAGAACTCTTCAGTTCAGATAAATGTGCTTGGCTGAGAGTAATCTCAAGATGGGAGACGTTATGAGAAGTTTTCCTCGGCAATGTGTGAGCGAGGAGACAACACGCTGAAAGAACTCATAGTAACTTGTAAGGCCAATTATATATCTTTGAAGCAATTATCGGTAATGTCTACAGTTACGAAGGGGTCGAGGATTACTCTATAATATGAAAATTAGATTGATTTCCACTTTAGACTCAAACTCTTTGTATTATATGTTTTCCATTGATAGTTGAAACTTGAAAACACCACTTCATACTAGACCTGGGCAATGGGCCGGGGACCCGCCGGCCCGGCCCGAAAAATTGCGGGTCAAGGTTGTGTTTTTTGAAGGCGACCCGGCCCGGCCCGAAAAGATCGGGGCCCTGAAGTATGGACGGGTCGGGCTCGAGCCAAGGGTCTGTGACCCGGCCCGGCCCGCCGACCCGCTAAAAGAAACGAAAAAAAGAAATCCTGAAATTGGGTCGGCATGACTCGACCCGCGACCCGACCCGGCCCGCTCAATACGTAGGCCTAAAATGCATGGAAAATTCAATAAAAAAATCTAAGTGCACTACAAGATGAACGCTCAGATGCGACCGTCCGTTGTGACCGTTCAATGAACGGTCGCATTTTTTTTTTCGGGCGACCGTTCATTTGCGACCGTTCAATGAACAGTCGTATTTTTTTCGGGCGACCGTTCATTTGCGACCGTTGAATTAAACGGTCGCAAATTTTATGATCGTTCAATGAACGGTCACAAATTTTGCGACCGTTCAATTGAACGGTCGCGCGTTTGTTATTAAATGTCAGAACGAAACTCGCCTTTCCTATTCCGGCCCTAATTTCCTCATCTTTCTCTTTCTCGATTCTCCCTCATCTCACCGATTCTCTCTCTTTCTCACTCTTCTCTTCTCCATTCCCCTAAACACTCAAAGCGATCTCCATCACATTCTCTTTCTCGTCACATGAAGCCCGCCATGCAACACAAAAGTAGCAAGATCGAAAGTCTCCATCTAAATTTTCAATGGAAGAGATCGAACAGTTGAGCTTTGTGGAAGAATTGAGCAATTCAAGTATAAAAAGGGAGTAGAGAAGCCGAAGAAGGTGTAGACGGTCTGAAAGATTTCGTTTTTAGGTTTAGGGTTTAGATTAAATTTAATTTTGCATGTTTAATTCAAATTTTTTTATTTAACATCTTGTAATCTCGGATCTTAAGTTAATGTAATTAGATCTGAATTTTGATACTTTCAAAAGTTTAATACATTCTCTGGGTTGATTGTTCCTCGTTTCTTGTTTCTTATTTGCTTAATTTCTGGGTTTGTCTTGATTTTCTGTGGATGTTTTATTTGATTTTTTTTATTTTCATGTTCAAGTTTCTGGGTTTAATATGTTGGGTTGCTTGATTCATGTTCATTTTTCCCTTCTCCCTTGTTCGGGATCTAGATTCAATTTCTGGATTGGATTGTAATTGGGTTATTTTTCCGAGTAATTTTGATTGAAAAAAAAAGATTCGAAAATTTTGTTACCGTTCAATTGAACGGTCGCAAATTTGTGACCGTTGAATTGAACGGTCGCAAAATTTTGTGACCGTTCATGAACGGTCGCTTCGTTTTGTGACCGTTCATGAACGGTCGCCTTTTTTTGTGACCGTTCATGAACGGTCGCCCGACCCCTCGAACGACCAATCAGACGCGACCGTCGTGAACGGTCGCAAATTAACAGTCGCACGCCCTCTGGCGCGACGGTTCAAGTCTAATTAAGACCGTTCACAACGGTCTTATTTCTTAGACCTTCTTGTAGTGGTGGCACATTTACTGGCCCGCTGACCCGGCCCGCGGCCCGCCGGGTCAGGGCTCGGGTCGGGGGTCACAAATTTTCGGCCCGCCTGACCCGACCCGCTCAATGCCCAGGTCTACTTCATACACAACTCATTGTGGTCTGAAAATGGAGATTAGAAGTTCAACTCGTTTAGGAGAAGATTGAGTGGGCTTAGCCCCATAGGATAGCCCAATGGGCTTCGAAGGCCAAAATTCTCTAATCCAATGCTCTCCCTAAGTCAAACCCTAATCAGGTACATTATCTAGCTAAACTACCCCTACTAGGCGTGATAAATATCTTTTTCTCAACAACAAAAGGGGGAGCCTTGAATTGGCAATACATGAGGTACACTTATTAATCTCACATTGTCTAGAACCATCTCTCTTGCATTCCTCGAATGTTAAAGAGACTCCTATTGTGAATACTAAATAGTGCCTGACATTGTCCATGCAGAGCAGACTAGTTCGCACCATGACTAACATTACCATCGGAGGGAATCCCCTAGAAACGACAGGGAGTCTTTGTGTTGGTACTCGAACGAAGGCAAGGAGGGCAACATGTCGACCACGAGGTAGACTCACCATCCTAAGTTCCTAACCATTTAGAGAGCATATCATCTTCCATGTTACTATGGAGGATGGAACATCTTAACTACTATTAGGACGACATCTAGTCCAAGGAAGATAACCTTGTCCTATCAGCTAATCTGGCTTTATCCACCATATTTATCAGCCAATCTATTATTATTCTATCAGCTTGACTTTGTCTACCTTGATTAGTACCTGTCTTTATAGTTAGCTTGCCATTTTGTCCACCCTACCTTATTAGCAACCTACTTACCCAGTTTCTATTAGGGAGTCCATGACCACTGATCACAACTATCTATTCTTATAGTCGGATGACAACCTAAATAAACCCCTTGAAAATGGATTATAATTACCTTGTGCTTACTTTTTATAATTAAAAGGTACACTAATTATCTCCACTGTTTGATAGGCCCTCAATAAATCATAAGTCGTTAATTGGTGCATAGCTTACATAACCATTAAAGTAACTGGACTTTATTAGGTAAATGTTTGATCTCTCTAGTTGATCTACCTTCGCCATTCTGCCCTCTTTCCAACTAGGTGAAATAGTTATTAGAAATAAGACTTCTTTTTGAGAATTAGTCATGCCAAATCATCTTATAAATCATTCTTCGTTTCTGTTGAAGTACAATGTAGGTAGGAAATATGTTACATTCTAAATTCATAATTTACCAACTCCAATTCTCTACAACTACAATGGGTTTGGGTAAAGATAGCTATATTTAGGCCTATTCTTTAAATTTGTAGGTTAGTTTTAATCATACATTACTTTACTTTTATCATTCAAAAGAATAAGACTATACTTTCAAATAATTTATATTAAAAAATTTTCAATTCGCAATAATTTATTTAAAAATAAAAAAGAAATAAATATTGTGACATTTACTTACATCCACTATTTTTCTTAACTAACTTTCCTTTCCTTATTTTACCTTACGTTACTTGACTGAATTTTACACCCTTAAAGAACATGACATAACTTGTAAAACACCCATCCGTAGGTCAGATTGTGAGATATATTTTGCCGCCCTTAAATTTGTGTTACCCCTGAGTTTGTAGTGAATTGTTAAAAATTATATCAAAATTTTTTATAAATCATTCTTCATTTCTTTCAAAGACTCTTATCATTTTGCTATTTTTATATTGAAAACTTTTTTTTTAAAAAAACCCAAAACATTTACAACTCTTTCGATTTTCTAGTCTGCTTCACTTACATATTCATTAGTCAAAATGCCACTGAATTAGAGGGCTAGATGAAATGGACCCTAGAATTATACATAGTAAAAATACAAACTTGCATAGGGGTTGTGATTATGAATGTGACACCCACAGAAATCAATAAATCTGATATGTCCTGAGATGGTTCTCCTAGTAGTACAGTATATTGTAGGCAAATAACCCAGACAGCTGGAAATTGCATTCATTAATTAACATTTCCCATAATAACACTCCCAAGATTCTTGTCTAATCTCACCAGCTTTCTGCATAAACAAACAACTAACCAACCCCCCATTCCATTAAAATATCACTACTTCCATGAATCTTGGTCCTCCTTTTTAAGCACAGTTTTTCAGTTTTATAGATCCAAAATATTCACCCAACTATGCTTGCTTATGCACTCCAAAAATCCCTCCTTTTTTTTAAACCAATCTTTGTCATGATGATGCCCATTTGTTAGCAACTTACTACTACTGATAACAACAACAATGACCATGGCAGTTGTTCTTATCACTAAACTCTTCTTTCTCTTCTTCTTCTGCCTTTTTCTTCCCTCGTTTGCTCAGAACTTGCTTAGTTGCGACAGCGATTCGCATAACATAGGATCTGACTATGTAAGCTGCACGAAAAACGTATCAGAAAATCACTGCAGGACATTCGCGGTTCTGAACACGAATGCATACTACTCTTCCCTGTTCAATCTGAGCTTCTACTTGGGGCTTAACCGCGTGAGCATTGCAGAAGCCAATGGGTTCTCGCCTGACACCGAGTTCCTCCCCAGGGACCAGCCTCTGCTGATCCCCATTGAGTGCAAGTGTTCTGTCGCCGGGTTTTTCCATGCTGACATTGTTAAAGCCACTGCTTCTGGTGACAGTTTTGATGGGATCGCGCAGTCGCTTGAAGGACTGACCACTTGCAGAGGGCTCAGGGAGAAGAACCCGGGTCTTCTTCCGTGGAAACTTCCGGAAAGTTCCAAGATATCGGTCCCTGTTAGGTGTGCCTGTCCAAGCAGTTCGGAGATTAGTGCAGGGACAAAGTTGCTGGTTTCGTATCCTGTCAGTTCAGACGACACTTTCAGATCAGTTGCTGAGCAGTTTAATGTCAGTTCAGACGCGATAATTCAGGCGAATAATCGATCAGGAAAAGAACCCGTCTTGGGTCCGTTGGCGATTCTGGTGCCTCTTAGTCAGAAGCCCCTGCTAGGATCTCTGGCTAAACCGAGCGAACCCAGTTTGGGATTCGCCAACAGGAGGAGGAAAAAGGCTAGAATGAAGAAACTGATCATCTGCATTGTCACTGTTGTTACTGCAGTATCAGCGATTACTATTTTGGCTGCTGCCACATTCTTCATACTGCAATGGAGGAGGAAAAGGCGGAGCGTTTCATCAGCAAAAATGGCAGACGCCGAGCTTCAGCAGCTGAACCTGAGCATTCGAACGACCAGCGATCAGAAGAAGGTCTCGTTCGAGGGTTCTCAGAGCACTCTGGAACCCACCACGCCGAGAACCAAACTGATGCTCGAAAGTTACACCGTTGAGGATCTCAAAAAGGCGACGAACAACTTCAACTCTGAGAATCTGATTGAAGGGTCAGTATACCATGGCCTATTGAAAGGTAAAAACTTGGCTATCAAACTTACCACCCCTGATTTCATCTCCAAAGTAGACCTTACTCTTTTCCAAGATGCCATACATAACCACCCCAACATCCTTAGGGTCTTAGGCTCATGCTGTCTGACTGATAACCCTGACTCATATTTGGTTTTCGAGTATGCGAAAAACGGTTCGTTGAAGGACTGGATTCATGGCGGTTTAGCCATGAAAAGCCAGTACATATCATCCTGCTGCTGTTTCCTGACATGGGCACAAAGGCTCAGAATCTGCCTAGATGTTGCATTGGCCTTGCAGTACATGCACCACATCATGCACCCTGTATACATCCATCGAAACATCAAGACACGAAACATCTTCCTCGACGACGAATTCAATGCTAAAGTGGGTAACTTTGGTATGTCTAATTGCATCCAAAATGAAGAACCCGCCGCGACAGAATTCAACCTCAGAAACCCTGCTTCCTGGAGCAGAGGGTACTTAGCCCCTGAGTACCTCAAAGATGGCACAATCTCCCCTGGCATCGATGTCTTTGCTTACGGTGTTGTCTTACTCGAAATCCTGTCAGGAAAAACGCCTGTAATATGCTCCGACGACAAAGGAGGAGACTTCGTCACGCTTTCTGACAGGATCAAGGCAATATTGGACTCAGACGACTCGGAGAATCAGTTGAGGGGGTGGATGGATGTGGATTTAGGGGAGAATTATTTGTTCGATACCGCGATCACAGTGGCAAAACTAGCAAGAAGTTGCATTGAAGACGACCCGTTGATGAGGCCGAGTGCAGGGGAGATTGTTGAGAAGTTGTCTAGGGTGGTGGAAGAAACAGCAGAAGGTGATGAAAATCAGCAGCTTTTGATCAGTGAAAGTTCTTATAAGCCTTTGGTACAAGCAGCTGCAAGTAACAACATGTAGATGTAGCTATAATGTGGGTCATTTTCTTATAATCTTATGTACAATATTACATATAATAGGGTTATTTACTTAAAACTCTTTATAGGGGTGGTGTCATGAGCATGGTGAATTGAGGGGGATTGTCCAACGCTGAACTTGGCATGTCCGTGATCCTCGTAAACCCTCGTGCATGCTTAAGCAAACATGGTTCGACACTGCCCTGTGTTCTACACTGCCCCGCGAATATGTCCCATGCCCCCGCGCGCATTATAATCAAAGATTATATAATAGGGTTTTTTCTGTGTGCTTGATCTCTTGCTCTATACTTTTCTTCATGTCAATTATATTCAGCCAAGGAAATCTATAAAAACCCATGTAACATTGAGTAAAACCACATGCTCCTGTGACCAAGTTTTCTTTTTTCTGAAAAAATTTGGTCATCTTGGTTGCCGTGTTTGATTGTGTTTAATGGACCAGAGAATTTTTACACACCCTATTATTTCACAATCTAACTTACGAAATTTTTTCATGGTAAATAGAGTTTGGTATGAGAATTTAAATTCTACTGAAATTTTCAAAATACTCCCTAAGATTCCACGAAATGCAACATATACACCAAGTACTATAAAATAAATTTACCCAGTTCCAAAAAATTTTCCAAGATTTCAAGATTTTCATTAAAAAAAAACTTTCCCAAGTTCTACGAAATGCAACATAAACACAAATATTACAGTGTCAGTAATAAATGATTTTTGTTTTGATTTTATTAGTCCAAAGAAAGAAGCATATCTGTATTTTATGAATAGCAATGGAATAAATAAGAGAGAAATAATAATAACAGTGTTTCAAGCTGATAAAGCTGTGTGCTCCAAAAAGTTCCTTTTTAATTAACTGAAGTTTAAGAGGTTAATGCAAGTAAAGAATCTCATGCCAGCTGTCAGGTTTAAAGGTACTGTAAAAAGTGCTGCTGATAAGGTGATTTTTTAAACCTAAAATCTTGGTCCTATTGTTCTAAGCCTAGCCTTCTTCCTAGAAGTGTGCACAATTTTGACCACTTTTAGTCAACATTTTTGACCTATGAAAAGGTTAAATGTTAAATAAATCTAAATATTTAATGCACTCTTCTGTTTTGTGGGTGGGGAGTAAATTTTTAATCAGAGAAATATTACTGTACGACAGTTTTGTTTTCAGCCTAACAGGTTAGCTAGGGTTGGGTGGGAAAAACATGGATATGTATGTTCAAACTTGCATTTCTTTTATGTTATTAGACGAAGTTCCAAACACTAGGTTATTTGACGACCATTAAGCTGATCAACTACTATAGAAATTCAATTAAATTATATGAACTTTATTAGTAATTAATAGTTCTAAAGCTCATTTTTTTCAAGATTAAAAACCATTCACCCATGAAGTGTTTTTTTTATACTCCCTCCATTCTTTTTTATCTGTCATGTGCGATTTTTAGTGTCAATTTTTAATCAATAATTTTTAGGGAAATTGGATTCTAATAATATGAACTTTTGGTCATATAAGACTTAATAATACGAACTTTCGATTAGGTTCTGAATAATATGAACTTTGACCCCCTATTGCCCCCTATTGCCCCCAATAATACGAACTTTCGATTAGGTTCTGAATAATATGAACTTTTACTTAACTCGGTGGCAGTCCTAACTGGCAGCGGAGGAGATGAATTTAGTCAATTTTGACTTGCCCAATCAGCAATATTTTTCCACGTCATCCCCCCCCCCCTCTCTCTCTCTCTCTCTCTCCCCGTTGCAGATCGATTTCCAGCCTCCCCCCCCCCCCAACTTCTTCTTCTTCCTCCTTCTTCCTTCTTCTTCCATCATCACCCTCATCCATCTCCACCTAAACCCTAAAACTTTCAAACCACCATTACTACCACCACACCTCACCATCGCAGCCACCAAAAAACCACCCAACCACCTTCACTTCCACCACCATCGCAGCCACCAACAAATCGAATGCATATTTCTTCTTCTTCTTCTCCCTCTATCTCCTCCATATTTCTTCTTCTCCCTCAGTTTCGTCTCTCTTGAATTCTGGAAGATTCTCAGTCGAAATGCAAAGCGCAGAGTCTTAATGACTGTGGAATTTGGGAGTTGTTCTTCGAATTGGGGATTGTTCTGGATTAACCTCGAGTTCAAGCTTGATGGGTATGTCGAATTGTTGAGTTTTTTGGTAGAATTTTTTGGGGGATTTTGTTTGATTTTGGGATGTTAACTATCGAAAATATTGTGAATACTTGAATCTTTTTCTGGGGTTTTCTTCAAATTGGGGATTTCTCTGGATTAATCTCGAGTTCATGTTTGATAGGTATGTCAAATTATTGATCCTTTTAGTCAGAATTTTTGGGGGATTTTGTTTGATTTAGAGTTGTAAACAGAAATATTCTGAATACTGAATCGTTTACTGGGATTGTTTATACTTTATCGAACTGGGTTTTTTCTTCAAATTAGGGATTGTTCGGGATTAATCTCAAGTTCAGGCTTGCTGGGTATGTTAAATTCTTGAGATTTTTGGTCAGAATTTTTGTGGGATTTTGTTAATTTTGGGCTGTTATTACTGTGGTTGTTTATCGAATTGGGGGTTGTTCCGGATTAATCTCGAGTTTAGGCTTTCTGGCTATGTCAAATTTTTGTGGGTGGTTTTTTGGGGCGGATGGTAGTGGAAGTGAAGGTGGTTGGGTGGTTTTTTTATGGCTGCGATGGTGAGGTGTGGTGGTAGTAATGGTGGTTTGAGAGTTTTAGGGTTTAGGTGGAGATGGATGAGGGTGATGATGGAAGAAGAAGGAGGAAGAAGAAGAAGAAGTTGGGGGGGGGGGAGGCCGGAAATCGATCTGCAACAGAGAGAGAGAGAGAGAGAGGGGGGGGGGGGATGACGTGGACAAATATTGCTGATTGGCAAGTCAAAATTGACTAAATTCATCTTCTCCGCCGCCAGCTAGGACCGCCACCGAGTTAAGTAAAATTGACTAAATCTTAACTCGGTGGCGTGTTATTGGGGGCAACAGGGGGTCAAAGTTCATATTATTCAGAACCTAATCGAAAGTTCGTATTATTAAGTCTTATATGACCAAAAGTTCGTATTATTAGAATCCAATTTCCCTAATTTTTAATATAAAATTTTTATAAAAGAATATAATATCATACTTTTTAATAATATTTTTTATTACGAATCTAATAACATCAATTTTATATGATGACTCGTTGTATAAATTAAAATATTAACAGTCAAAGTTTTTAACACAATTTTCTAGGTGACAGATAAATAAAAACAGAGAGAGTACTCCCTCTATTCCATATTAATTGTCGTCTTTGGAAGTTGTGCAGTCAAATTTTAAAAAATTTGACCATAAATTTCTCAATATATACAATGAGTTGCTATATAAAATTACCACCATTGGATTCGTAACGAAAAATACTATCATAATAGTATGATATTGCAATTGTTAATAATACATTATTTTAACAATTATCAATCAAAGAGTAATATTGAAGACCGTGAAAGTCAAAAGTATGACAATTAATATGGAACGGAGGGAGTATTATATTTTGAAATTCATCTCTAATCAATAATCGTTCACATAGTATTTTTATAAAATATATAATAATGTATATTTTTTTATAATACTTTTATTACAAATATAATAACATCAATTTTATATAATAAATTATGATATAAATTATAATATTAAAAGTCAAATTTTTTAATATGAAAATTCAAATGATACTTTAAAATAAATGAAGGGAGAAATAAATTTTTTTAGAGTTCCATCACAAATAACATGGCACACTAGACATTGCACCTGACCATATCCTTTGCCACTGTACCTTTTGATCTAATCCAAGCCTAATTACTTTTTAAACAAAGGGAAGATTAGTTTTTTTTTATAAAAAAAAAAACAGATTCCAATTCCATTGCTCTTCGATTTACGCACCTTTAAGTAAGGGTTTTTTTTTTTCCTGTCAGAAAAAGTACAATTCACTTTGGCTCAAAACGCACATATTTTTTTTTAATTGGAAAAAGCTCACATATTCTAAAATTTTCCCTACTTTTAGTTATCTATATAAATGAACAAATGTGTATAAATAAATTAACTAGAGATGACTATGTAAGAATATGATGACTGGAAGCCTCGAATGATGTGAAACATGAGTCTAGGGCTATTCATAGTTCAGTTCGGATCGAAAAAGGGGCTGGATCAGATTGGACTGCGGACTGGACCGAACGGAACAAGAAAAGTTCGGTCTAGTCCTCGGTTCAGGAAATTTTGATGTTCGGTCATCGATCCAGCCCATGGACCAAACTGAAGGACTGAAATTACTATAATTATAAGGTTTCTTTATGTATAGTCCAGATCTCGGTCCAATTTAGTCCTCTAATTCAGTCACCGATCTATTCGGTCCAATCTGGGACCAGTGAACAGCCCTGCCTGAGTCTACTCATCTATTCATATTGCACAAAATATGATGGTGGTACATTCAACTTTCCATATAAATAATTTAGTGTCCTATACAATGATCATGTATCTTATACAACGACTGTCAATCACGCCCCCTCAATCCTTTGGGGCATGTACAGACATATTGGATTTCATAAATAATTAAGAACTTATTTAGCACGCAAGGATTTTATAAAGATGTTTGCAAACTGAAGGCGAGTGGGAACATAGTGGACAACTAAGTAACCATGAGAGACTCGTTCATGAACAAAATGATAATCAACCTTAATGTGTTTACTGTGATCATGAAGAATAGGGTTGGTAGCAAGATAAGTAGCGGATATATTATCACACAAGACCCAAACAGGTCGAGTGATGATAACTCCCAGTTCGGCAAGAAGTTAACGTACACAGAGAATCGCAGTGATAGTATAGTGTTCTATCGCAGTATAGTGCAGGTGTATTGTCGTATCCACAAAGAGTTGGGGCTACCGAAACCTAAAAGCTATCGAGCTCTCACCATCTAGGTTTTTATTTTATTTTCAATTTTTACTAATTTTGATTCATTTTTAGTAGTAATAAAAACTACAATAATAAAATTTGATATAAAATCTAATAAATAAGTAAAATGATCATAATAAACCTAAATTAATTATTAAAACAAGAAAAAAGTCATAAAATAAAGAGGTAGAAATCATGCAAAATACGGAATAATCAACCCCCCACACTCAGACTTTTGCTCGTCCCAAGCAAAACTACCCGAAATGAACCTAAGAAGCTAAAAAAACAAAAACACCTAACTCACTTTCGCAGGAATCATGGATGCATTTAGCACATGCATCAAGCCCTTTGAACCCCCCGGTAGCGTTGGTGGACGAGGTAGGACTCGTGAGGGTTTATAGCAGCTATACCCACAAAAGCTATACGAGAAATGGAAGAGAGAAGGGAGTGAAGAGAAGTGAAAAGAACAAAACAAAGAAAACAAAGGAGAAGAAGAAGATATTCAAGACCATAACGATGCACCTAGTTACCCAACCAAACTTATCAATAAAAAAGAAGGGGCAAATATAGACAACTAAGGACACCTAGGTCGGAAGATTGTCAATCCTTGAGATTTTCAACCTCTAACAATTTCATGATGAGCGAAATCCTTGTGCACGAGTGCAAGTGGGCCTCTAATCAAACTTTTCTAGCTTAGGTCGATCGATCAAAGAAGTTTTCACACTCCAGCTTGGATTTATTTGTCAACTTCCTTATTAAGTGTCATCCAAATCTATCAGTGTCGCCCTTGGCTTTGTGACAACCGTAGGAAACATAGAAAAGGATTTCACCCTTTAATGATTTCCTCAAAGTTTTTAGTGTTGGCATGTTTCGAGATCGATGTGCGGCCCGTTAGGGGGTTACTCTCCCAGCGTGGCTATGCTCTATTCGTACAATTGTACTTAAGGGACGAAGGGCCGCTACCCCGTACGCCTAGCCACGTTGGTAAACCAACGATTTTCGAGAATTTCAGAATTTTAGGAGTTTTGGGTCGGGTTTTTCGGGAATTTGCACGACCCTCCGAAAAGGGGTTACCCTACCAACTCGGGTTGCTCTGTGCGTAAACGAAGTACTTAAGGGGCAAGAGCGTCGCCCATTCATGCCAACCCTTGTTGGTTTGCCGACTTTAATAAGTTTATTAGATGCGAGCAAGAGCATTAGACTACTAAGATCAACCGACTTTAGCAAAGAAATGAACAAAGATAGCGCGTGTAATAAAGTAATGAAATCACTTTCTCATTCAAAAGAGGAGTTTATTAGAGGTAAATCATGACAACCAACCAACTTAACGCCTATTATCGTTCATATCGGCCGCTTCTAACCGATTAACTTGGTCGATTAGGTATCTATCTACACAATTATGGACAAGAACATCTCCTAAAAGAAAAAACAAACTCTTTTTGGGGTTTTTTACAACTTTTTCCCATTTTCTCTTTCATTTTTCACTACAATTATCGATTTTTTTTCACATTTTAGCACTTTTTTCACATTTTTTTCTTGCTTTTCTAAGAGAGAAAGAGAAACAAAATAAAGCTAAGTGAGCTACCCCAAATCATAAAGATTTTCCCCCAACACTTAAAATCCACAATGTCCTCATTGTGGGATAGGGTGTCACATGAAAAGGGTAGCAAGCAAGAGCGAACATATATACAATCACCTAACAAAAACAAAGGGTGGCGACCCGAGCCCACACGGCTCCATCAACAAATAAATCTCAACACAACGCATACTAAGGGGCGCGCCACCAAAAAATAAAAACAAGAATGCAAAAAGAAAAACAAACTATACAAACTAAAACAAGGAAACATTTATAAAAAGAAAGAAGGGTGGAACGAGGTTACCATGAGATCTTCAATAAAAGCTAGAAATGTGATTGGTTAACCTCGAGCATACTGGAGCATCAGCCGCTCCTTATTCATGATTCGAGCTTTCAACATCGGAAGAATTCAACGCCCATAGTAGGAGATTATGTATCCTCGAATGCATCTCAGAATCATGGATGTAGAAGAACAACAAAAACAATGAGTCAGTATAAGCAAGTGCTCTTAACATCCTATCAAATGCCTTAGAAAAATCACTAAAATAATGAAAGAAATTAATGATCATGATTTTTCTAGGCGAGTCCTCTAGGTAAACAAGATAAAGGTCAAGGAAGGGATTGTACCCTCTACGGGGACATAGGGACTAGCTTAAGGCATGTGTGACCTAATGAGGGAATGGTAGTCAATGCATGCAAAGGGATTACGTAATCAGGGGAGAGGGATACATCATCACCACAATCAATGCACATAGAAGAGTTCTCAACTTCCTCCTCAACATCATCAAAAACAAGTCCCAACCCAAGATCATAATCTAACTCATGAACATCATCAAATGTGTGCGAAGAAAAAGTAAGACTACTCTTTGTGGAACCATCTCAACCAAAAGTTTAAGCTAATGGTTGTCGCCCCAGTAATGGTTTTATACTCTAACACGTCCCCTCACGCGAATGCCCTTTGGGCTTGAAGCGTGGATGCTGCAAAGGCCCCCTAACCTTGCGCATTTTGAATATGGGGGGTGCTGAGATTCGAACCCAAGACCTCTTATTTATTGGTCTGACTCTGATACCATGTGGAACCATCTCAACCAAAAGCTTAAGCTAATAGTTGTAGCCCCAGTAATGGTTTTATACTCTAACACTCTTCATGACAACACTCTCAACATCGCATAAAGTTTCATCATCATAATTATCAAAGGTGAAAGTGTAGCATTCAGGTTCATAATCCATGAAAAATGATTCATAATCACACACATATGCATCACGAGGAATAGTTTATGTATCGTGAGAAAGCGGCACAGAAGTCAAAGAAGGAGAAAGAGAGCCAATATTACCATAATCACACAAAGGGGAATCAACATGGATATCAGGGGATAATGGGGAAAAAGACTGAATTCTACTCAAAGAATATTCCTCGAGAAAGGAAGGTCTTAACTCATGGTCATTTTCAAACAAATCAGGTCTCATTTCACGAAGTAAAGAAATTATCTCTTGAAGCCTTTTTTCCACTTTTTCTATTTTTGCATTAAACTCATCATCTTGTTGCACATAGTTAACATCATTTTCGACAAAGTTCGGATGAGCAACATAAGTGGAAGGCATGGTAGCATGGGTAGACATTTCAAATTGAGCACACAAGGAGGGGACATGCATGGGAATTAAAGGAGGAGAGGAAAGAGTACTCACACATGAATCTTCATGGTGCATAGTAGCATGGAAAGTCTCCTCACATTGCTTGTTCTGTTCATGAATCCGAATGCATTCTTGAAGAAGTGCAAGAGTACAAGCATTCACATCATGATTAAATGATTGGCAATAAGAGCAAAAATCATGAGTATTTGATGAATCAAGCATATAAGGATCCCTAGGTTGATCTACAATGGAGATTGAGTATGCAAATCAACACAAGGGGATGGGGGGAACATGCATTCACACAAGAATTTTCATAGTGAGATCTAGCATGATGAGCACATGAATTATCAAAATAATAACCCGTAGCATGACAACTCTCCATAAAACTACGAGTATCCCCGGTCAACCAATTAATTAATTCCCAAGCCTCATAATCATTTTTCATATCAAAATTATAATAATTAGGCAGATTACGAGTCTCGAAATTCAAACCCTCATCAATAACAACCAACACTTCCCAATCAGAAAAATTATAACCATGAGGAGCCCAATAAATAAGGTAATCATTCAATCTATCACGATAAGCACAAAATAACTCTTGCTAATTTTGAGGGAAGTTAAAACATGCAATTTTCCTATCTTTTTTTCGAATTTCTAATTTCTAATTTTTTTTCTTTTTCTCTTAAAACCTAGTGGGAATGTTCAAGAAAAACTAAAAGGTCAGTAGGTGCAACTCCCCCGCAATGCAACCATTTTTTTGTTCTATCACAGTATAGTGCGGGTGTATTACTGTATTGTCGTATCCACAGGGAGTTGGGGCTACCGAAACCTAAAAGCTGTCGAGCTCTCACCATCTAGGTTTTTATTTTATTTTCAATTTTTACTAATTTTGATTCATTTTTAGTAGTAATAACAACTATAATAATAAAACGACATAAAATCTAATAAATAAGTAAAATGATCATAATAAACCTAAATTAATTATTAAAACAAGCAACAAGTCATAGAATAAAGGGGTAGAAATCATGCAAAATACGGAATAATCAAATAGGTAATGACATGATACTCAGCCGATCTGAACATAGTTGGCTGCTTCTTCGAGCATTAGGAGACAAGATTTAGACCCAGAAAAGAGAGAGAGAGAGAGAGAGAGAGAGAGAGAGAGAGAGAGAGAGATAGTGAGCTATCAGAGTATGCCATGACAAGCTTGAAGTCAACAGTACGTTTCAATACGAGGCAATGATCAAACGTAACCTCAAAGTAACAAAACCTACGTTGTATAGCAAGAAGGAGATAGTGACGAGGGGTATGCATAAATTGGGAAACCAGGTTAATTACATAGGCAATATCTGACCTAGTCATAGTTAAATACTGTAAGACACCAAACAATATTTCTATAGGAGGATGGATTTCCCAACAACTCACCATCCGGAAGGGACCACGCAGTCCTAGATGGAAGTAGGGTACGCACACGCTTAAGTTTGTAAAGATATGAAGTGTATTGGGTTCGACCCAATTTCGGTCCACCTATGGTTATCGGTCTGTTTAAAGCCACCATTCCCTCTCCCCGGTTCATACTCGACCACATGATTCATTTAAAGGTGGATATGGGAGCTTGGAGGGCCTTTTAAGTCATCATTGGGGGCAATGTTCATTTCAAGGAAGACTCCAGGCTATAGGTCGTGGTTTCGGATCCTCATCGGGATCCATCTCAGGTCTTCTAAGGGCCTCGGGATTCTCGGCACGAATAACGAGGCGAAGTCTCGCATGACTCACATTTTGCGCGCTAAACCAGAAGAAAAGGATAGACACTCACTCTTTCTATCATAACTCCTATACAACCTCGATGGAGTCAAATTTTGGGGGTTTAAAGTAGACATCAAGAGCTTTCCATCAATATATTATGGGCTCAAAATGAAGTATGGATGAAGAAGTTATACGTGTTTAAAGTTAGCAGAAAAAATTGCCAATAGAGGGCAATGCACAATCGTGCCGTTTGATGGCACGATCGTGCCATTATCGTACATGCCATTTTTGGGCTGTTTTGGCAGCACACAGGATCGTGCCACTTTTGCAACAAGCCATTTTCGGCCTTTTCCCCTCCCTTTTGAGGGGATAGAATACATAGATTAGAGATAGAAGTTTGAGAGCTTTAGTCTCAAAACCTCCCTTAAGGATATTGTAATTGTGGGTTTGAAACCCTAATTTCAATAAGAAGCTAATCCTTTAACGGAATTGTTTGTTGATTTCTCTTTCTTTTTGAATGGGTGTTCCTCCTACTCTCTTTGGGTGAGATTTCTTAGGTGTTTCTTGGTGCTTTTTTGTTCAAGATCCCTGTGCAAGTTATTGAACATCTTACTTCAATTTCGTGAATTTTCACTCTTAGAATTGTTGATATCTTTTAATTTTCTTATTTATCAGCAAAAATCACAAAACCCTAAAGATAATTGCAGTGTCTATTAGTTCTATACTTGTATTGGTGGATTTCATCATCGACATGATTTTGTGTGAACCCTAGGTCCAAACGCATGGTCTAGACGCAATCTGGGCGGATTTCACACATGGGCCAGACACCCAACCAATGCATCTGGACCATGGTCGAAACGCACTCAGATTACGGCTCGACCATGGTCCAGACGGGTCCGTAGTGCGTCCGGCATGGTCGAGACGTGATCGTAGCTAGGGTGTCCAGATCATGGTCCAGTCGCGACCCGGGCATTTTTGGGGTATTTTTTAAAAAAATTTCAGTTGTTATTTTTATTATTATTATTATTATTATTATTATTATTATTATTATTATAGTTAGGAAAATTCCAAATGGTAGGCATCAACTATTGGTTATTCTAAGTGGTGAACCTGTTTTTCACATATTCCAAATGGTAGGTTTGAAGATAAAATAATTCCACCCAGTAAGCATATGGTGGAAAACGGCGTTAGAATTTTTTTTAAGAAAAAGGAGAAAAACATAGAAAAGCAAATTAGCATAAATGAGCAAACTCATCTCCGTCGCCCCGCCTCGCTACCTAGTGGCTCTGGTCGCTGCGCCTTTCTCCACCTCCCACACCGCCAGAGCATCGCGACCCACCACCGTCTCCGCCCTTAGCGCAAACCACACTCTTCTCCTCTTCAGATCTGGCTCGTACACTTCTCAACAGAGGAGAGAGAATCTCCAGATGGGGCGCTCAGTTCATCACTGTTTCAGTCACTATTAACATGGAAATCTTCGCCGGAATTGCAATTGTTCCGGATATCCCCATATGGTTGTCTTCCTTCCCAAATTGTCTTGATAATTTAGGTGTGTGTGCCCTTTAAGCTGGGTTACGGTTTCTTTTCCCCTTTTTTGGTTGATTTACGATTTTACATTGCTCATTTATGCTCTGAGTAGTCAAATATTCATGTCCAGCCTTGTTGCTGTGTTTTTTCTCCCTCGAAACTCCTTCAAACCTCTTCTCCCCTGAAATTTGAGTGAGTGTTTGATTTGAGCATAACCCAGCAGTGTCGACTGAATTCCCATATTGAAAACACAATTTTTCTATTTTTTCCTTTTCTTTAAAAAAAATTCTAACGTCATTTGCCACCGTATGCTTATGGGGTGGAATTATTTTATCTTTAAGCCTACCATTTGGAATATGTAAAAAACAGCTTCACAACTTGGAATAACCAATAATTAATGCATACCATTTGGAATTTGCCTTATAGTTATTATCATTATCATTATTGTTGTTGTTGTTTGAAGAGATGATGAGTGAGATGAGAGAGAGAGAGAGAGGATGAGAGTTCTGAAGAGTAAGGGCCAAAAACGTCTTTTGAGGAAGCGACATAAGTGAAAGGGAGGCGACGTTGAGCAATGCCCTTGTTATATTATCCTTGTATTTGTGTGTTTAAAATAGGGATGACAACGGGGTGGGTCGGTGATGGGGGTGTATTCCCCGTCCTCGCCCCGCGTCCCGTCCCCGTCCCCGTCCCCCATCCCCGCCCCCTTACCCGTTGTGGGGATAAAATTTGTCCCCATCCCCATTCTCGGCGGGTACCCAACTCCAGCGGGGGCCGAATTGGTATGTGAATAATTATTTCAATATTGTCATATAAATTTTAAAAAAGATACACAACCTTATTGAGCACCATAAAGGAAAAAAATTAATAATAATATATGTTCAATAATAAGAACACTTAAGTCAACATTGTGATTACAAATTTGCCAATAATATTATATATATAATGTTAATATATAAAGGATATTTATATGTTTTAATAGAAATTGGGGGCGAGGATGTGTGGATAGGGAGGATAATTTTCACAAGCGGGTAAGCGGGGACGGGGACGGGAAAATATTTTGCCCCTATGCCCGCCCCATCCCCATCCTCGTCGGGGTGGGCACCATAAACCTAAACCGCAAATTGAACCGAAAAACCGCATAAACCAAACCGCAAAATGCGGTTAATCAAATTGATTTTTGCATAAAAGCGGTTTAGGTTAACCAAACCGCTATAAGCGGTTTAGATTTAGGTTTTGGATTTTCATGAAACGGTTAACCGCGGTTAACCGCTCTCAATTAAGTTGAAAAAAATGAATTTATTAGTAATATGAATTTAATTTAACCGCGTATCGTCGTATCGGAATATGAATTTATTAGTAATATGATTGCATTTATTTGCATAAATGTTATTGTAAATTTCCAGGAAATCGGTTAATCATAAACCGTGTATGTTAACCGGGTAAATTTTCAGATTTTAAAGGCCGTTAACAGTCACCGCTTCTAAATTGCGGTTTCGAGGTTTGGTTTAGGTTTCCAGATTTCAAAAGCGGTTAACCGCATATTGCGGTTGCGGTTTAGGTTTTCAAAATCCAAAAATCTCAAAAGCGGTTAACCGCAAATGCGGTTAACCTGTTATGCCCACCCCTAATTTAAAATGATCATATAGTGGTAAAAAAAAAGAAAAAAAGAAGGTGAAAGATCCATCTAAGATATGTGATTGTGGATATTTGACCCAATTTCAATGATAGTCTGCACTCTGGCCTGACCCAGGAATGATTAATTGAAGGCTTGAAGCTCAAATTTGGCCCAAATTGTTCTTCAAGAACAAATGAAAATCTCACACTGAGTGGGCCAATAGTTGAAAGTAAGGCCCATGATAGACGACGACCATTTCGTGATGTAGTCCTGTAAAAAAAACAAACAAGTAACAAACAGAGTTAAAGTATGTTTAAAACTTTTTGGAAAAGCAAAAATATATATTTAAACCAAAATGATATAAATTTTGGGGCAAGATATTTTGTAAGTGTTTTGCTTCAATTCAAAACTCATATACATATTAAATTGAAAATAAATGATATAATTGAATTTTATAACTACAATATTAAATTGAATAAAAATATAATTTTATTCATTGTCTTTTATATTTATTAAAAATTCCTAAAATATGCGTAACAATGAAGTTGATTTGATTACAATGTCATTTGTGTTCGTTGTCATAGCCGACACATCTAAAACTTCTTACAATAGGCAATCAAAACTTACTATTAAGAAAACTAGTATTAAAACTCAAAATAAATACTAATTTAGTGAAAAGAAAGATAATTAAGAAATGCCTTGGGGTAAGATACATGTCATTACCCATATTTAAAATTTCAATTAAATTTGAATATTTTTTTAGGGAGAAATTAAATTTGAACAGGATATATATTAACACTTGAATTTATCAGGCTAATAAACAATTTTCATGCTCTAGCACTGTACTTGTACTCCTGGGGGGAAAAGCAAAACCATAATGAAACATAGAGAGACAAAATTCATGAAATGAATGACATTCTCCCTGGAAGCGTTGTTGTGAAATATATCATCTTTCAACTCGTTAATTAGTTAAAATTCTAAGACCATTTGCTTAGCAAGGTTAATATCGCGACCCTCTAGTGAGAGAAAATGTGCCCCTCTAGTGAGAGAAATTCTCAAACCCAATTCTGAAACCCTAATGGGCTCAAAAACGCAGCTCTCCTTCCTTCATGCCCTAGCCGCTGTCCTCTCCTTCTCTCCAGATCTGATCTGTTTCTCGCTTGTCGAGAGCAGATCCTCCACTTCTAGACTTGCTAGAAGATGTAGACTCAGGAGCAAGATTTGGATTTTATATCTTGTCTTGCTCTGGTTGAAAGATTCGTTTATAAAGATTGGTTTCTTCCTGGAGAAAGCTATTTTGAGTAATTTTTGGGTGTTTAGGATGGAGAGACTGAAAGTGTGCCTCCATTCTAAGCTTTATGCATCTTTGGACTTCTCCGATTCGACGCTCTTTGGTTCTTGGTGCCTATTCCGATGGAGAAGGGTGGGATTTCTTCCGAGGCTGAAGCTATCACAGACTAAAAACCTATGTTTTTTTATTGAAAATGACGGATCATGAAGAGTTTGACCATCTTCGATTGATGTTCATCGAAGAAGTCGTCTGGATGCTATCTGAGTTGTACCAAGTTTTAGCAGGTGCATGCGTTCTGATCTTACCTCCCTTAGTTGTGCCTTGGTTTTGGTGGTTGTCTTATTTGACTGTTTTCGATTTGAATAGCTTTTGGCAAAATTTTTTGATGTTGTATTTTGCTTGCCCTTTGTTCTACCTCTGTACGATGATTGCTATCTATGAACGTACGTTGATTAGGGTTTTCAATTGTTTGTTTCCCGCCCAATGCCGTACAATCCAGTTAGGTTATAAATTGGAACCTTGGCTGTCGAGTTCTTTCATCTCCAAACACAAAAAGCCCTTGACTTTCTCTGAATTTTCTCCTATGTCAAACCCTTCTTCTGAGTCTCATAATCCTGGCCTAGTTAATTCTAATGGAGACCTTCTCAACAACCCTCAACTTCCCCTTTCTGAGCTTCCCCTCTTGGGGCAGACTAAGGGTTCTCTGGCTGATGGTGGGTCTGGACATCAGCCTCCGCCCAATCCTTCAACAGAGAGCTCTTATACAAATAAGCTCAAGCTCCATGTGGGAAGTGTCTGTAATCATAAAGCTCCCTTTCATGGGGAGAATTCTTGAGTTCCATCTAGGCAACCTCCTCTTCTTGAGGGGCAGGTTGGCCTAGAGGAACCTCCATTTGATGTCCCCTTTCCTGACCTTGAGCCTAATTCGGATGCTCCTACTTTCATTGAGAGTATGAGGAATTAAAAACCCTCTGTCTTTTAAGTAAGCTTTGGGGAGAACCCACAAAAATGACCATTATCATCTCTAAAATCAGGAAAGATTGGGTTTTCCTGAAAGGCTCTGTGGATTTCATTGATATTGGCAACCATTGGATTCTGTTAAGATTTTCTAATGCTGAAGATAAGAGTCGTGTCTATGAAGGAAGGCCTTGGTTTGTGAACGAGTTTAACTTCGTTCTCAAACCTTGGAGGCCTTTCTTTGATCCTTTTACTGCCAAAATCTCGTTCATTGATCAGTGGGTTAGGGTCCCGAGACTCCCTTGGGAGTACTGGAATCCCAGGGCACTTAACTATCTCCTCCAGCCTCTTGGGCGAGTTCTGAAAGTTGACAACATGACCCTCCAAAGGCAGAGGGGAAATTTTGCAAGAGTTTGTGTCAATCTTGACATAACTAAGCCTCTTCGAGGTAGTCTCAATCTAAGGAATGGAAGCTATGCTCTCATGGTCCCTCTCATTTATGAGGGACTTCATGAAGTATGTGCTTTTTGTGGTTCTGCAGCCCATGCTCTTGAGTCCTGCCCTGAAACACCAAACCAAACAAAGATTGAGGTGGTAGTTGAGAAGTTTGAGCAACATTCTATCTCTCCAAAGGAAGGATTCCCCCTTGTGTTTTCCAGTCCTAGGGTCCCTCCGGCTGAAAACTGGATTACCGTTACTCCCAGAAGGAGAACTAAGGGAACCAGAAACCTGAAACCTCCCAGAGAAAGGACTGCTTACTTCCACACAAAGCCTTTCCATCCTGAAACAAAACTCCCTGAGCATTCCACACCCCCTACCATTGTTGACCATGAAACTGTTCCCCCTGTAATGAAAGAAAATGTACCTCTCAAGCCTGCTGTCTCTTTTGTACCTAAGCCTAACGACGATGATATAATTCTGGCCCGTATTTTTGCTGAAAAAGTCAGTGACAATGATGATGACTATGTGGATACCCTTATGGCTTTGCAAGATGATGATTATGAGGAAAGCCTGAAAGAAGTCATGGAACTTCTTGACAAAGCAAATGAAGTGGCTGTTAGTGAAGAAAGTACTAAGAAGAGGAAATTGGTGGAGGATGGAGATGAGTTCTCTTCCTCTAACACTTAAGAATGTTTAAAGTCCATGTACTTAGATGCACTTTGCTTAATCCTCTGTTAGTGAGAGTAATAATTAAGTTTAATGTTGTTCTAGCCTGGTTTGTTGTTGCCAGAAGCTGCTCTTTTTCTAGCCTAGCTAGGAATCTTTTGGTCTTAGTGGTAATGTTGTTCTTCTTTTTTGTCCAGGAGCTGTATGTTTTCTGGTACCAGCGTTGCTTTTGTAATCCAACTGTGCTTTTTGGCAGGGAGGAGTGGTTCCTTCCTTGTTGTTGGCTGGTTATTTTGGGGATTGAGCAGTGTTATAAATGGCATTTTCTTTCTGTTCTTTGGCTGTGTTTCAGTGTGTATGGAAATTCCTTGTTACAGGTCCCTTGTTACACGTTAATTTTGATGAAACAAAGGCGAGAAATAACATGATGACCAACTTGCATATCACTGAGTTGGATATCACTAGAGTTACCCCCTCCTTGGGATGGCAGCCTAGTGTTATGATCCAAAAAGGCTATGTCTGTTTTCTCCTGGGCACTTCTGTGTGCAACTAGATTGGATGGCTATGGATAGCTTTATGTTGGGTTGCCTCTTGTCCCTTTTAAGGAATCAGGGAGGATTGCTTTGTAACTTTCCTCTTTGGATGGCTATTGGTTATTTGCTTCTGTCCCTCTTTTCGTACAGCCCTGAAAGTCACCATCTTGGGAAAAGGCATAATGTTGCCATCCTAGTGATTTGGCAGCTTATGCTTTTTCACAATGGTAAGTTTCAGGCAAAGGTCAATGATGTGTCTACCGGGTTTTGGTCTCAAACCATTACTACTGAGACCTTTTTCTCGTATGCCTTTCGGAATTGTTTCATGGGAAGCTTGTGGGATAAGAAAGGAATGTTTATGTCTCCCAACAGTTTTAGTGCTAAAAGGCTAAAGTTTCTAATTTTTTTACTTTGTTGTCTTGTTTTTTCTGACAGTACTCTCAGAAACAGTTGGGCTGTCAAGTGGAGCTCTACCAGCTTTTGGGATTATTGGCATCAAGCAAAGAATAAAGAGGGTCTTTACTGTTCCAAGCTTAAAATTGTCCTTTATAGCTTCTTGTTTTTTATGTTTTCTTTTTGTGTTCCTATTTTGGTTGTAAGATTCTATCTTTTGGTTCCTCTAGGCCTAGTGGCCGTGTATTTTGGTAATTTCGAATGTTGCATTTCTTTATTATTGGTAGTAGCGCGGATTCACCGCAACATCCTAATGGAATTTTCCATTAAAAGAACTAATCCTACTTTCTCGGTAAAGTGGAGATTAATACAGAATAAGGGTTTGTTGCTAAATTGTAGCTCCCTTGGGAGTTCCCAGGCTGCAGTAGGTTTGAACGGATTTATCCTACTGCGTTTGAAGGATAACAAGAAGAAGCTTTGTTGGATTTTGTTGCAAAGCTTAGTTTCTGGTAAGAAAAGTGTTGGCATACTGAAAGATTGGGAAGCAAGTTATCAGAGAAGTCATCCAGAGATGTTCCTTAGTTGGTCTATCCTGTTGGTTAAACCTCATATCAAATATTGGGCTGGAAAAACAGGGAATTCCCTAAAAGAACAACTGTTATATATGCGGTTTCTTAAATGAAAGTACTTTATTGGAATGTTCAAGGATTAAAAAATGATTGCAAATTAGCAGAAATTAGTTTGCTGAGTGCTAATGTGCGACCAGATATTGTTTTTCTAAGTGAAACTCGGGCCAATGATCAAGGTGCTGGGAAACTACTTAAAAAGCTAAGATTTGACAACTCAATTCTTAGTCCTCGTAGTCATCTTGCGGGAGGTCTATGGGTTCTATGGAACAAGGATAATGTTGAAATTCATTTACTGTAAAAGACTGATCGACTGATCCACCTATATGTGAAAGAAAAAGAGTCAGGGAATGAATCTATCCTTTCAGGAATTTGTACACCAGCCCAGACTAGTGAAAAAGACCGGTTCTGGGAAGGCCTAACTTTAGTTAATCAAGTTTTCCACTTGCCTTGGTGTGTAATTGGAGATTGTAATGAAATTCTTAACCAGGAGGATAAAATGGGAGGCCCCTTACCTCATCAAAACCGTTTCTTAAGACTATCTAATTTCACTCGTTCTCTACAGTCAGTAGATTATGCCCCTATTGGAAACCATTTTACTTGGAAAAAGACAATTCATGGGCATAAAATTTTTGAAAGATTGGATAGAGTTATAGCTCGAAAAGACTGGAGTGAACTTTATCCAAATGCGAAAGTAACTCATGGACCTTTTACTTTCTCAGATCATTGTTATATCTTGCTGGATACAAATCCGGAAAAGAAAGCCGTAAAAAATCGATCTTTCAGGTTTGGTCAACACTGGCCAAACTTTGACAAGGTCTCATACATTATAAGGAAAGGGTGGAATCTCAAGATCCATGGAGTTGCCATGTTCCGCATTGCCAAAAAGCTTAAAAAAATCAAACATGAGCTTAGGGAGTGGGATTTTTCCCATGCAAGGAATTTCAAACAAAGATTGGAATCTAACATGGCCAAAATTCAGTCAGTAGAAGCTAAGCTTATTCAACATCCAGAGAGCTTCCGCTTCAATGATTGGTTTAATCGACTCATCAGGCAAAGAGAGAGAATGCTTCTCTTTAACCAAAATTTCTGGGGTAAGCTTAATAGAAAGAAATGGTTAATAGAAGGTGAAAGGGGATCTTCCTTCTTTTACAACTCAGTTACCTTTAGAAAAAAGAAAAGCCAAATTACAGGTCTAAAAGGTCGGTCGGGAGTTTGGATCCAGGATGAAAGTGAGATCCAGAAAAGTTTTGTAGAAGAATTTTCTACTAGATTTAAGTCAAATGGCATAGTTGGGTCCTCCCCACTTCCGAATCTCCCAAAACTAACGCAAGCTCAAAGTGATCGGCTTATTGCGTATGTAACAGATATAGAAATTAAAGATGCGGTGTTTCAAATGGACTCTGGTAAAGCTCCCGGACCTGATGGCTATGGACTGGTTTTTTTATCAAAAATACTGGAACATAGTAGGTAAAGATGTCTCTGAAGCAGTAAGAGAATTTTTTGCTAATGGAAAATTGCTAAAGGAAGTGAATCACACTTTCATAGCCCTCATTCCAAAGGTGGAAGATCCTAGTATGCCTAACCATTTTAGGTCAATAAGCCTGTGTAATGTTATTTATAAGATCATTTCAAAAATTCTGGTAAATAGGCTAAGACCACTCCTTGATAATCTTATAAGTCCCTTTCAAAGTGCGTTTGTCCCTAAAAGACAAATACAGGATAATATCCTCCTAGCCCACGAGATAATGCATAGTTTTCACCAGTCAAAAGCTTCAAAACCTTGGATAGCCCTCAAGCTAGACATGGAGAAGGCTTATGATAGAGTCGAATGGACCTTCTTAACAAGAGTTATGGCTGACATGAATTTTTCGTCAATTTGGATAGATTGGATAATGGAGTGTATTTCCACAGTTTCCTACTCAGTCTTGGTGAATGATCAGCCTGCGGGGCTTATTAAGCCAACTCAAGGACTTAGGCAAGGAGATCCTCTATCACCTTATCTGTTCCTCCTATGCATGGAAGTTCTGTCCCAATCCCTGATTGAACAAAGCAAAATAAAAAAGAATGGGATAGGTGTTAAAATCTGTCAAAAAGGATTAACCATTCCTTGTTTATTTTTTGCGGATGATAGCTTGTCGCTCGCAGGTTGATCGGTTGTAAAAATCTTAAAGACACGCTAGACTGATTTTGTGGCCTTTCTGACCAATTGGTAAATTTCCACAAGTCCTCTTTAATATGCTCAAAAGGAGCCTCCCGAAGGCTTGTTGATAAGGCAAAAGGATTCTTTTTATATTCCTATTAAGGAGTCACTTGGCAAGTATTTAGGATGCCCTTCTGTTGTTGGGAGAAGGAAAAAGGAAAAATTTTCCCCCCTTCTGGAGCGAGTTTCTCATAAAGTCTCAAATTGGAAAGCAAACTCTCTTTCAAGGGCAGGAAGGTCAATCCTGATTCAGTCTAATCTGGAAACCACCCCAGCGCATCTAATGCAATGCTTCCTATTGCCGAAAGCCACTTGTGAAAGTCTAGATAGAATTAACAAAAACTTCTTTTGGAAAGCCTCTACAGAAAAAGGAATGCCTATGATTACTTGGGATAAAGTTTATAGACCAAAGGACCAAGGAGGACTAGGTTTGCGAAAGACCCATGCAGTTAACCTAGCCTTCCAATGCAAATTAGTGTGGAAAATCATGCATGAAAAAAGTAATCTCTGGGTTTCGCAAATGAGAACTAAATATAATCGACATGGTGATGGCGCCTTTTCATGAATCCCAAACAGTCGGATTCTTGGGTCTGGAAAAATTTATGCAAAACCTTTAAATTTTGCAAAAAAGGTTTTAGGTGGAAAGTTGGTAACGGGAAATTGATAGATTTTTGGAATGATAGCTGGTGCCACCAACTACCTCTTGCCGTCTTGACAAACCAGCCTCCAAATCAGGCACAACATTCAGTTAAAGAGGAAGAATTTATTCTTAACAATAGCTGGAATCAGGAGAAGCTTGACAGCACTCTCCCTAGGGATTTGGTTAACTTGGTAGTCCAGACACCTATTTCTCTGTTTAATGAGGAAGATGAATTATGTTTGGGACTGACTGGTAATGGTAACTTCAGTACGAAATCAGCAACCTGGCTCTGTCATGAGTTTAGCAACAACCAGAAATGGGAAGGGAGATGGATTTGGAAGCTAGATATCCAACCAAAACTAAAGGAATTTCTTTGGCGGGTTTATCAAAATGGACTTCCTCTTAAAGGAAATCTATTTAGAAGAGGGGTTGCGGATGATCCCACTTGTCCTATTTGTCTTAACGACTTGGAAACAGACAACCACCTCTTATGCCAATGCTTTTTTGTAAAAAAAGTTTAGGACCTGGCTAAAACCCATAATTGGCTGGCCTCTGCAGTTGATTGGCCATCTGATAACACAGGATCCACCTTTCTCAACACTCTTAGAAATTTTCTCCTCCCAAACGAATTTCTAAGAGCCATCCATCTTATTTGGAGCATCTGGAAGGAGCGCAACGACTGCACTTTCAACAAATCTGTGTTCAACACTACAAGGGTCATCATCCGTGCAAAAAAGAATTTTGCGGAATGGCGAGCTAGAAGAAGGTTCTCATATCAAGGTTGGTTAGAGCCAACTCCTACAGGGATAATAAAAAAGAAGTCGACAAGTTCTAAGCCAATTCGTTGGGAATCCCCAAGTCCAGGATGGTTCAAACTCAATTTTGACGGTTCTCAAACAAATCAGGGGGCAACAATTGGTTTCGTTGTACGCGATTTTCTTGGGCGTGTTCATTCAGCTGGAGCTGGCCAAGTAAATGCTCAATCAATCCTTGTGACGGAAGCACTTGCTCTAAGAATGGGTTTGCAACATGCGATACAAGCAGGATATTCAAGAGTTGAAATTGAAGGCGATAACCTTATCCTTATCCAAGCTATTAATGGATCAATTCAGACACCATGGCAGATTGATATGATTGTTAGAGATATCAAGAAGCTTTTAACCACCCTTGATGATTTCAGTCTAAAACACATCTATCGTGAAACAAATTCGGCAGCAGATTGGATGGCAAATTACGGTCATAGTTCCCCTTTTTTTTCTTGGTTTTCCAATTTCCCCCCCTCCTTCTCTATTGTACTAGCTGATATCTCAGGCAGATGCCTTGACAGAAGGATCCCCTGAGAAGGTTATATTGTAACAATTTTTTACCCTGAGGGAAAAAAAAAATTAGTTAAAATTCTGTTATGACAAATTCTTTCTATGCTCTCCTTAGTTTTGTATATAAATACTGGTAACATTCTCTGCTTTTGCCTATACACTACACCTTCTGTTAATATCAGTGTGGAAGTGGAAGGTCGCTAATTCTATGTTTTTGTTGAGAATCTACCCTTTGGTGCTGATGATGTGATGTTGAAAAATTTATTTGTGGATTTTGACAGTGTTATTGATATTTATATTCCCGGCAAAGAGTGGATAAATGGAAAGATTTGATTTTGTTCGTTTCAAGGCTAAGCATGAGGGTTCAAAGGCTATTCATGCCCTTAATGGTTGCCTGTTCAATGGATCTGTGTTATCTATTTCACGGGTGAAGTTTGATAAAATAGAAGAGGTTGCATCCCTATTTGTAGAGATCATCTAACGATCGAGTTTGAATCCTAAAAACTGCTCAAATAAATTGCCTCGCAAACTCTCAGCACAACCCAAATGCTTTTCCTCTGAGGTTTTGCTTGGTGGCGATTTTTTGGATTATGAGAGAACAATTTCAAATCTATCTTGTGATGTGCTAAGTCATCTGAGGGATGTCACATTTGTCCATGCCAGTGATCCAAATGACAGTGAGGGTATTGATTCTCTATCACTCAATTCTGAATCGTTTTCTGTTGCTGATGTTGAGGAGTCCTTTTTGGAGAGTTCTAAAACACACACTAGAAGGAAGAAAAAAGGGAAGTCTTTATTGAAGTCTAAATGACTTCTTGTCAACCAAGCTGCATGTAAGACCGTTTCTGCTAGGTCTAAGGGTCTTCACAAGAGGAGACAAAAGAGTGTTGTCTTGTTTGAGGAATTCGTGGGGCTTCCTCAAAACAACTTGACATAGTGCGCAGAGTGGCCAAGTTTAGTTGTGGTACATGTTTCATTTGTGACGTCCTAGTGATTATTATGAACTTGCTTAAAGAGAAATGATGTAGAGAGAAGTTTGCAAATTCTAAGATTTTGTTCTTTTCTCCTTTATTGTTGTCTATGATGTGGTGTTCTTGTTGGCTTTTTTATTGTTATCATGTTGTTGTTTTTAGTTATTTTCACTTTGTTGTTACAATCTTATCAGCTTGAACAAGCTTCAAATTAATATATGAAAAACAGTAGCATTCTCCTTGTATATTACATGCATTTACATGAAATGATATTCAATGTTCTAAATTCTCTCTCTATGTCTGAGATTTCACATGGTATTAGAGCTCCCGGAGCAATTTCGAGCTCTTCTTCTCTGATTCTCAATTTCTTTACTTTGTTAATGGAGTATCTATTCTTAACTCATCAAAGTTTTATCTCTTCAAAAACTTTGATTGAATTTATTAGCATGGCTAAAAGTAGTTCTTCTGGTGATACAAGAGTGTTCATAGAAGGTTACAATTCGATCATCCAGCAATGTCGATTACCAATATGAAATTCAATGCCTCCAACTTTCAGAAACGAAATAGATCAGTTAAGATTGGTCTCAATTTGTAATAGCCCGAAGAAAATATCTCCCTTAATACGTATTAATTAGTTTAATTGATCAAGGTTAATAATAAATCACGAGTAATTTAAAGCGCATCTTCCATTTTTCTAACCCAATGTATGTTTTGCAGGACTTGAGCAGTGCAACGATCGTCCATGATTTAGTTTAATTTTCTTTTTTGAGAAATCTCTACCGATAAATTTTTATAGTGATTCTGATCGTATATGAATTCTTTTACCGAGATCGATGTATCGGGTCAGTGGCGAAGCCAGGATTTATACTTAGGGGTGTCAAGATCAAATTTAACAAATAAGATTACAATTTAACATATTCAAGTAACACAGAGTTTCATGACCGACAATAGTTATGAAAATAAAAATACATATTGAAAAATTTTGTGTACTTCCTTGAGGTAATGAAGAATGTTGTCTTCACTCTCTTACTAAAATATTTCTACATTTGAAATTAACAAACATTTAAAAAATTAACTTTAAAATTCAAAACTTCATATCTATATACTTATGATTACAATCTATGTGGGACCCAACGAATACTGCAACGAGAGCGTTTGAAGGAGTCTCAACCAATCACAATTAAGAAAAAAAAAGACCCAATTTTTAATAATTTTTATTTTGTTTTCAACCGGATTTTATTATAAACCTAAGTTTATTGGAACTCTGACACCAATTGCAGCTGTGCCATAACAGTTTTAAATTTAATTTTATTTTAGAATTAAAAAAAAACTATTACAAATCCCATACGACTTTGGACTTTGATAACGTTTCCAACTGTTCCATATCTATATATATTATAATAGAAATCATTGTGGGTCCCACAAAATAGGGACACGGGAGTGACTGTAGGGTAATTGGCCAGTCATAACGTATAAAATTATATTTTTTTACTATTTTCAATTTTTTTTAATTTCAATCCTGATTTAATTTCAAAATTAAAAAAATCAGAAAGTATCACTAATCCTTGACTACTTTGGACTGTGAATTAAATTATTTTGGTGTTACCTATAATAATAATAATAATAATAATAATATAATAGAAATCATTGTGCGTCCCAAGAAATAGAGACACGAGAGTGACTGTAAGGGAATTGACCAATAACAACGTAAAAAACTATATTTTTTTCTATTTGCAATTTTTTTTTTCAATCCAGATTTTATTTTAAAATTAAAAAAACCATAAAATATCACTCATCCTTGACTGCTTTGGACTCTGAATTAAATTATTTTGGTGCAAATAACAATAATTATTTTGGTGTTGCCTATAATAATAATAATAATAATAATAATAATAACAATAATAATAATAATAATAATCTATATATTATAATAGAAATCATTCACATTTTATGAAATTTTCTATTGCCGAATTACATGTTTTGTCGGAAAAAATTATCATGATGTTTTCCATATAACAATTTCATTAATATTTCGTTTGGTTTATTTATATGGACATTTACTTATCAAAAAATTACTCGGAGGTACCCCAATATTTGGGGAAACTATTTTTCGGTACCCCAATTTTTCAAAACTCATTGTGAGGTACCTTAAGTTTTTGGGTTAGTAATTATTTGGTGCTTTTTCGGCCATCAATTTTATTAAGTGACCGAAATACCCTTGTTCTTCTTCTTTAAGGGTATTTCTTAAAAAATGGAAGAACAAGGACATTTCGGTCATTTAACCAAATTGATGACAAAAAAAAACACCTAATAATTTCTAACCCAAAAAGTTAGGGTACCCCAAAATGAATTTTGAAAAGTTAGGGTACCTGAAAAACATTTCACCAAAAGTTAGGGTACCTCTGAGTAATTTTTTGGTTACTTATCCATCACTTTTATAAAATTTCAAAAGTAGTTAATTGAGTTCGTTCCGTGCATTGCACGGGTTGAAGCCTAGTTTGAGTAATAGAAATCAAAAATTAACAATAATACAATCATCATCTGGTAACAATATTTTAATTTGAAACCAATCAATCAACCAAATAATCTAGATAGTTTGAATTATGAACATTTGAACAAAATAAAACCAAGAATCGTAATCATTCTATTTACAAATTAATCACTAAATTAGTAAATTTAATTATTCAATATAAATTTAACTAAAGTTAATAAATTCTTTTTTAAAAGCAAAAGTTAATAAATATAGTTAGGACACCAAAGTATCCAGCAAACTGAGGGGAAAAGAGGAGCAGCGCAAGTTAAAAGTGAGACAAAAAGAGTAGATTTGACTACAAAAGGAAAGCTTCAAACCCATGACATTTGGTAATTGGCTGCACGCTTCAAACCATTCAACTACTTGCACTAGCCTGGTAAATTACTATATATTTAGATCTACTTATCAAAACAGCTCTAAACCAAATTAATTTTTTCAAAAAAGGTGGGGGGTCAATTGACCCCCTTGACCCAAGGTGGCTTTGCCAATCAGGTCTTTCTTTATTCAAATTAATTTAAGGTTATAATTATGATTTTTTTTTGGAGGTATTGGATATATTCACTTGGGTTACCGATAATATTTTTCGGTTTATGAAATTTCGGTAATCTGGGAAATTAGGGAGATATAAGTATAAGAGGGGAGAATTAAAATGGATAAATTTGGTGTGTTTGGGCCCTATGGCCGGCTGACCCAAGAAGAAAGAAGAGAAGAGGGGGCTTATTTGTTGGGCCTAAGTATGGTTATAAATAAGATGATAATAGGTGATTGTTATTCACTTAATGATAATTCAAACCTTCATCTCTCACCTTGCTCCCTCTCTCCTAAGACCATCCATCTCCCTCACTCACTGCCAGCCACTACCGCCTGCTGTCCAGCCACCACCAGACGTCGCCGGCGAGCTTTCCGGCCACCGTCGCACCCTTGCACCACCATCATCTTTGTTCTTCATTCTTCCCTCCTTTTCAAGTGTAATTTCACCTCCCCTTTTCTCTCTTTTTAATGAAAAATCTTAGATAAATTCTGAGTTTTGTTGACCTTTTATGTGGTTTCATAGGTAAAACAAGTGTTTCTAAGTTCATCAAGTAAAAAGGGAAGAAATTCAAGCATCAAAGAGAGAAATCTTGGGTAAGTTGAGCTAATCTTGTGTTGTTATGGTTAAATGAGTATGGATGATGATGGATTATGTACATGCATGTGTTTTTATTAGTTAAATTCACTATGAAGAAATGGAAAACCGATTAAGGTGAAATGCATGTGTATAAATTGGTATTAAAGTAAGGGTTTTAAGTGGTGTATGTTGATTTATGTATGTAATTCATCGAAAATGTAAAGTGTTGGCCTTGCATGTCTCTAAAATGAATTCAATTGATAATTTTATGGGGGTGTTACACAATTACTAAAGAAAAACTTGGGTTCATCATTGAAAAATGTGCAAAACCAGATATTGTCAAACTTTTCCAATAAACTAAAGTTCATAGAGAAACTGATTATTGCATAACAACAAAATTTTTCGAAAACCACTTGAACAACCTATATTATTGGTTTTAATGGTAAAACATTTAGTAGTTAATATAATTAGTGCTCAAAATGTTTATCAATTTCAATTTTTGTCCCAAGAATTTATTTTAAACTCCACTTGCAAAATTACTCTAGCTAGTGCAAGCGCAAACGTTTAATTTTTGTATGGTAGAACTCGACCCGACAATTTCTAATCCAACCCAAATCCTCCTGAAATTTTCGGTTTTAAACACGATTTTCTCAACTAAACTCG
This sequence comes from Portulaca oleracea, assembly GCA_029582165.1. NCBI lineage: Eukaryota > Viridiplantae > Streptophyta > Magnoliopsida > Caryophyllales > Portulacaceae > Portulaca > Portulaca oleracea. The sequence continues at coordinate 12,038,778 of CM055870.1, forward strand.
AAATACATTGAACCTGAAAATTAGTGGGTCAAACCCGGCTCGCCTGTTTGACCTAAAAAATTAATTTTTAAAATTCAACTTGATTAGAATTTATAACTTTTCATTGAAATTTTAAATTATTAAACTATAAGTGCAACTCATTTATTTGTTATTTCTCTAATTTAAGTTAAAATAGTTACAATAATATATCGTTACTAGAAGATAATAATATTTTGTTATGTATATTGTACAAAAAATAGTATTTAAAGACTAATTTTTTTAAAGAAAAAGTGAAAAAATGTCGCAATCATAATCCGTTACGTTGGACTGACCCGAAATATACCGTCCGTATTTACTCAATCCATATTTACCCAAACTCGATATACACCTCACCCAAAACTCATTCACCCGCCCGAATTGATAAGCATAGATAGAACCAACAAGAATAAGACTTAATTAGATGGTCGCAGCGGCTGTGGTGGGTGGCCACGCCGGCCGCTGACCTCCTCATTAACACATAAATCTGCTTATGTTGGTTTAGATTTTATTCTTTTCAATTTATCATAAATTGTTTTTTTGTAATACAGTAGTTGATTATTTCTAATTTAAAACCACGAATCAATGTTAAGAAGCGCTGATCATGGCTAGACAAGCTCTTGACAAGGGCATATTTATGATAAAATGAAAAGAACAAACCTTTTAATAATTAAATATATAATTTTTTCACGTGGTTATCAAAAATTTGAACACGCCCCGTTCTTTTATACAGCTGGCTGCGGTGTGGTGCAGTGTGATGTGGAAGAAATGTGGTGGATTGTGATGGGTTGTAGTAGAATATGAAAAGTTTAACTTTTAATAAAAAGATAAATTAAATTCGAAAAAGTAGATTGTGGTGGATTAAGGTGGAATATGAAAAGTTGCGGTATGGTGTGACATCGCAGTCTGCCAGCCGCATAAAAGAACGGGTTCTGAATCGTGCAATAACTTGTACAAACTTGAACATGTTATGTACATGAGAAGATAAACTTGATCATTATGAAAAACTAACGATGTCTGAATTTTGAACAACATAGAGTTAGCTAATGTTGGGCAGTGTTCCAATTTCATTCATACTCAAGTTTTGGAAATAAATAACTGTTTCTTTTTTGTGATTGATAATATTTGGTCTCCAAGCAGTTGATTGTGCCTAAAAGACTATTCTAGGGTTATTTGGGTTTGCTATAAATACTAGGGTGTTAATTCAACCTAGTTTGGTGTGACCAAATTATGTGTCTCTAAAATTATGAGATCTTCCTTTTTCTATTCCACTTTGAAAGTTTTTATCATGAGATTAATTGTAATCTCCCTTATTTCTCGTTACCCTTCCTTTGAGATATGTCTACTTCTGTCATGCTATAACCGTTTGAGATATTTTCTTCTTGATCTCGTTGTGTTATATAACCGTTTGGACTTTGGAATATCCTCAACACGGACCATATTGATCAACAGAAATTGTTTCTGCTGACCAAAACACTGCGACAGACTGTGATGTCCTGCCACAGTTCGTGGTAGCATGTTTTTCTCCAAAAACTGGCTCCCGCGTTCCCCAGAAACAATACCATTATTGATTCGGACTAAATACACACACTCATTGCCTCAAGGTACTGGATTGGGCGACCTTGTGGGACCAAATAATACGGTTGTGATCAAACCATTTGGTTACTAATTATCGATGTCTCTAACAAGACGTGATCACCGAATTAACTTGGTTTAAGTACTCGGATACATTGAACATTGTCGGGACACTCCTAATAGTAATTTGCTAATTAACTAAGCAATTAAACAACATAGGTTCAAGCCATAAAAATTGATGTAAATTAAAATTCAATAGGGGTTTTAATTTGTTAGGCTCAAATACCACTGGTGAGGCTCTGATACCACTTGTTAAGAAAATAAATGCAAGGTTATATATATAGCGGAAGCAAAATAAATGAAATGACAGAAGTTACAATAATTCAAGAACAAAAAATAAGCGATAAGAGAAACACCATGTTAACATGGGAAACCGAAGAACTCGGAGAAAAACTCACTGACGGTGACAACTAGAAAAATAATCCACTATGAGAAGGGAGGAGTATAACTCGATTACTATCACAGGGTGTAATGTGATCAACAAAAGAGGATATTACAGAAAAAAAAGCACTCTCACTTTCAATTCACAATCTCTTAGGATACACTGGGAAAATATTGGTGAAACAAACTCTCTCTCAATATTTTCTCCCTCTCTGACTATCTGTCACTTAATGTCAATGTGAAATAAAGTGGAGAAAACTGAACCCTATTTATAGGGTGGTTAGGAGAAGAATTAAAATAGGGTAAGTTAAAACTCAAATAACAACAAATAGTATCTGACTTGAACATGAATTTAGAATTAAATTAAAACGGTATCCTCTGCCGATTCTTTCTTAGATTCTAGACCCCACCGAGGATCCAATGAGCCACAAAACCCAACAGGTTTAGATTTTTACCAAAAATTAACAACAGACAGAAAACGGTACGGTTGCATGTGGTGGGCGTGGAATGGGTGGCGGTGAGTGTGTGGAGTTCCAACAGCGATAAAGCGAAGAGGGAGAGAGCAGAGTGATACACAATTTTTATTGGGGCTCAGAGAATTACATTTGTGAATTTGTTGTGACCAACGACTAATAGCTAGCAACCGATATAATAAAAAAGATCATGCGAACAATAATACATCCATCCCTATTTATCGATGGATAAATTATCAGCCACACACATGCACTATCACTTGCGAATCGAGTTGAGTTTCCATAGGTTGGTAACATCAATATGGTTGGTTATAGCAGGGTTTAGTAGATGTGTAACCCAGCGTGTGAACTACAAATGGAGGGATCCCACCAAATACATGAAGCGAACATGTTCTAAACTCACGTATCTGTGACACAAAGTACGTACCCAACGTGTTAGATTAGACGAGTGGGGTTCCATGGAAACCTGCAGATCATCTGAATTATTATCATTTGATGTCGATGGATTATGATGGATGGAAACAACTTGGTGAATGGGGGGATTCAGTAGTACTACTCACAGATATGTTTTTCAGTTCCTGATGTGAATAATGGAATAGTTGTATGTATGGTTAAGTTGTGATATATCATCATATATCATATATACATGGGTCCAACCCCAACCCCAAACTCAAAAGTAAAAAAGCATGATAAATATAAATAATGGCGGAATAATTGTAACAACAAGTTGATAAAAAATCAGTAGGTAACGCGGCGGCATAGTATATATTTTCCAAAACCGTCAGCATAGTGCTTTGGTTTCTTTTTCAGCTCTGCAGCTTCCACATTCATCACTTTTAGTTTCTGTCATCACTTATGTCAGGTTTAGATGATCAGCCGGAAAAAAACCCAAATAAATGCAAATTAGAGTTGTCGTCATTTTGTCCGACTCGGAATATTTGAATTGCTCGACTCGAAAAAATCGGGTTTGGACATAGATTTTTCTCCGAATTAGACATAAAATTTCTCTTTTTCTGTTGTCCGGACCCAATTTTAAATTCGTTCGGATTGTCCAACCTGATCTAACCCAAAATAAAATCGATTCCAAATATAAATTTCTTATCGAAATTTTAATATTGATCAAATTTATCTAATGCGAATTTACCCAGAACCGAATTTGTGCTACTAATGGAAACAAGAGTCAATCATTTAGATATATACTCTTTATTTATTTATAATATCTTATTTGCATTTTTGTTTGGAGTATGAACATTGCAAAAGTAATAGTATGTAATGTTCAGAATATTGTTTTAGTAGTATGCTACTATATATTGCTGTGTGCATGGAAACTACATACATATTCGATTTGGTGTATGAAAAATATGAAAGTGAAAGTTATCTTGAGAATATCGTAGTGTTTAGTCGGTTCTTTTGATTTAGTTTCTCATTGTTTATTTGTATTCTTAATAAAAAAATCATGTACTTTTAATAATAAGGAAAGCTCATAATCATTTACTTACACATTGTTAAGTCAAAAGTTTTTTTTTTAATTATTTTATGGGCAGGGGGAGACCATACTTATAATTAGAGAATGAGTTGCTTTTCAAAGATCAATTAAGGTTACCCTTTTTTTATACGATAACTTGCGATCGATGCAGTACCGCACCACATCGTACTAGCTACTCAATATTCTACCACACTTCATCACACTCCATCACACTTTACCACAATCATTATCAAAATATCTTCTTATTTTTCTTTCTCCTTACTTTTCTGCTCTACTTTTTACAATCTCTCTCCTCACCTACCCCACCTACCACAACTTACCACATTTCACCACACTTTTTCAAATTCTAACGCACCACACCATTACCATACCGCACCGCACCGCACCGCACAGCACCGTATAAAAGAACAGAGCTAAGTCAGGAAAAACATTTGAAAAGATGAACAATAAGATACTCCCTCCGTTCCATATTAATTGACATTTAAACTAACTTTTTTTGTTCCAAATTAATTGTCACTTTTCATTTCTCAATATTTAATTTAATTATTTTACCTTTAATAACTATTTTAACTTTTTACTTTTTCAATTAATAAAAATTATTATTATTACTCACATTCTCACTACTTATATTTGATATCCGGCAAAAACACCTTGAAAAATAGTGTTATTTAATCATGTGGTTAGTATTTTTAGTTAAACATTGACATGTGAAAGTTTTTAAAATATGTCAACTAATGTGGAACGGAGGGAGTATAATTACTTATAAAAGTTTTCAACTCAATTTTCCTTTTTATATATTATCTATTGTTATAATTTTATGCATAACTTAAGATATTTGGGAAATTCGCCTATTCCTAATATTTAATTCATTACTCTAAATAATTTCAAATTTCCAGGTTAACTTCATGATAAATTGCATAAGTGATTCAAATAGCACTATATAATTCATTCAATATACAGGGTATGGAAATATAAAGGAGTTGTTCTTGAGAAGTGTAAAATTAAGTTAAGTAATGTTAGAAAAGGTAAGAAAAGTAGTGGAACTAGTTAAATGTCACGTCACCTATTTCCTTATTATTTTTAAATAAAATTTTATGAGTAAAATAAAGAATTCTAAATATACATCATCTAAAAGTATAATCGTGTTGTTTTAGATGGTAAGATAAATTAGATAAAATAAAATATGAATAACTCTATAAGTAAAAGAACAGGGCCAAAGAGGAACACAAGAATTAATGAATAAACTTTTCTCATTAGATCACTCGGAAGTAAAAATTGTACAAAAGATTAGTAGTATTACATATGTATGTATTTGCAAAAAAGAAGAAAATTAAAGAATGAATGAACCATAGTCAAAATCAAATCAACCCAAAGAAAAAAAAATTAAAAAAAAAAAGCCTCATCATCCCAAAGTAAACAAAATGCCCAAAAGGGGGTAAAAAGGACCTTGGGCTTCTGGCATCTGGAGAGGGCTCCTCTGTTTCCTACTTCATCATCCTTCCAATTCCATCCCTTTCATTTACATAACTATTCACATCATTATTTTTAACTTTTTTTGTTTGTTTTTGTTGATGGGGGAATTGGTTAGAAGGTAGAGATGCAACGACGATGGCGAAGAAGAGTAAGTTTCTTTTGCTGGGTTTCTTCCTTCCAGATTTTGCCAATGTCCTCTGCAATTCTTTCCGCATCAAAGGAAACACCAGAAAGCCCTCTCCTTGTGAACCCCACTGCATACAGCCCTGATTTCCCCTTCCACCCGTTTGGGAATGGCGTGTTTGGGAACCCATTCTTGTTGAAGAACTCTCCTTCCTGTAATCATTCAATCAAACCCATCATCAGCAACCAAAACTCAACACATTCATTCATCAAAACAGGGATAAAAAACAGAGTACACGAATTCTAACCTGAAGCCAAGAAGGGACATTGCTGCGATACCCAGTTGCCAAAATCACGGAATCCACCTCCATTTTCTCCCCATTGACAAGCTCAACACCGTTGCTGTAAAACCTCTTGACACCAGGCACAACCTTGATGTCACCCGATCGGATTTTCGCCAACGCACCAATGTCCAAAACAGGGGTCTTCCCCTGCTTGTTTTTCAGCTCCAGAGGCCCGGTTTTCGGCCTCCGTAACCCGTGCTTGCTGATGTCGCCCAGTATGAACCAGGCGAAGAAGAGGAGGATCTTGTCTACCAACCACAGAGGAATCCATTTCATCAGCATCATTGCTAGCTCGAATGTCGACTTCCCCATGATCTCTCTAGGAAGTACATGCACCTGTACATACATATGCACATCAGAAAACTGATTGAAGCAATGAAGTAGATAAGTATATTGAGGAACGCAGTGAAGTGTTACTTACAGAGCTGCGGCAGACCATGGAGGGGATTGCATTGTGATTCGAAAGATCGAGGGAAACTTCCATGCCGGAGTTGCCGCAACCCACGACAAGCACCTTCTGATCGCGGTAAGTCTCACCGGACTTATACTCGCTGGAATGTATGACCTTCCCACCGAAATGCGCCAGCCCGTCAATGTCCGGGACGACGCACTCGGCATTCTCTCCGGTAGCAACCACCAGCCACCGGCAGACATACTCCACCTGAGCCCCGTCGGTGGTGGCAGTCGTCCTGACCCTCCACATACCGAAAGGCTCGTACCTGGCGGAGGTGACTGTCTCGTTGAACCGCGGCTTGATGTCGAAGTGGGCGGCGTAGGACTCCAAGTACTCGACGAACTGACGCTTCGAGGGGTACTCCGGGAAGGATTCCGGGAAGGGCATTCTGGGGAGCTGGCAGAATTGTTTCGGGAGGTGGAGCTTCAGCCTGTCGTATGTCCGCTTCTGCCAGAGCGAAGCGATGCAGTCTGACCGCTCCACGACAACGAAGGGGACGTCCTGATCGCGCAGGCACGCCCCCACCGCCAGGCCCGCCGGACCGGCGCCGACGATCACCGGCCCGTTCACCAGCACGCACCGCCGTGACTCACCATCGCATGTCATTTTATGATCCATTTTTGATCTGGGTGTTGAAAATTGTGTGAGTTTTAGAGGGGGGTTTTGGGAGGATTTAGTAAGTTTGATGATCTGTTCTTCAGAAGAGGAGGAAGAAGAAAGAGTGTTTATGATTGTGATAGTTGTTGATGTTGGGAGGAATGAGGGAGGGTGTGGGGTATTTATAGGAGGAGAGAGGGAATCATTTGGCGGGGGGAGTGTTATCAGTCGGTGAGGAATAATAATACTATTCTAGTTATCTTCAAATGAAAGGGATTTTTTTTGTTTATTTGTATGTTTAAATTAAAAAATGTAGAATAGTTTTGGGTTTATATTGGTCATAGCGAGAATATTACAGCATTTATTACATTCTCTTCTCTCTCTACTATTATGGGGTTGGGGTTGGGGTTGGGGCCGGGGAAATATGATAAATTTGTTCCCTAGAATCTAGATAGATAGCAAGAGTAGAATTGGGTAAACTGTGTCACTACTTGTGGAGATGTAATAGGGATTTATTTTGTGGCTTGATTTAAAGGTAATGGTGATCAACTAAAAAATTTCCATTTCACTCACTACTTTGTAAATAAAATTTGGTCATGCTCTCTCAAGTTTATTGCTTTATCATGAATTCAATGTCATTAATTCAAAAGAAAATTTATTTTATTACAGAAAAATTATGTTCAGTAAAATAAAAATATATTTACATCAACGAAAAAAGAATTTAAATTTTAACCTAACATATTCATATTGTGATATTGGATGATGGATTTCGCATCGGAAACTTGGTCAATTATGAACGCCTCAATTATCATGAAGTATAGAGAAGCAATGCTCGGATTATATGCCTTGGAGTATAGGAGTTCAATCATGTATCCAAGTTGCGTTGTTCAAAATCTCAAGATCGAAGAATGTTAATAAATTGTACTATAATACTCATAAGGACTATAGAAAGACAGAAGATATTGATAGATGACAATAGAAAATATAACTTTTAAATGCATGGTCATATAACAAAGCTCATAAAAGTCTACTATGATAAAGTAGTACTACAATACTCAAAAACTATAGAGAAAATGTTCATAATTAGACATGCCTGATAATATGGGAGCATGATATTCCCTATATATGAATTATAAAGCAATGAACTCTCAAAGGTATAATCCAATTATGCTCGGTTGATTCTACTATTTGGGATACTAAATTTGTTGGGGTGAGGGATTATTGCTCGTCATTTTTTTATTTTTGTTGATAGCGCGCTTACCAATTAATGTCAATTTTTTTTGGCTGGAAAAATTATTCAAGAAATTTGGTGTTATTGTTGATGACTACATTCCTCGAAAATGTTGGAAAAATGGTCATCAATTTTGTTTTGTTCGATTTAAAGATAAGATTAGAATGTTATTCAGTTTTTAAACATCAAATTGTGTAAGGGGTGTGTTTTATGTGTTTCCTCAACAAAATTTAGTAAGAAATAGAGTCCAAAAGTCTTGTTCTAGGAGGGTCTCTAAGTTTGGAAGTGGGTGCCAAAGGCTATTCAAAATTTTGAGAGTGCTACGTCGTCATCTGATGACCAAGGTGTGATGAGTGATTCTGTTGAGATTGTTGCAAATAGCCTCGCAAATTAATTGGCAAGTAGTAATTCTGATTCATGCAAAACCATCACTTATCTAATTGACATCGTTTTGCCATGTCTAAAGCCTTCAACTAAGATGTTTTAAAAAGATATAGATTCTTTTGAGAGGATCTCAATCCAGTGGTGAAGAGTATTTTGATGAGGTGACAAGTTCTGATAGTGATCGATCACACTACTAAGGATCCGCTTGGCCAATTGTTTGGTGAGGTAGATTTAGATTCTCCTCCTGTTTTTGAGGAATACATCTATGAGGATCTAAGCGTACTTAAGGATAGATAGAAGATGTGTCTAAACATAATGTGAAAATCTAAGTGGCGTAGTTAGATAATTAATTAAGCAACGTGTAAGATCGCTTCTTCCAGAAGTTCAGGTCTCATTAAAGGGAAGAAAAAGTATTCACAAAGCTGCAAGTCCATCGGTGAATATGGGTTAAGAGTTAATTATGAAAGTTTGAAGGAATCTGTGGAAGTATCTTTAGATAAATTGGAGGAAGAGGCACGGTTGAATGTGATTAAGGCATCATTCGCGATGATCAAGACACTGCAGCGAAAATTTTCAGGGATGAATGGTTGGACGAATGAAAGAAAACTCATATTAGCGGTCCTTTATGATGTATGTCTTTTGACCTTTTATACTTTAACTGTCATGCTATTGAGATGCTATATTTTTGTTAATTTTGCAACTTTATTACAATCCTTTATATTCATTTTGTAGGCATTGAACAATAAAAAAAAAGAAGAACTAAGATTAAAAATTGGTAATATTGGTGCATGTTTAATTGATTTTGTGGGTCCATTGACAGTGTGGTTACACCTTATAATTGGATTGCAGTCAATCCACAAACACATAAAAGGAAAATAAGCGATGAGTTGAGCTTGTTAGATGATTGCTCTCATTCTCACCTGGTGGACAGCTATGGCAAGTACATATCAAATCCATTTCAAAAGAAAAAAAAAGTACATATCAAGTTGGGTGAAAATTTGGAACAAGAAAAAGACATCATATTTGCACAAATCTATTTACCTTTTCTTTTTGATACAAAAGATAACAATTTTATCGATGAAATATGAAATGACATTTATTATGTAATTATGAATGAATAATTGCAAATATAAAATATAAATATGAAATTTAACTATATAGCTGTCTGATATCCCAATCCGAAAATATGATAATATTTCATTATTTCTATTCATGATTCTACATTTTTAATATTGAAAGAGAATCTTATAATTCAATATATATATATGTTAATATTTACCTAAATGCTATCTCTATAAGAAATGATAATTAAAATATTAAAATTAAATCCACAATCTTAAATTACTTTCAGTGTCGCTATAAAATTTAAGAGATATCAAAATGTAGAACTCCCATAAAAAAACTGTATTATTGTTCTAAGCAACATAACAATAAATTAATAAATAAATATTCAACATTAATATATTTTAATTTTGAAAACATAGTTTTAAAACTGATTCTTAATTTACATAATAAAAGTTTGTTTTAGTTTTTTTTTCTCATATTAGTCGTTATAAAATAAAAACGTCACAAGCTCTATACATATATTTTTATATTTACAACCACATAATTGAAAAAGTTAGTATTGTAGAAACATTTACATTAGCACAATTTTTATTTTCAAGATATGAATTCAAAATTTTAATTTACTCCTAAAAGTAAATTAACTAAATTAGTAAAAACTTTTACCGTGCATCCTACACGAAGTCAAATGCTAGTTTTTATTAAATCTGTAGGCAAATTTTTCAGTAAAAAATTTATGTGCTACTCCCTCCATCCCTAAATTAGTGTCAGTTTGATTAAACGTTAACTGTTGGTTACTCAAAAATTATAATGAATTACTATATAAAATTAATATCATTGTAATTTTTAGTACAATATCTTTTTAATTATGGTAATTTCATCTTACAATTCATTGTAATTTGTGAAAAAAATTAATAATTAAAGTATAATTAAATTGACACTCATTCAAGAACGGAGCTAGTAGAATGCTAAAATCTAAGATGTTTGTGAGGCTTTGATTTAGACTTGATGTTACTGATTTGGCTTGGAACTTATTGGGATTGAGACTTGCAAGGGTGTTTATTGGCCCCACAAAGCCCATTCCTCTGCCAACTCAAACTCTCTCAAACCACAGAAACAAAGATTGCCATGTGTGAAGTTCTGTAGGACCCCTTCCCCATTATTTTTCTTTTCTCTTCTTTTCTTTTGTACTTTTTTCTTTTGTACTTTTCCAACTTATTAATGGTTCCTACTATTACTATATATAGTCCCTCTCCTAACATTAGTTAGACTATAATACTAGTATTTATATTATGTACTTATTGTCCTTTTATTATACAGTTTGCTTGGCTACTTCCACATTATTTCCTACACAAATACCTTTCAAGTTTCAAAGATATTTCCCTATCTAGCTCCTCTATATATGTCCATTATTGTTTCCATGATTATTCAACTCTTTTGTCAAGTTAAAAATTCATATAATAGAGAATGCAAATTTCTGCGAAATTAACAGTTAACAATAAAAAAAGAAAAGATAACAAATCAGAACAACAAAATTAGCATATACACAGCCTCAAAAAGTCAAGCAGTGAACTAGATCTAATGAGACTTCATATATATGTACATTATTTGATCATATTATTATTAACAATGTCAAAACAGGTTATTCTAAATAGTTTGACATATTTGTATATATGACTGTTCATCGTCCAGTCCGAACCATAGTCATTAAAATCCCGATTCTGATTTACGATCCTACGATTTTATGGTCCAAATCGCCGATACGATTCTACTATTTACACACGATCCACGATCCTATATGGGCTGAATTCCGATCCTAACTTCCCCATAGTTTTGAGTTAGGATCCCGATTTTAACAACCTTGGTTCGAACCAAAAAAGGGATTGGGCCGAGGACTAGATTGAATGGACCGAGGGAAGTTTGGTCCAGTCCTCGGTTCAGGAAGTTTTGATGTTCCGTCCTCGGTCCATCCCATGGATCGAACTAAAGGATCGAGGTTACTAAACTTTTAGGATTCCTTTATGTATAATTCAGTTCGGACTGGACTGAACAAAGTTCGGTCAGTCCAAGACTGAACTTTTTTCGGTGCAGACCTCCTTTGTCCTCGAATTCGATCCTCGGTCCTTTTAGTTTAGTCCCATTCAATCCAATCCTACTTAAGCTACCTTAATATATATTAGCAATTTGCGTGGCCTCTAACAATAGTGGTGATGAACCCCCCCCCCCTCCCCAACCAAAAAACAAAAATACTAACTCTAATACCTAAACATGCACCCAAGATTCTCCCAATTAGGCTACCTTAATGTAATGTATATAAATTTAAGTGTTGTATAAAAGTGGTTTTGGTTCATTGCATTTGCTTTATGCCTACTTCTTCGGGTTTTCTCATATTTGTCTACTATGTTCTATATATGTATGTGTGTATCCATGTACCTTCGTTATGCCCCTTTTTTCTCCCATTTGAGGGGTTAGTAAGATTCAGGAATATTGTCCACACATTATATTGCATATCAATAAGACAACAACGTATCAATCTAATTGCAATTATTATTGATAATGATCGTAAGGTAGATTACATTTGTTTGTTTAGGTAAAGCTACAAGCCTACCACAATTTAGAGTATGCATGACATGGGAGTGACACTATATATCAATTCATTCATTTAGGGAAGTACTTCAAATTTGTAGAAGGGCTGCCTTTATTTTTGCCTATCATATTTGATTTGACATATTAACCGATATTAAATTATTTAGAGAAATTTACGGAAAATGAAAAATCAACATCGCCATGCTTTGACACGGTCGTTTCCATATGACATGATCCGTGTCAGACATCAACATCATTTTCCCACTTTCTGACTTGTTACATGACCCATATCAGTCTTGTACTCGTCCGTATGACCTTGATCGGGCTCAAATCATCCCAAACTCATGATTTGAACTCCACATATCAATCTAACAATATTTACTTCCCAAGTGTCTCAAAATAAAAATAATTAATAAGTTAGTGAAAAAGTTTGTAACGTGTATGTGTCTATATATATATATATATACAATTTATTAGGTGATGCTTAGAGCATATATTCTCACCATGTGTATCTAATATATGTTAATATTTTTATATTTAAAATTTATTAATATAACTCCGAATTTTATATTGATACACTAATTTCCCAACATTTATTTATTTTCTATTCATTTTCAAATTTTTTTATTCTATATTTATATCATGTTTAACCATTTATTTAATTTATATCAATTTTTTATTATACATAAATTTTACCGACTTAATTTATAAATTCTATATTTATACATATTTACATATATCAAGCATTATTTATTAATTTTGTATGATTTTTATATATATGATTTTTTTAAAATAGCTTGTGAGAGCGCATGTTCTTCGAAACATGATATAGATAATAGTTTGTTTAAGGATTGAATGACTATTATATTGAAAATTTAAAAGGTAGATAATTTGATAAATAAAATTAAAAGGACATCCTAGAAGTTAAATAATTTGAAAAATAAAATTGACGTAAGAGGATTTCGTTAGAGATTCTGTGTACTTGTAGGAAGCCATGTTAATTAATCTCACTTAATTAAGGAGGGTTGTTAAAAAAGCAAGTATGGTAGCTTGTCTAAATTCACCACGTCTCATACTCACTTACCAAAGTACAATAAAAGTGAGTTTAAGAGTGTGACCATATACATCAATACATGTGAAGTACTGTACTGATTAATTACTTTAATTTCTAATTTACTGAATGTAGCTAATTATTTTTAGGGTTTGTAGTTCCTACTTGTGACTTGTAGGTAGGCTTTCGAGTACAATTTTACATTTCAAATATCAATGGCAAATTACAGCACTACACGTAATTACTGATCATATTGTAGCTAGGGCTTTTTTTTTTCAATTTGATATTAGGAAAAGTACTGTAGAATTAGCAGCAAATTAATAAAATTTGCGTTAAATCAGTGAATTATTTTAATATACTTTATTATGTAATATTCTTGGAGTCCAACTGTTATATGATATTCTTGGGAGTACTTACCTTAATTCATCTTAAATCGATCAATCGGTCAATATTATTGTAAAATTCATATTTATTTATTTATTTATCAATTTATTATAAGAATTAATTATGTAAAAGGGTGACTTATTTTAATTACATGGTCCCTCACAATATAAGGTATAATTTGTTTTAAAAGATCGAGTCTTTGTTTGGGGGGGGGGGGTGGGGAGTAATTCATATATGACATTGTAATCTTAACCAAATAATAAGGATGCATTTCGATACATGAAAATGCTGGAACTTTCTTTATATTTATCTTCCAACTAGGACCTCATTAAGTACCCTTCATGGAAAAGATCGGATTACAAATATGAGTTTATGTACACGACACGTATATTTATAAGTATGTGAATTCTCGATATGTTTGTGTTGAAAGATACATTTTTTTGTTGAATAAATTTAGGGTTGTACAAAAGAAAGTTTTTAAATTAATAATCAGATTGACATTACGTGCTTTTCAAAACTAGATTATTAATTGACACAATAAGTTACAAACTTCAACACGATACTAAAATATCTTGATTGTAAGTTATGTCTCATATTGATCCTAAGAGATTAATCACCTCGTAAAATTTTCATATATAAGGGGTCTAATCACTCTAATCTAATGAATGACTTTACATAATATGTTTATACTCAAAATTTTTAGAAATTATAAAATAGAGATGGTCCTCTAATAAAATTTGAACCTTAATTGGTATCAATCAATTAATTAATGGGGAAAAGGGAATTTTGTGAAGATTACCCTACTAGAGAGTACCCCACCACACCACACTAAAAACTAAGTGAAAAGAAGGATCATGGGAAGAAGAGGGTAGCATGTGCAAGGAACATTGGTAAGCATAGAACTTCTCTCCTTTTCATGAGTTTGAAGATAAAAGATTTGAGAAACTCACCTAGCTAGCTAGGGTTTGGCATTTGTAGGTTTTGATGCAAATATAATTATAATATATGAGTAGAAACAAGTGTGTTATGTATATACTATATTGTATATATAATCAGAATCATATCATCATATCCTAGCTTGCAACTTTATCAATGGTGCCACTAGCTTAAATCCAATATTATAAGAACAAGAATAAAACTCCAAATTAAAACCCTACTTATTGGTCACATCCCATGCATATATATCATACATATTTTAGGATATGAGTTGAAGTCATGCATGATATTATGATGAAGATTGAATATACATCCATCAATCTTTGTTTTGTGTAGGGATATGTGAAGAAACCCACACTAACGTACACTACCATCTTTGGCTTTTCCTTGTCATCGCCTTCTATAAACCAGCCTTGCAATGCTCCACTTCCAGCTTGTAAACTCTCTTGGAAATGAAAAAGCTACCTCTTACGTACCTTTCTTCCTCTTCTCAATTACATCTAAGGGGGTACACTATGTAGTGTTGTCAAAAAACTTTCAGACTCGAAAACCCAGTTTTGTTATTGACGGAACACAATATTGACTCGAATTTTGGCTTTTCCGAATTGTCCCACTACTAAAAAATGTGTTTATTACCGACCATTTTTTCTAATCAATTTAAAATGGTTGGAAAAATCAACAATTTTAGTGGCCATTTCATATTTTTTTTTCTGATTTTTCAACTATTTTTCTAATTTTAGGTGCGAATATGGTTAGAAATTCCAACCACTTTCGCCAAAATAGTTGGAAATTTTTCCTACCAACATTTTTCTTATTATTTGGAAATGGTTGGAAAAACGGTTGGTAGGAAAAATACACCAACCGTTTTCAAACAGTAGGAAAAAAATTGGTAGAAAAAACTTCCCACCATTTTGGCAAAAGTGATTAGAATTTCCAATCTTTTTCGCACCTAAAATTAGAAAAATATTTGGAAAATTAAAGAAAATGAAATGGTTACTAAAATGATTGATTTTTACAATTATTTTAAATTGATTGGAAAAATGGTTGATAATACACACATTTTTAGTAGTGTCCAATCCGGAAAATGCCCAAAAAACAGGTATTAGATATCTACTTTTCATCCGATGTCTAATTCGTCCCAACCTGAATTGTTTGACAATCCTAATAATATGTATGTAGGCTTTGGGTTCACATCGAATTTTGCAAACAATATAATTTTCTCTAACTTTTCCCCTTGAGTTCCATACTCTCTTTTTGAACTTTATTTTCCCACCCATTTTGGGTCACACCATTTTTATTAAAAAAGAGATCCACTAGATTAAGCATGCATGGGCTTAAAAAAAGAGAACATAAACTTGCAAATGTGACTAAGTAGGGTGTAGGACACCACCTTGTATGAATCAATGGTATGTGGTGCTTACAGCTTACTTGGCTTTCCTCTACATTTGTAGATTCTTTTCTTCAAGGAATGACTCTACCTACGCAAACTTAGTTCATATGTAGGCTAGCTGATCAAATCATGGTTTCGTTTCCTACTTGCTTTACTAAAACTTCCATCGTCCTAATTAATTATCATAAAAAAAAAAACCGAATTTGTGTAGTTTTTATTTGTCCGAAAGTTGCTCTTTCACACAAACTTGTCCAAAAGTTTTTATTTGTGCCTTTTGGAGTCTTTTGAGTTGGTGTGATGTGATTAAGTAGTATTTGGTTTCAATCTTTTATGACTTTGAATAATTAAAAAAATGTGGCTCACTCATTTCGCACATAATGAATATGCAGCAATTCAAACAGGATTGTAAAACGTCCATATTGTGCGATTTCATGTAGCTAGCTAGTTAGGCTTCTAAAAATTTACATTGTGCGATTTCATGTGACTAGCAATAGAAATTTTTCTCATGGTAATGCACTATTTATTTGCCTACAGTTTATAAACTTTTACATGATTATTGAAATTAAATAATCTAATCTTTGGAGCAATTTGGATACAATGAATTGATCGATCTTTGGACTTTGGATTCAATGAACTATACTCAACATCCTATTAGATTAAATGTCACCGATTTCAACTCGTCGAAAAAGTGACTTCCGGTGGAGATCAAATTGTTTTTTCTTTACATTTCACCTTTTAAATAGTTTACGTGAGCAGTCACCTTTGTCAACTCACTTTTTCGACAAGTTGGAATCGATGAAAGTTCATTCAATCTAACTGGATGTTAGATATATTTCGTCGAGCTCAAATTTCAAACGTTAGTTTGTCTTATCTAATTTGCCTTAAAGGTTGGATTATTTAATTCCAAAAGCCCAATTTTAAATTGTGCGATTTCATGTAGCTAGCTAGCTAGGCTTCTAATTAATCAACATGGCTAACCTTTATAATACTAATTGGGTGTACCCTTTATTGTACTTGAACTAGTATGCTAGAAGCTAGCCACAATTCGATAGAGCAGTCACTAAACTAATCGAAATTAGTGTGAAAAGGTGTAGTCACGCGTAGAAGAAAAGTTAAGCTAGAAAAAAGCATCAAATAACCATAATTATTTAATTTTCCATCTAAATTAAATACATATTACTTATTACTAATTATAATAACAAATAAATTTGTGATAAATATGACTGTGTTTGACGTTATAGCTTAGCTAGAAAGGGCTTTTTTTTAGCCCTCGCCAACCTCCATTTTGCAGAAAGTTGATTTCATATGATTATCATTCATCCTTGGGAAATTGAGATCGATTGGCGGTGCAACTAGCTAGCTAGCTATCATCATAATATTATTAGTTAAATACTACTATATATGAATTAAAGTTCTTGATGCTGATTATATATGATCATCTTAATGATTATGTGGATGTATATAGTATTAGTTTAACTAGCAAGTAGTAGGGTTTCTAACAAAGAATATTGGCTAGCTTACTCATGAATTAACAGGGATGATACAGATTAGTAGGTCCAATTTAATTTGTGTTTATATCTATGTATCATATTTAATTATGGCAAAAACTTTCATTGTGAAGTATCATGAGATTCAATTTTAACGGTTCGAGGACGGTGACTTAGCAATGGGAGGTTTCGACTTTTAGGTCATGTTATTTTCTTTGTTAATTTGTTGTCTTTCTGAATCTTGTTTAAATATAACTAATTTTATCCTGTTTGATGAAAAATTACTTAAATTCTTTTAATATTTTCATTTCAACTACAACTATTTATAGGATATTATATATATATTTACAATTTTCTGTATAATTTTATTTTATCTAACCTTACTTTACCGGCGGGAAAGAAAACATGACCTTTAACTTTATCCTGTTTGATTAAAAGTTACCTTACATTTTTTAAACATTCCCATTATGTTTACCAATTAAAAATATATATTTACAACTTTGTAAAGAAGCTTATTTTAGCCCATCTTTCCCTAATAACAGAAAAAAATTACCTTTAATATAGGAACAACAATATTTTTGGAGGTTGAGACTACCTACTCCCATGAGAAATGGAACTAAGACAACAATTCAAGAAGGGCTAAAAAACATTCCTACTAAGGGCCAACAAAAATTGATTCAAGTAGTTCAAGGTGTTATTCAGCCCCTTGCTAGATTCAATTTAATGTTAGTGTAACACTTCGGATATATAGATAAAGTGCGGCTTAAAAGGTTTGAAATAACTACTCGATCATATCACCAAGGTGCACCTTCTTTTATAGTAGCTTATTTGTTGGGAACTCTTCAGTTAAGCGTACTTGGCTGGGAGTAGTCTCAGAATGGGTGACCTCCTGGGGAAGTTTTCTCAAGCAGCGTGTGAGCATGGACGAAACACGCTGGAAAGACTCGTGGTGATTTGTAGGGGCCAGTCAACGATCCTTGAAGCGGTTATCAGTAATGTCCGCGACCCGGGAGGGGTCGAGGCGTTACAGAATGGTATAAGAGCCGACCTGCGACCGTGAGCTGCGCCAGTGGACGGAGAGCCATGGGCAGTCACCTAATGGGGCAAAAATTATGGACAAACTGGTACATTATATATACCGATAAATAAAATTGGAGAAACTGGTACATTATATATACCGATCGCTGAGAGATCAATAAAATTAGGTTAAACCCCTAATAACCTTCAACGCATAAAAATAAGCCCCGTTGCAGACATAACGGGCTAAGAGGCGCTGGCAGCGTCTTCACATATGTGGCTTCTGTTTCGGACGCTCCTAGCGTCCCCGAGGCGATGACACTGCTTGAAACAAATAGGCGCTGGTGGTTTCAAACGAGACACTGGTGGCGTCTTCTGGTGCTGTTGGTGCCTCATAGGCGCTGGTAGCGCCTACCTGTATGTCGTCGATTCTTCTCTTCTTTCTGATTCTGGACCCCATCGAAGATCTAATGGGCCACAAAACTCAACAATTGAAAATTCCAGTCACCATGTGTTTATTCTGCGACATATCATCAACCATAAATATCACAATTAGTTTAAGAAAATTGATAAGATGTCCCGAAAGATTGCAGAATTATAACAAAACATAACTAAGTTGTTGACAAGATTTCAACTTGGCTAAAAGAAACGAAGACTATTGTCGACAACAAAGACTAAAGAAGGAACTCAAGGTGAATTAAGATCCAATTTGATGTCTATACCACTTTTAGGGAGAGAAGAGACTATCCTCAGTCTTTTAGTGAGAACTTGTATACAAAGGATGACCATGTACTTGTTTTTTTTTTTTTAACAGGCTAACGACATCTTCTCACAAGATATCAGCCCGATCTATCCGTTTCAACAATATTCTGTAAATCCTGATTATTTAATAAATTTTCACTCCCAGCTGACCCAGTTGAATGACCTTGTTTAGCTAACCAGTCAGCTGCGGCATTTGCTTCCCCGAAAATATGTGATGTGGTAACCTCTTGATACGAATGTAATAGTCTTCAAACATCTTGAATAAGCCCTTTAATCTTCCACGGAATCAAGTAGTTGCCCTTTAAAGCTTGAATAACCACCATATTATCACCTTCGATGCAAATATGTTTGAATCCTGCTTTGATAGCCTCTAAAAGGCCATCTTGAAGAGCCTTCGCTTCAGCCACCAAAATTGACGCATCTCCATAATTCCTTGAACCCCCTCTCAGCACCTCTCCCCGCTAATCTCTAACGATGAAACCTCCCGCCGTTGAATTGTGAATAAGAGAGCCGTTGAAGTTTAGTTTGACCGCTCCCATAGGTGGGGTATGCCACTTATGACCATGTACTTGTAGGACAAAAGGGGATCACCCATATGAATCCCTAGTGAGGGTTAAAAAAATACATATTTCATCATTAAGACTGGCAAAGTACAAAAAAAATAGCGACATATTTCATAATTCAACTAATCCAAGTTGGGTGGAAACCAAATGGTTGTAGACTTGTAGGGTTCGGAATAAGAAATTTCTCAATTCTATTATTGGCCTTTTCCATGCCCAAAATAAGGGTTGCTCGATCAACCTTACTTTCCTTTCATATTACTAAACTTGTTAAAAATGTCACGGGCGACGAGAAGATTATCATGCATGAATTGATCGCCCTAAAACAAAGTTACTTTGAACCGGATCAACCAACTTGCCTAGATTATTACACAAATTTATAGGGCAAAATCGCAAAGTTGTGATAGGACTATCTGTTATATCGAAGTCAACGCACTAAAAATATGATTAACTTATTTTAACAACTTACCTAGATAGAAAAAAAAGATTTAATTTAATCGTTTCACACAAATTAGTCTTTGCAAACTGTCC
The DNA here is from genome assembly GCA_029582165.1 of Portulaca oleracea. Taxonomy (NCBI): domain Eukaryota; kingdom Viridiplantae; phylum Streptophyta; class Magnoliopsida; order Caryophyllales; family Portulacaceae; genus Portulaca; species Portulaca oleracea. The sequence continues at coordinate 12,059,140 of CM055870.1, forward strand.
TCTAACGAGTTTGATAAAAGGCAAGCCCGAATCCATCCAGAACAAGAGCTTTATATATATGTGTGTACGCGCGCGCTCGTGTGGTGGGGTTTTGGGAGGGGGGTGTATATATGTTTGTATGTGTGCGTGCTTATGTATGTATGTATGTATGTATGTGTATGTATGTACGTATGTATGTATATATGTATGTATGTATGAGGAATATCATTTATTAGTTATAGTAAAATATCAAAGTATACTACTGCAATTGTTAATAACATATTACGTAAGAAAATATCAATCAAATAGTGACATTGGAAACCGTGAAAATCAAAATTATGACAATTAATATGAAATGAAGAAAATATATTATTAAAATTATACAATGACAAATCTATAATAATATAAAAGTAATATATTCGAAATTTGAAATATTCAACCCAGAGTGATTATAGGGGTTACCGACCAATCAGATTAAAGAAAAAAAATCAATTTAAAAAAACAGTAAAAAATTCTCGCCCATGAAATAATAAAAAAAATCGATTTAAAAAATAATTAACAAGTCTAATCATATTAAGAGTCTACCTTATCTAATTAGAAATCTACTTTCCCAACCTAATTAGGACTCTAACTCCCACCCAAATCTAATTAGGACTCGACAAACCTGCAAATACAAACAGGTTAGTTTTCGAAAAATACTATCAATACCACAACAATATATTTTAGCATGTATTTGCATGTTACAATTTTTTCATAAAATTTTGCATGATACATTGGATTTACATGGTGAAAAATATCAGAAGATTACAATTTAGCATTCTCGATAATTTAAAAAGATTGAAAGTGTATAATCTCCGCAATATCTGTGAAGATATTCAACCCCTCCTTTTTTGGCTTTAGCATGTGTTCTGATACCCCTCAGCCCTTATTGCCTAAGAAATCTATTAATATATAAAAGTAATATGTTTAAATTTTGTTGCACAGACTGCCTTTTTTGAATGTAAGCGATGCAACTTTGGTAAGGGCTGAACTTGCTCAGTTGTATTTGCACAGGGCACCTAATAATTCATGTATCATCACTATGATTTCTTTTTGGAATTTGGATTTGGCTAATTATTTGCTGCTCCTTTTTTATGTAACTTAGAAGGTAGGTGAGATTCGAGTGGTGGTCGAGAAGGTGATGCATGTCAGAAAACCGCATATAGGGGCTCAGAGAAAATGGTCACCAGCAACCCCTGCCAGTGAAAGTGATTGAGATCAGTCCACATAACCAGAAGTATACATGTATAACCCAAAATGGACTTTAAAATTTTGAAAGCATATAAGTTTTTTTTTTTCAACTGTGAAGTGTTAGAATGAAATTAGATCTCATGACTATGTATGATATATGGAATCCAAATCCGAAATCATACTTTGTAAATGAGTATGTGATGATTGTTGATATTTTCTTCATCCTTTTCAATCTCAGTCTATTCATATTTTTTATGGTGGAGCCACCCTTCATAGTTTGTGTTAAATGTCCTGTAATTGTAATGTAACATCAACAAGATTTTAATGACAAAGCAACAATCACACTTAGAAATGTAAGTCCATGCATCCCATAAAAAGGTGCATCCATGGAATAATAATTGTAATATATTAAAGAAAAAAATTGAATTAAAATTACAGTAAACAATTCCCGCCCATGAAATAATAATAAAAAAATCGATTTAAAAAATAATATACAAAAAGTTTAATCAATTAGGAGTATACCTTATCTAATTGAAATTTACCTCCTAACCCAATTAGGAGTCTAACTCCCCCCAAATCTAATTAGGAATCTACCTCCACCTAAATTTATATATCGTGCCCTTCACCAAATTGTTATTTCTTATAATTTTTGATACTATTTTTTCAATAGTAAATATTAATTATTAATTATAAGAAACTAGGATGCGTAGGTTGTGTCAATGAGCACCAAATGATACTCTAATCGAATCAACTCCTTCCATTAAACTTATTTTAAGCATTTTTTGAAATATAAAAAATAATGTATAAAAGTATAACTTTATTCAATTTATATGTAATCGTATAGTTATAGAATTCAATCATATCATCAAATTTCATCTTAATATGTATAATATAGTCTTAGCGATAAGGCAAGACACTTTCCCAAGACTTATACAATTCAAAATGACTTCTTTTTTTTTTTTACTTGAATCGAGGGTATTAGCATATTTATGTTTATTTTATTAATCAAACTATTTAAATATCCCGTGCATTCCCGTGCATCGCATGGGTTAAAGACTAGTATTATAAAATAAAGGGATCCCTAAGCTAGAAAAGATAGTTAAAGAAAGTGATATGAAATAGGATGGCTAAAAGATTGGAGAAAATGGTAGTCTCAAGAGATTAAAGATGGTGATGCCCCAGTGAAGCCATGAAAGAAGTGGGGGGGGGGGGGGCATCGAATGTCACAAAAGATACACATGCACATTATGGTAATTCACGCCATTACTAGTTTTAACTTTCCAAACATTCCTTTCTTTTCGATGTTATCATCAAATTTTTCATACATTTTTCTTTTCTATTCCCTTTTTTTTTCTTTGCTAGATTCTACTCTTCCTTTTCAAACGGTGAAGTATATCCTTTTCTGCACTTTCTCTTTCTTTTTTTTCTCTTTCGGAAGGGAAATAAATTGAATATATGCTAATTTGATGCTTTTGGCGTCGTGTTTGGTGAGAAAAAAAAAGGAAGACTTGTTTTCTAACCAAATTCAATTGTTATTTTGTTTGAACAAATTATTTTTCAACGTCTTCTAATATGCTGATTTGCATTATGTTATTAGTAATCTTTCAAAACTATATTCCTCCCCACCAAACACGTATACTCATATACTAGCTATTTCTTTTTTTTTTTTGAAAGGTGAAAATGCATATTCATTCATACCTCCAATTTGTAGGTATATATTCAAAGGAAAAATTTATAGTTATTGTCAACTATGACAACCATTATAGTGAAAATAATATTTATCTGTACACGTGTCAACTTTTATTTTCGTCATTTATTTTTTTATTTAGTGCAACATTATAAAATATATTTTCTTAATTAAAATGTTTTTTACGAAATATCTTAAAAATTAAATATCTTAACTCTAAATTTTTGCCTAGTAGACATGTATATTTTGAAAAATATTTATTTAAAAATTTTCAAAAATAAACTAAAATTTCAAAAAAAATATTTTTTAATTTATATTAAATAAAAAGCTAATAGTCAAGATAAAACTTGACACATATACGAATAAAATTTATTTTACTTGTTACTGTGATTGTCACGATTGATGACCACTATAAATACATCAAATAATATTATAAAGATAAACTAGTAATTTCATACCCCCTCCGTTCCATATTAATTGACACTTAAGCTAATTTTTTTTGTTCCAAAATAAATGTCACTTTCCATTTCCCAATAACTAATTTACTAGAAATTATTTAACTTTTTATGTTAATTTTTTACTTTTTCAATCAATAATAACTACTCTTAATCACATTCTCTCACTATTTACACCTTGGTATCCGAAAATAACTTAGTAAATAGTATTATTTAATTATATGAGTAATTTTTTTTAGTTAAACCTTAATACATGAAAATTTTAAAAATATGGAACGGAGGGAGTATCATGTTAGTGGGAAATTTAATTTGCAGATGATATATGGTCAACTTAATTGGTCTAACATGATCTGAGTAGTCAACCACTGGTAATGAGCAATTAATATCTTTAAAATCAAATTTGAAGATTTTAAAATTCAGAAAGTTAGGTTCAGTTAATCATTTGTGAGGCCATATAAAATAATATTTAGTTATTAAAAAGTAAACTTTTAATCATTTGCGAAAAGGACTCCATAAGATTACATTATGGCCTTATGGGAGTTAACTTCTCTCTAATTATTGTATTTCGTTTCAATAAAAAATAAAAAAATATTGCATTTCGATGTGATTGGTAGGAAGATATTCTATCCCCCACCCCCTTTTTTTCTGCAGTCTGGATTTATAATTAAACTAAATCTGTGTCAATTCCCAAATTAATTAAATTGTTTTAGATATTAGCATTTCATTAATTAAGTGATGGCACTAATTTGTGAAACAATCATTAAAGCTAACTGTTAGGTGATATAGTTATATGATCTTACGGCACTCGGTGCTTATTAACCTAACTCTACTTCATCACAGCCGTCTGATCAGGTATGCATAGCAATAATGGGAGCAAATCACATGTCACTAATTCGCATGAAGAGATCAGCTACATACCATCTCGACCTTTTTATGAAACTTATAATGTCTCCAACTATCAAACTTTTGAAAAAAAAAAAAGCAAATTATTTATTTTTGGAGGGAATTTTTACTCGAAATTCCCGGGACACTCAAGTTTTTTGAGGGTTCTTTTTTCAGAAACACTAGCATATACATCTTGCATCTTAGCTAAATCACTCATAAAGTTAAATGTAAATATTTAAACTATTATAAAGATATGTTTCATTACTTTGAGGGTTATTATAGCCTATAAACAATATAAAAATAATTATTTATCTATATTTCTTCATAAATATAAAATTATGCATAAAATGGGCATTTTCTACAATGATTGATAAAATTAACTATTATTTATATTTTTTGACCTAGCAAATAAGTATTATACTATTATAGTTGATAAATATACATAATTATTGAAGAAAATATTATTAAAAGTTAACAAAATGCAAAATAGATACAAATCGAGATGGTTATTAACCATTTTGAGTCAAGATGTGTATCATGATCCCATGCATATTTCAAAAAGAAAATTACTTTATCAGTTGTCGTTTTTGAAATTATGCGATGAAATTTAAAAAATAAGTTTCTCAATATATACAATAACTTATTCTATAAAGTTACTAGCATTAAATTTGTTACGAAAAATACTATATATCATAAAAGTATGATATTGCAATTATCAATAAAATATTATATAAGAAATTATCAATCAATTGTGATAGTCAACTAAATGACAATTAATATAGGACGGAAAGAGTAATTCGGTAATTTTAGGGTTTTTTTATTTTGACAAATAAAAATTTCCCCTCAATCTTCTTCGATATACAACAAATTTTGATCATTTTGATTGTAACTCACTACTCATTTTTGCGAGAATATAGGGGTGAGAAGTTTCTTGCTGAATGCTGAGAATATAGAAATAAGTAAAAATAAATACATTAATATTTTTACAAATTTTTACATTAATATAGGGGTGAGAATATACAAACTTTTACCAAAACCACACTGTGATACTAGCAACATAGGGCTCCCCAACATGCTAGTGGTTACTCACCTAACAAAATAAGTAAAATAAATGAAAATAAATACATTGATATTTACTTCTTGCGAGAATATAGGGGTGAGGAATTTCTAATAATATCGAGAATCAAAGCAAAGGCACATTATTATTAGTGTAATTTAGGAAGATCTTCAAACAAGATTTTAAGAATAATAATTATAATTCCTTCAAAAAAAAAAAAGAAGAATAATTATAATTAAATAATTAATAATTAGTACAATGAGAATGATATGAGAGATCTTCTTGGCTTTATGAGAATCTCATCTCCTCCTTACCTTGTCTCATGTGCCTCAATAAATACATTTAGTATTCAATCATTTTAATTCCTTCCACCTTATAATATTTTTCTCCATATGAATGGATTTGGAGAGATTGAACCATAACATGATCAAATCAACTTTTCTTTTTTTTTAAAAAAATAAATAAATAAATTAGTAGAGAAAATATATATTTTTTTGATTATATACTTTGGTGATGTAATCCATGTTGAGAGGATTAATGTCTAGTATTTGTATTTCTGACAATGTTGTGGTCTTTGGTCAACATATTTAGTGTTAGCCTCAATAAATTCCACAATATTTAATATTTCTGTTTTATGTTTATTTCTCCATTTAGTTCCTTTGCCTTATCTACGAGACTTGTTTGGTCAAATGTATCTTTGGTATTAATTGTAAGACGAATTTTGCGTTAGATCCTTGATTAATTGCGCAAAACAAATATGTGCTTGTGTGTGGTGTAGTACCACCTCCGGCCTCTGTTATTTTTTTTATCTATGGGTCACGCTTTTGAAGTTCATATTTAATTAATAATTTTTTTGTGATATTTTTGTAAAAGAATATAATACTATACTTTTTTAATAGTAATTTATATTGTGAAGTTAATGATATCACTTTTGTATGATGAATCATTACGTACATTATAACATTAAAATATTAATGGTCAAAGTTTACACAAAATATGAGCCATATATAAAAAGAAACGGATGAAGAATTATATACAAAACAAGTAGAAGTTGATCTGACCTGAAAACGGGCAGCATTTTACCCGACATGAAAATCTGACTTGAGCGCACTGTGTATTTTCCCGAACTGAACATGAAATAAACCAAACCTGAAATATCTTAAGCAATGAAGGAACAAAGATAAAACAAAAAAAATACAAAAATCAAGTTCCTCTCGTTAAAAATCGATCCAGGAAGCTCTTTGTTCTTGGGCTAAATTCAATAAGAAACTAGCTACTAGACCTTCAATTACTGCAAAATTTGCCCAGAAGGGGATCCCCAAGAAGAATAATGGTGGTGCTCTTATTTTGAATAGTTTGCACATCTCATACCCTTGTGAGGTTAACTATGGGTTGAGGAATATTGAGAATGATGACACAGTTGTGCCCGACTCTCTTGAGGCTTCCGTTTGTGACGAGTTTGGGGATGCTTCTAGCAAAACTATTACAGACAGTATTAATGTTGTCTTGGATAGCAACAAGCGTGCAAGCAAGTTGACTTACAAGGATGTTTTCTTGAGTGGATCTAAAACTAATCGGGTGTTGAATAGGGATCAAGGAGCCGACTCTGACAGTGACTGCACTCATAGCAACCCAATTGGATCTTTTGATGGTGCAGCTGAGTGTGAATTACTTGCAAATATTGAGATTTCATCCTCGAGGCTTCGAAGGTAAAGCCAGGAGTAAGTAGAAAACAAAACATGGTGATGAAATCTAAGTGACAGCTTGTTGGAGAAGCGACTTGTAGGACTGTTCGTGGCCAAAAGGATGGTAAAAGGTTAGGATGACTCGACGCGCGGACATCTTGGAAGTTGACAGTCTTGATGGCATTGATTTGAGATACACCAAAGGGCTGTGATTATTAGTAATGCTATAGGCGCGCGAGTCCTCGATAACCCACCAAACTGAAGTCATTGATCTTTTAACATTGTGATTGAGATGAGAAAAGTTTTTTGGGTATTGTGGGCGCGCTAGTCCTTGTTGTGTGTTTATGTTTAGCATTGTTTGATTGCATCCTTTATCTTTGTAATTTGTTGTATGTTGTTTTATAATGTGATTTTGCTGTATATTGTGAACTTTAAGCTTGTTTGTTTTCAGTAATTGAAAAGAAAGAAAAAGAAAAGGTCTGCTTATACAATCGGGAATTAGAGGAGGCATAGTGATGAGACATATAAGGATAGGATAGTCGGTGAATCATATCGCACTGCAAAATATGGCCTCAATGAAAACCAAACCATCTCAGAAAACTCCTAAACATCTCTAAATTAAACTAGAGTTTGAAAACATGTGAGTCGCAATTCAAATTATAACCAAAATTTGGATGTTGATTTTAGATAGAAACTAATTTAGAGACCAATTGTGATAGGCTCTACTTGAGATCGACCCAGATTGTTTACGTATAGAGACTATTATTTTGGTCTCCAATTGAGATTGTTATTTTTGGTCTCTAATAGAGACCAATCACGTCGATCTCCATCAAAGATAATTACTTTCTGTCTCCATCAAAGATCATTACTTTCATGGTGTGTTTAGGTAGAGTAAAGTTTTTATACCAATTTACTTTTACAATATAATCCAGATATTTTTCCCTAAAAAAATATGTATAAGGCGAATATTTCATTAATTATTAGAAAAAGCTACCACATTACAACATAAAAGTTGCATGCATAAGTAAGCCCTAAAAAGTATAGGTTGTAACAATAAATGATATTAGATGTAATTTTTTAATAAAACTTAATCAGTATAGTAATTTAATTCATAAAAACCCAACAACCATCCCAAAAAGTTATTCAATATAGATTTTTACAATTTGAATTTTTAAGGGTAAAAAGCTGGTCTATCAAACACCTTAAAAAGACTTTTTATATGTCAAAATTGCAATACCATCCAAAAAATCATTTATCCCTCAAAAAAGTCAATGAAAAACCCAGGCACCAAACACCCCATGATCATCACTCATCTGGTATACATGGCATGCAATAACCGATATGTGAACACAACCAATGAAGATCCTCTAATTAAAAATACTTTACTACATTATAATCAATAGTTTTCCATTAAAGTAATCCGCATATCTCCCATAATCAAGGATCATTAGCCTTAAAACGAATGGCCTCTAATGACACCAAGTGGTGCTTTGTGTATCAATCACATGATACATAAACGTACATTAAGAGCCTAATTACGTAATTAAGTATGAGTGGTTAACCCAATAATTAAGAAATGGATTAATTAATCAATTACTTTAGTTTAGGCATTGAGGTGATGAATGTGGATGTGGTCGAATTCCATTCATTCCCTCTCCCTTGAACGGCACAAACATAGAAAACCATAGGGCACTAATCCCTTCGTATTATATGTTATGAGAATGTCATTTATTTAAATACTACGTACGTCCGTTTCAAGGGTTTAGATGGACAAGAAAGAGAATATTATAATTGTCTGTCTATTTTCTTAGAATAATTCTTCAAAAATCTGAAAATTTCACAATAAAGAATATTTAAACAAAAAAAAATTGGAAACCGAAAATCACCATCAAAATAATAATAGTAATAATAATAATAATAGTAATAATAATAATAATAAATTAGCTTAAAAATTCAAAATTTTAAAAATTAAAAAATTCAAACAATTAAAAATTAATTAAAAATTAAAAAAATTAAAGAATAATAAATTATAAAATAAAAAAAGTAAATACTTCTACGTACATTTATATCATCTACAAATTTTACTTATACCTATCATAACCTACCCAATGTTAGGTAAATAAACTTACCCTAATTTTATTTACCAACGAAAGACTAGGATCTACCATACCATACTGAGTTTGGCATGCGTCTAGTGCCCACAAGTGAGAATCAAATCCAAAAACTCTTGCCTTAAAAAATATATTACTTATACCTCTAGAAAAATATCGAATTTTAAAAATGAGGTTCAGAAAATCAATAATGCAAACTTTAGGAAGTATATATTCAAAAAACTTGATAGTTATTCTCAACTATTATATTTTTTTACGATATTGATATACCCTTGTTTCAACATGACAAACACTACTAGTACAATATGGAGGGAAGGGAGCATTATAGTTGTAATTAGGACTGAGCTGTTCCGAGTATCATAACCTAAGATTAGAAACCTTATCTTTATACATTTGACCGGTTTCTAAAATTCAGGAACTTTATAATTAGCCATTTGATCGCTTCCTAAATTTTAGGAAGCTTACCCTTATTCGCAGTTCCGAGTACCCATATATTATACACTAATTATATTTTCTGTCATTTTGTTTTTTCATCCATTCACACTAGTTTAATGTTTAACATGCATAATTACAAGTCTGTTGTGCTATGTTGAGTCTGCTATTTATACACATTGAGTTTCCAAAAAGGTCATTGATTATTGTGACTCCGTGACTGTCGTCTGGCATAAAAAACAACGATATAAAATTACAAATATTTTAAACAAAAATTAAATCTCAATACAAATTAGAAATTACAACTATCTTTCTGGTAAAACCGGCTACTAAACTAAATGTATATATACCAGAAAGATGCAGCCATTTAACCGTAATTAGTATATTTTTTTATTAAAATAAGGCTTCAAGTCCTATGCACCGAGTGGTTCCAGGTTCTAGATTACGTGTATTTGATATCTAATCATAATTAGTAGGTTCCAAGTTCTAGTTTAAGGTAAGAGTTACTTTACCCTTACCCACTTGACAGGTGCATGAATTTTATGAATCTTATCCTTAGGCGCTTAACCGATTTAGGTCCTAAAACCTACCTATTGAACCGGTTTCGGTCATATTCTAGAATCCGGATGTACTACCTCCGTCCCATTATATTTATCCATTTACCTAATTTGGGAGGACCAATGCATATGGGGAATTGAGGTAAAAAGTTTGCAATTTACCCAAATTACCCCTACTTTAATTGAAGATAATAGTTGAAATTGTAGAAAGTAATAAATGAATTTATTGATTAGGCTAGAAAAAGAATTACAGTTGTTGGAATTATAAATAGGACAAATATTTTGTGACCAAAAAAATTAGGTAAAATGACAAAATAATTTGGGACGGAGGTAGTAGAACGGTAATAAGTTGCACACAATTGTGCAGAACAATGCATATTGTCAAATTCCAAAGCGCCGCCCCGCCATAGTTGCATCGCCCAAAACTCCTAATACACAAACTCCCATATGACGTGTGGTTCCTAATTCCCATGGAGCTTTTTAGGTTCCAAGATTGGTGGTGGGCTTCTTGTTCTCAGCTCCAACAGCCACCCACACCACATGGAATATTTTGAAGTTAACTACCTTACCTTTTTACAATATCATTCATTTCTATGTACTCCTTCCCCTTTTTATATTATATTAATTGTTATCTTTAGAAATTATACAGTTAAATTTTGAAAATTTTGATCATAAATTTTTAAATATATATAATGATTTGTTATATAAAATTATTATCATTAGATTTACAATATAAAATACTATCGTAAAAATATAATATTGCAATTGTTAATTAATATTATATAAAAATTATTATGGGTGGTGACTCGAGAACTTTGTAAGGTGTTTAACTTTTATCAAGGGAGTTTATGATGTCCTTATCAACCTTCCCAATGCCAAGGACCTTGCCTTAACTTTTGTCCCCAAATGTCATACGTACGGCCAACCTTGCTTACTCCAAGTTCGCAAAATTTGGTTGGATCTCCTGTCATGTGTCTCGAACAATTTTCTGAATACCACAGGTCGCTGTGAATCTTGAAAGCATACCTTCAGAAGAGGACATCATACCTTCCTTGGTTTTTGGCTGATTTGTTAAGGGAGGTTGACTTTGGCATTTTTTGGGTAACCATGCTTTAAAAGTTCGTTTAGGTCTCAGTTGTTCTTCCTAAGGTTTAGGAGGTGGGTTTGGTCTCTGTTTCGGTCTTAGTTGTTCATATTGTGGTTAAGAAGGTGATTCTGGTTTTTAGTTCGGATGAGTGACGCTTCTATGAGGTTGGATATGAGGTGTGGGCAAAGAGGACCTTTGTTTGTGCATGGATAGGTTTTGGTGACCATCTCATTTGTTAGCCTATTGAGGTCCTTATAGTAGTCTATAACTTCTACGGTTAATCTAATGATTTCATCCGCTAGTTGTCTATTTATGGAATTAAGGCTTTCTACAGTTATGTTAAGGTGACTCGAGAACTTTATAAGGTGTTTAACTTTTCAGCTAGTGATCGAGAGTATTTGAAAAGTTGAAGTAACTTATGAGCTAGATGAGTTTTTGAAAAGGAGAGGAGCTCATCAAGAGATACCTCTTTGTTGGTGGAGGTTTGCACTACATTCTCACTTGTGTTTGCCATTAGAGAGAAACATTAGCTATTTCTTCAGCCTCACTGCCGCTTTCACTGGTGTCAGTGTCACTCCAGGCAGCAAGCATAGCCCTGCGGTTTTGCTTTTTGGGTCTGGTGTTTCTTTTGTATTTGTTTCGTCTTATAAAGGGGCAGTCTTTCACCAAGTGATCTGCAGTGCCACATCCAAAGCATGTAAAGGTGTCAGGTTCATCTTTAGAGGGAAACTTACCTTTTTGAGTTGGCTTTCTAGTTGGTGAATCCTTCATTATCCTATAAAGGTGGAGTTCCTTTTGTAGAGCCTTTTGAAGTCTTTAGCAAGCATTGCTAGAGTATCTTCATCCTCATCCTCATACTCATTATCTGAGTCGTTGCCTGCTTTCAAGGCAATACCCTTTTGTTTTATACTGTCAAGGAGCTGTGTTTCATGGGTCAGCAGCTTTCCAATCAATTCCTCTAGTCAAAGTGTTTTGAGGTTATGTGTTTCTTCAATGGTTGTCACCTTTGGTCCCCACTTTCTTTTTGGCAGACATCTGAGTACTTTTCTGACTTCCTCTTCATTTGAATAGGTTTTTCTTAGGGACTTGAGGTGGTTGATAATGTTGCTAAATCTTTTAAACATTTCCTCAATGGACTCTGTTTCTTCCATTGTGAAGGCCTCATATTTTGTACAAGGATATCTACTTTGGTGTCCTTGATTTGATTGATTCCTTCATAGGTAGTCATAAGATAGTCTCACACCTGTTTTGTCGTTTCACAGGTAGACACTCTTTTAAATTCATTAGAGTTTAAACTGCAAAACAATAAATCTAAAGCTCAAGTGTTCTTCTTCAGAAGATCTTTTTCTCCATTAGTGCATTCTAATATGTCTTTAAGGACAGTGGTCCCTTCAACATCTTTCTTAGTTAGAATAGGGCGGTCTCCTTCAGTGACAACATTCTAAAGATCTTCATCTTGATCTTTAGGAAGACTTCCATCTGTCTTTTCCAGTTCCTGTAATTTTCTCCTGAGAGTATAGGAGTGGTCTGGCCCATGAAAGTCCTTAACCTATTTCATTAGTGTTGATTCATGTTATGATCTTTTCCACGGAGCGGTTAGTATCTAAATTCTAGTGGCCAAGACTCTCATACCACTTGGAAGAACAGTAGGGGGTGGATAGGGTTATTGAGGAATCTGCACTTTGTAAAATGAGTACGTTAAAACGAATCTTGACTTCCGCCAAGATCCAACAACACAATGAATCAAAACTTTACTTTTATTGAATTAAGAAACTGGAGGACATTACAGGACAAAACTAAACAAAGTAAACTCAACAGCAAAAGAACCTAAGGGCCTTAACGTTGCTTACAAAGAGGGGATCACAAATCTTCTAGATTTGGATCTCATAAAACTTAACCTTCAAAAGGCAATTTGATGAGGGTTTCACTCACCGAAGAATACATAGAGGTTCTTCAGTTATAGATTTCGAATGGTCTCACCAAAACTCGGTCTGGTTACTTTCAAACTCATCAATTACACAATTGTTACAACTCGGAAATTTTCTCACTAAAATTTCCTACGCACTTCAATTTCTTCAACATGGAATCGAATGAATTTATTCTTTTGCTTCCACTAGTAGAATCAGTGTCCAAAAACGTCTGTGATTTGGCGTCAGATAAAAACTCAGACGCTAAATCTAATAAATAAAATAAAATAAAAAATTTAATCTAAAAATGGCGTCTCTTTGCTGTAAAGAGACGCCGAACTTTTGTAAAATTCAAATCCCCCTTTTCCGTTTCTGTGACGTTAAATTTCATTTTTTTTAATAATTTGGCAATTTAGGCGTCTCTTTTAGCCGGGAACAGACGCCGTTACTATTCGGCATCTGTTCCCGGCCAAAAGAGACGCCTAAATTGTCAATACAATAAAAAAACCTAGCCTGCAACAATCTGAGACCTCGACACCATGCATTTCTATTAGACCCTTTACTATGAGCTTCTCTTTCAACCCCACCTTGTCTTGCTACCCCTCAAGCTGCGCGATAGTAACACTCTATTGTATCGAATCCGAGATGTTTCTTACTCCCAGAGCACTGTATAGCCCTCGTGCAAATTCACTTAGGAAAATTGCGCTGCTTTTTGGGAACCAGACGAATAAAGGAGAGTCGGTACGACTCATGAAAGTCTTTTTCAGCCATAGATTAACAGTTAACAAACACACTCTCCTTGGATAATAACATGGTCCTCTTGCCTAGTGACATAGCTTACTTGTTGTTGTCATAAAAGGAAGTTGAGTTTGGATGATTTAGGTTATAGCGTCTACGATTATATTTGTGAACTTAGATACAAACAGAATAATTTATTTTCGATTATTTTTTTAAGTACTGAGACGGATAGATGTTTATTATTAATTAAATTCATAGTGGGCTTGAATAATAGATTCACGTACATTATGGACGGGCCCCCACATCACCGTTGGATGTACGAGAGGTTTGAACCGGGTAGGAGGGTTATCCGGGCTGAATGGGCTGCTGGGGTAGCTATGTTTGATCAATTTGCAAAGAGTAATTCGTATGAGTATCCGAGGACTGGAAAGTATCGGTGCCCATGTGTGAAGTGCAAGAATAAGAGCGGACTTAGTCCTGAAGAAGTTAAAGAACATTTGTATAGACGAGGGTTTATGGAACAATATTGGTGTTGGACGAGCCATGGTGAAGAATGGGGTGACTTTGATGATGAGGATGACAGTTGTGACGATGCGGAAGGTGATTAGGAACTGTCTGCAGGTAGTCCTCTGACAAACGAGGAACCGAATCAGCCACCGTTCATCGACAGAACGGAAGAGATGATGAATGATTTCATCATGGCGAATGAGGCGCCTAATGCAGGAGCTCAACAATTTTATGATATGCTTCAATCTGCTCAACAGCCTCTGTGGGAAGGGTGTACGACCCATACTGAGTTGTCCACTGTCGTGAGGTTGATAAGTCAGAAGTCAAAGCACAATTTGTCGGAGCAGGCAATGAACGATATCATGGAACTGATGAGCGAGAGCTGTCCCCAGCCGAACCTAGTGCCTAGAAACTACGATGAGTTGAAAAAGAAGGTTAAGAAGTTGGGGATGGGCTATGAAACAATTGATTGTTGTCCTACTGGATGCATGATATACTATAAGGACGATGCACATCTCACTGAATGTAAATTTTGTGGCCATCCTAGGTATAAGCCACAGAAATCGTCAACCACGACAAAGAAAGACGTCCCGTACAAGAAAATGTTTTACTTTCCCTTGACGCCTAGATTGCAGCGTCTGTATGCCTCGAAGAATACGGCCAGGCATATGAGATGGCACGCGGAGAACAAGTGCGTGGAAGGTGTACTTTGCCATCCGTCGGACGGCGCCTCTTGGAAAATGTTCGACATCGTGCATCCAGACTTCGCGGGGGAAACGCGAAATGTAAGGATGGGCCTGTGTGCGGATGGGTTTAGCCCGTTCAACATGACAGGGAGGTCTTATTCGATATGGCCGGTTGTAGTTACTCCTTACAACTTGCCACCTGAATTGTGCATGACAACACCGTACATGTTTCTTAGATGTATTATTCCAGGTCCGAAGAACCCCGGAAAAAAAATTGATGTCTTCCTCCAACCCTTGGTGGACGAGCTGCAACGCTTATGGGTTGGTGTTGAAACATACGACATCTCCAAAAGACAGAATTTTAACATGAGGGCATCTTTGATGTGGACGGTGAATGATTTTCCGGCCCTTGGCATGCTTTCTGGGTGGAGCACGCATGGTGCTATGTCGTGTCCTGTTTGCATGGATGGTTTGAAAGCAATTCGTCTGAAGCATGGGAGGAAAGCCTCGTGGTTTGACTGTCACCGACAGTTTCTTGCAAAGGGGCATGCTTTGAGAAGAAATCGAAAGGCATTTCGAAAGGGGCACACTTGCCCAGATAGAACTGCCCCACCGTGTAGGAAAAACGGTTATGAAATCTACGAGGAGGTGAAGCACTTCCCCAAGGTGACTACCAATGGCGACTTTGTTGTCCCGGGATTCAGAGAGAATGCTCATAATTGGAAAAAACAAAGTATATTTTGGGAGTTGCCTTATTGGAAGGATCACATGGTTCCACACAACTTAGATGTGATGCACATTGAGAAGAACTTTGTGGACAACATCGTAAACACGATGATGGGGGTGGACGGCAAAACGAAGGATGATGGAAATGCAAGGAGGGACGTGGCGGACATATGTGATAGGCCGGAACTCCATCTATTGCCCGGTCCTAACGGTAAACCCCTACAGCCTAGAGCCAAATATGTTCTTCCTGAGGATAAGCGAACAGACGTTTGTAACTGGGCACAGCAGCTGCGTTTGCCGGACGCTTATGCTTCGAACTTCGCGAACAATGTTGATGCATTAGGTAAAAGGTTTCAAAACTTTAAAAGCCATGACTGTCATGTGTTCATGTAGACATTGTTACATGTTGCGTTCCGGGCACTTCCCGATGATGTGTTGGAGCCACTCGTTCAGTTAAGCCAATGGTTCAAGAGCCTGTGCTCCACAACATTGAAGCACAGTGACTTAGTCCGGCTTGAAAAATAAATTCCCATAATAATATGCAAGCTTGATTTGATATACGACGAGTTCAGGGTAAAACTCTCACATTTTTCCCTCTTTAAATTTTTGCATACGTACGTTGTCTTTCATATTGGTGTATGTTTGTGTATATATAATGCGTACGTGTATGTTTGTGTATGGTTATCCGGTGTGTGGCCGTTCAGATATATTAATATGAATTGGTGTATAGTGCAATGGGGGATAATTGTCAATTTATAGGGGAAACTATGCCAAATTTTTTTCGTGGTTTATTAATTCAAAGTTATGATATATATGGTTTAATTTATTTGCATGTTTAATTCTTCATGTATGGTTTGAATGCAGAAAAATTTTTGGTGGGAGGACCAACACGAGACCTATATACGTGATTGGTTCCTTAGGAGGGCCCAAAAACAGTACGCCGACGCTATCGGCAAATCCAAAAAAAGATGGTTGGCGGGGAGGGGCAAACCCAAATGGATTGTCGACGACGAGATTTGGGAGAAATTCATTGCCCATTGGCAAGACCCCAAATTCGTCGAGAAGAGCAAGAATATGAGCAAGGCGAGGAAAATGAACCAATATAAGGGCCCTCCATCAGACACAAGGGGCCCAGTTTCCTTCGGTATCTTCAGAGAGAAGTTGGTAAGTTAATTATGAATTTAATTATGACTTTAATTATGGTTTAATTTAACATTTAATTTATATTCGCACTCACGTACAGAAAGAAAAAAACGATGGAAAAGACCCTGACATATGGGAACAATTCGAAGCAACCCACATGAAGCAGGGCACCAATCAGTGGGTGCACGACAGGTTCCGCCAACTTGGGGTAAGTACCTTCATCATCCAATATTTAAGTTATTATAATCGTACGTACACGTATGAACATTAACTTTAATTCGCTTATTCCAACTACTCTTTCTTTGTATCGACCAGGAGACGATGCATAATGATTATGAATCGTACAGAAGAGAGATGGAGGCAAAGCAACGGGAGGACGGTCAACCAGAAACTCCCATTATGTCTGGAGACGAGTTCTGGTTGGACAAACAACTGCAAAGTCGGGGACACGTCGTGGGCATCGGGGTTGTGGGGGAAGCTATGAAGACGCAGTTCCCCCACATCTCATCGAGGAGATGTCCACGACGTCGTAATAACACCGATAGCGTCGACGTCCGAGGCTCTATTACGGAGATGAACAGAGAGCTTCAGCGTCAACTCGAGGAAGAGAGGCAACAACGCGAACAAGATAAGCGCATGCTGCAGGAACAATTCCAGAGGCAATTAGAGGAACAACGGTGCCGATCTGACGCAACCTTGGATGAGAAGGTGAGGCAACAAGTAATGCAACAAATGTTGCAAATGCAAAGCAAGTCGAGTGGCAAGCCCTTTCTCTTGGATCTTCCTCCGGAAGTCAAGTGCCATACATTGACCTCATCCGCCGCCGCCTTGATACTTCTCGTCGGACCCCCGTCTCTCAAACCCCACAACCTCAGCCCACTGTTCCTCCCGAGGACTCGTTATATGCTTACCCAGGTAAGCATATTTTTTTCCATAAACACAAAATTAAATTACTAATTACACGTTCCAATAATTACTTAATTCATTTTGATTGTATTTCATACCTTTAATTTCCAAATTGTCGTTGTATCCCAGGAGGCCAAGATCTATTCCATAGCCTCGAAGAATTGACACAACGCCAGAATCAGGGTGATGATGACGACGATGAGGAGGAGAGCGAAAGTGATGATGACGATGCCGCCGTGTGACGACATTAATCGATCATTTTAATTGTGTTTATATTTTACATTGTATGAACATTTAAATTGTTTCTTAATTACATTCATACTTATTAGCTAGTACATTATTTAATCCAAACATCGAAATATTTTTCATTATGTTTGCGCACATACGTACAAATTAATTAACTTAATTAACATATATATATATATATATATATAATAACACGTATGTACACATGAGAATAATTATAATTAACAACATAATCGACAATGAAACATATATATATAAATTAAATTATCTACCTAGAAAAAATTACAATATAACTAACCATAATAATAATTAATAATTAACTATACCTAAAAAATATATACATATATACATCATAATTAGTTATAACTAAAATTAAGAATATATAATAGTAATAGTATCAATAATAATAATAATAATAATAATAATAATAATAATAGTAGCGCGCCAGCCACCATGCAGCGAAAATTTTTAAAAAATTTACCCAAGTTAGGCGTCTGTTTTCCCGCCAAACAGACCCCCAAATTATTGAAATTGAAAATGGCGTCTGTTTGGCGGGAAAACAGACGCCATTTTGCCAACACCTATATAAACCTTCTCTCATCAATTCTCTCATTTCCCCTAACCTTCGAAACACCTCAAATCCATCCAAGATTGATGAATTGAAAATTTTACAATTGAAGATTGAACATTGGAGAGTGAAGATTGAAGATACAAGATTGAAGATTGAAAAATCAAGATTGAAAAATATTGAAGTCATATATTAATTGTAATTTAGGTTTTTATTTTGTTTGTATCATTTAATTTAGTAAAAATCATCATTAATAAAGTTGTATTATATTTTTTTATTTGTTAAAATATATATTCATTATCATTTTATTGTTGTTATTTCTATAAAATGTATATATATATATATATATATATGAAATTGTACATACATGAATTGAAAATATATATCATTTATTATTATATAAAATGTATTTATTTTCATTATTATTTTCATTATTAATGTCTCCACAATTCTTATTAAACAATTTAATTACAAATACAAAAATTTAATTTTTACGCTTTATTTTATAATTAGAACACTCAAAATATACTATTTATTCTAATTATTTTCATTAATTAATTCACGTTTTTTTTTGTTTCTGTAACCCAAAATCGGCGTCTGTTTTGGATGAAACAGACGCCGTTTCTGCATAAAAAAACAGCGTCTGTTTTATGCCAGACAGACGCCGATTTTGGTCTGACACAGCCATTGGAGTCTGCAATAATTTTGGCGTCTGATTCAAACAGACGCCAATTACAGACGCTTTTTTAAAAATGGCGTAGTAGGTTTTGGCGTCCGTTTTAATCAGACGCCGAAACCATTTTGGCTTCGGTTTACACCCATATCAGACGCCAATTCCAGACGTTTTTGGGCACCAATTCTACTAGTGTTCATGAGTTGTTTTATGCTTGTTCTTGTCGATTCCCTTCCTTAAGCACAACAACGGTTAGGGCTTGATTTTATCCCAGATTAGGATTATTCCAAGCGTATTCCTTTTTTGAGTTCTCAATTCAGGCTGGCGTTTAGGAAGTCTTTCCATAACTTCTTCACAGAGTATTCCACATATATTAGGGAGAACCGGAGAAGAATTTAGAGTATCAATTAGATATAACAAATATTGGAAAAAAAAAATAGGGGCGAAATACTTCCATGAGCGGTATTGCAATTTTGGCATTTTCAATCAAAACCATTCAGAGAGCCTTCAGACGAGGCATGGTGAGGACATCATGGGTATACAGCGTTGAAGGCCTTGTACCTGCAAGGAGGATTCTACAGCAATTAAGGCAAAGTTATAACATATATTTCTTAATTTTAATTTCATACTCATAGCAATATTTAATATACTAAATTGAGAAATAAATTATTTAATCAAGATTTTTTAATTTAATACACATATGTTGATATTAAATATTTAATACACATATATTGAATTTACGAAGGAGACAACATGTAAAAAAAATTTTAAAGCAAATTATTTAATCAAGGTTTTATATTATATTACCAATGTATATGAAAAATATATGATTCAATTTCAGTAAATTTGACACAAATAATTCTCGATAATAACAAAATTGAATAACTAGCAACCTTCCTATGCATAGCATGGATATCCAACTCTAGTTAGAACTTAAATTAGTTAATGAATGACTTTTAACTGAACCAAAAATTTATCAGTTGAGTTTATGTAAAATAAATACATGCCTAAACTATTTTGTTTGCTTGCAACAATTATCGTATGTAAAAAACTACATCAAATACGGAAAATTTGCATATATCCTCTTTCAAATTTATGACATTTATAAACTCAACCTTGACCATTTTAAATTAATAAAATATTTAATTACCTCCCCTGAGCTTTTAAACAATTTAATTTAGCAACATTTCCGGTAAACTTCGTAACTTTTTTGATGAAGGTGTGAGTTATGATGAAATTTATTTGCTAAAATTGTTATCAATTATAGCAAAATCATTACAAATCACACATTCACCGAAAAGTTGCTAAATTTATCGGAAATGTTGCTAAATGAAATTAGTTCGAAAAGGTTGGGGGAGGTAAATAATTCAAAAAACCAGAGTTAAAATTATAAATATCATAAACATAAAGGGGTATATGCAAATTTTCCCTAGATTAAAAAATGGTTAAGCCCATAAATTATTAACCAACAAACATAAGTTATCCCTCTAGAATACCAACAACATTGCCTTATATAAAACTTGGAGACTTGGGAAGTAATTAATGACTAGATTGCCTGAAGTAGATAATAGTGATTAGGAATCAAAGACTCGTAAATAATGAGTCAATTCAACTTACATTACTGACCAAGTAAGCTTATGTTTGATCTTTGGGCCACATACACATTTCTCCTACAACCACCCTAACTAACTTAATTTGCAACTAATTAAACTAACTACTTAATGATTAATATAATTGAGGGTCAAAAGAATATTTCCTACTGGGGAAATTGTATGTATTGAGAACGTGACAAACCATAGATTGCTTCAATTATGAGTTAATCTTAAGAGATTAAACAAAATTTAGGAATTTGACCACAATTATAATAAAGAGAGATGCGGAAACACATGAGACCACATGGAAATAGTATTGACCAATCTAGAAGGGAAAAATTATTTAAACTTTTTTTTATGGAAATTAATCAAATTTGTTTTGAAGTTGATTGAGGCTTGTCTTAGTGACAAACTCCGCAACTTTTCAATCCCTTCCTTCACAGGGTTCAATTTTTTTTGGTGGGGGTGGGGGTGGGGGTGGGGGAGGGGGGAACATTCTTATTTATCAGGATGTGCATGAGAGTGTATTGTATGGAAGGTATGAACTCTGTATAGGACGTTGACATCCTCCACCCTGTCTATTATCATACCGTTGGGTTATTGTACCCTGGAATTATAAAACCTTAAATTTTTGGGTATGTAATATTAATGCATGGATTTGTTTTTCCATATCATCAACCACATTATTGCTTAGAATTTTTATTCAATTATTTCTAACTACTTTCATGGGTAGAATTTTTATTCAATTATTTCTAACTATTTTCATGAGGACAATTTTATATATTTGTGAAAATTTAGAGTTAAAGTAGAAATTCACTTTTACTTGCTAGTTGCTACTATCAATATTTAGGCCCCGTTGTTTTGTACGTTGCGTTACGTTTGCGTTTGTGTTGTGTTAAGCTGCGGTAGAAATAGTTAAAAAGTAATGGTAATTTGCCTTATGATGCAGTAGGGTTGCAGTAAGTTGCGTTGCGTTTGGGTGTGTTAACGCAAAAAAAGAAAGGGGGCTTACAAGTTTACTTTACGGGCACTGTTCACATGGAGCATATCGGTGGATCAATCAGAAGACTGCTTATCAAATATCATGCTATAAATGATAACCAAAGACTAATATGTATCATTGTATATTATTTAAATAACTAACTAATTATTACAATGTTGTTGAATAAAGTGGTTTATTTAATTTAGTTCATTTATCACCAACCTAACTAGGCGTGAGTGACCAACTAAATTCTAAATATATTGTTTCTTATATTTATACTGATTAAGGTCCTCCAAAATTAATTATAGTAGTAATTAGACTAACAAATTAGTTAACGATATACCATGTTGCATGCCTATGGGCTATATATGACCGGAAAATTAGGAGCATCATGCCACCTACCAATTTCCTGATTAATGTTGAGCATCTTGCAAGTGGAAAATAACTAGAAGAATATATTGATTCGGTACTCAAAATTCTTGTATTTTTTAAAATAATAAATTCTTTAGGGTGGGGATGTTCATTGTTCAGTGCAATTAAAAACCCAAAACTTTAGGCAGATAAACTTAGGGTTATAGGAATTAAATAATCTAATTTGAGGGTAATTTGGATACAATAAACTAATATTTGAAATTTGGATTCAATGAACTATACTTAACATTCTATTAAATTGAGTGAACTTTTGCTGATTTTGGCTCGTATGAAAAGAGACATGACAAAGGTGATTGCTTATGTAAACTATTTACAAGGTGAAAAATAAAGAAAAAAATATTGATCACCACCGTAAGTTACTTTTCAAACGAGTTGAAATCCGTAAAGATCCATTCAATATAATAGGATATTAAGTGTAGTTAGTCAAGTCTAAATTCCAAAAGACAATTCGTCGTATATAAATTATCCTGAAGGTTGGATTATTTAATTCCAATATCCCATTGACTTATGTGTAAATCTAAAAATGAATCGAAAAGTTTTTGATTTGGTCATCTTTACTGACCTGTTCTTACTAAGATTGATAATGTTATCCATAATGGAAATCAGGAGCCAAAATGAGACTAAATTTATTCACGAGGGTTTGAATTATGGCGCAGAGAGAGGGGATTTTCAGCACATATTTGTCATCTACTTGAAGAAAATTGAAAAGGATTGATAAATTGGAGGTATTCTCATTAATTTGGGTTGATGTCATCCTTAATTAAGCCGACACTTATGACGAAATAAATACATAGAATATAATATGATATAATCCGCGTAGACAAAGACATGCTTACGCTATGTCCAAAACGAAATATATAGATACAAGGAGAATATGAAAACTACTTGCTTGCTTTTATATATATATATATATATATATATATATATATATATATATTTGAGTTAAGTTGGACAATATACGCTATAAACTACCTAAAGAATAGGCCGGCCCGCTACACATAAATATTCACGTGGGTGTTAGTGTGTTACACCTTTAATTGATTAACGCTTTCATAGGCTAATATATTTTGTTTTAATCGTTGTAGACTAGCCACTAAATTTTTGAATAGTTAGTGAAAAGTTAGGGTAAAAAATGAAGGTATTGCTCCAAAAAAAAAATGTACCACATGGATAGAAATTTATAATCTCAAGAATATTATGAGCCTATAAATAAATAGGTTCATGTGTAAAATAGATTCACTAATACTTGCATTAAACATTCAAGCACATCGTGGGTTCCAAAGTAGTAGAAGCACTTATCAACCACACTTATATGATAGTGTATAAATTCAAGAGCGTTATGAGCTTATAAATTTATTCATTGTTATTAATCTATTCATTGGCTGCTTTCAAATTTATCGTTTTAAGAAGCAATTTTTTATTTGATGAAGAAAGCTAAAAGTCTTCTAAGTCTTCTGCCTCTGTCTATTTATATGGTAATATATTTTCATTTGTAAGTGTGGCTTTTGTTCAACAAGAGTGAGTATTGGTGAGGTAATATATTTACCATTTCTAAGTTGTTCATCAAGAGTAAGTATTGTCTCACCAGTGTCTTTTAGGCCTTTGGCCATTTGAACCAATATATATACACTTGAAGCATGTGCTCCAATTAAATAGGTATGAGTGAACAATTAAGTTATTGAGAGTGAACAACGGATGAATATGAATAAACAATTATGTTATTGACATTAAACAATGACCATATATACTTGGAACACATACTCTAGGAACATGTAATAAATTGCACATTTAAACATTAGACGGATTTCTGGGAATTCATGTCTCCTTTGTATGTTCCACTTTTTTGTTTAGTTAGAGAATGTTATGAGATTATATCTCCTATTGTAGATCTCTTCTAGGTCAATTATTTCTCCCAACTTTGTGTGCTTTTTATGTTGTGAGATTATATCTCCTATTGTAGATCTCTTTTAGGTCAATTATTTCTCCCAATTTTGTGTGCTTTTTGCCACCCATTATTTCTTCCCATTTGTGTTTTCACGTAAAATTTTGGTAATAATATAGAAATTATAAAACTCAAGTATATTGTTCTTCAAATTAAAATATAATAATATAGAAATTATATTAAGGTATGTCATATATCTTGCTCCAAGACTCGTATCATTTTCATTTTCGCACACCAAAATATATACCACCTAAATGAAAATGATACGAGTCTTGGGTAAGACACCTCTTAAGTATTTTGCATTGACATAAAACCTATATGTTACATATTAAGGCACCGTTATTTTGTGTATTAACGCAACTAACCGCAACGCAACCTACCGCAACATGCTGCAAATTACCATTACCTTTTAACTATTTTCCCTGCAACTTAACGCAACTTACCGCAACTAACTGTAACGCAACACACAAAAGAACGGGGCCTAAATTGATAAAAAAACGATATGGTTGACTTGCATAATTATAATACTGCATATAAATTGTAATACCCCGAGTATGTGGTTAAAGTGTGGCTTAAAAGGATCGAAACGACTACTCATATCACCAAGGTGCGCCTTCTTTTATGGTAGCTCATCCGTTGGGAACTCCTCAGTTAAGTGTGCTTGGCTGTGAGCAATCTCAGCATGGGTGACATCCTGGGAAGTTTTCCCAGGCAGCATGTGAGCGAGGACGAAGCACGCTGAAAAGACTTGTGGTGATTTGTGGGGCCAGTCAGCGATCCTTGAAGCAGTTATCGATAATGTTCGCGGCCCGGGAGGGGGCCGGGGCGTTACATAAATCATATAAAATTATATTTCTTTCCATAATATTTAAAATTTACAAAAAAAATGTCTAAAATATATCTAACTGATGTGGTTCATTCTATTAGAATATCATTTATAATTGTTGACGTAACACATTACAAGTTTATTATAATTATTAATTTCTAGCACCTGACAAAACATTGGTGTCAAAAATCATATTAGCTATTAATTTCATAAAACACAAGATACTCAAGCCAATATCCTGCCCAAAACACATCATCACTAGTCACTAAAATTTAAAAAGCTTCAAAATGCCAATTGCATACCTAATGCTGCAAAATATTCCAAGAGGTTAAATGTCAATTAAAAATGCCAAAATGAACAAACTCTAATTTGTGGTATTCGTGAATATTTCCAAAATTGGTAAAATAACTTTTGCGAGTGTATGTTTAACTATAAATATCTACTAAAGGCCCTGTTCTTTTTCTGCGGTTGGCAAACTGCGGTGCCACAGCCTACTGCAATTTGCCACAACCCACCATATTTTACCGCAAATCATTACTTTTCTCTCTCCACACTTTTCTCCTCTACTTTTTACATTCTCTCTCCTCACCTACCCCACATATCAATAACTTACCACAATTTCACCACACTCCACCACAATTCCACCACATCTCACCACACCATTCCGCAAAATACCGCATAAAAAAACAGGGCCTAAAGGCAACTTGGATAGTCTTAAATTTTAGTAGTGTGTACTGTATTTGTTGTATATGTGAATGTTTGTAACTGACTATACAAACTAGTTCTCCATATCTATCTACACCAGTTGAGAAATTTTATCTAAGCCCCAAATAATAACACATAATTAGTTAAGTTTATGCGCAATATTTCGAAAAAATAAATACAAGTCAAATTGCTTTGCAACATGAATAAAACACAATTCACACACAACTAGTTAAGGTTGCTTTTTATTTTTTGACATTTCATAGGTGTTACACTCTGTCTATTTCCAAATGTAGGGGAGTATTTTTGTGTTGTCAAATACTTTATTTCGGTTGAATAAAATTGACTAAATAGCCGCTAACTATCAAAAAAAATTCATGCAGAAGTAAATGACAATCCCCATATATAGCTAAGTGGACCAACTAGTATGACCTACGTCCCATTCTTTCACTTCAAACCTTTGCTTCAATGTGTGCAATGTTTGTGGTGGTCAGATCATTGGTATCTAATTTTTTTTCACACTTTATTATTGTGGAGTGATTTGAAGAAAAAAAAATGATTAAACGTGAATTAAATTTGTTGTTCTTAGGAAATTATTTGTTTTTTAGACTTTATCATTCAAATGCTCACTAGACTTGAAAATATCCTTCCGAAATCAATCAAGCCTTGTGGAAAAACTCAAATGAGCAAATCGGAGATTAGAAAAGTTAAGTCTCCGACTTCGGCACTGCATACAAAGTGCTAAGTGCCGCTAAAAGCCGACAACCGACACACACGGTTCATTGCCCAATAGTAGCTCATTAGCTAACTATTTGTCCAGCAAGTCATTGCTATCATAAATTAGTGAAAAGTCTCTTTCACTGCTAATGTGAGACTTTCCAGCTGTCATCCTCTTTGCTTTCAAATACTAAAACTATTAATACTTATTATGGAATTCATATTAAAAATTGTTGTTTATGTGAGATTGAATTCTCTTCTTATGTATTTCTTATTTTACTAAAGGCAATACCCTAGCTACCTTAAATTAAGATCCCCCACCGCCCTTCCACATGGACAAACATGAGGGAGGTAAATAAGGCTAATTCAATGGCAGGACAAAGGTATTAAGGTCCAGAATCAAGCCCGGGATATTACCCCTTAAATTCAGTCTCCCTACCAACTGAGCTACATACTAGGCAAGCTATTTCTTATATAACAATATGACTGAATTGATTCGATTTGAAGACATGCCAATAAGAGCAAGGGATAATAATCCATAGAAGCTTCCAAAACATATGGAAGTAAATAATCACCATATGTTATCTATAGCTAAGTTGCTTGCAAGTAGCAAGGAAGCAAAGTGACCAACTGGTATGACCTACATCCCATTCTTCCACTTCATAGCTTTGCTTCAATGCATGTGAATATTTAAGCTGTCTGATTTTTTTGTCATTTTGACTTGGGATAGATTCTTTGGGCCCTCCTTTATTCAGTTTAGGATAACATTTCCTTTTTTTTAATCCTTCTTTTGGTCCAAGATCACATTCCTTACAAATGTGCAAAATGTCAAATTTTATTTATACTTGCAAGCTAATCCAAACTTTAAATGTTTGTGTGTTAAATTATATATATGTATGAATACTCAATAGTGATTAAGATTGAAGTACTAGGTATATAGTAGGTCTATTAACCAGCCCATTTTCACACTTGGTTGTTTATTGTGCTCTTTGACACTTTACAAGTTGGGTGAATAAAATCTGGCTAAGAAGTCCCTACGTATTTTAAAAAAAGTCTCAAGTTCAATTCTCTTATCCCCTGTAATATTGTAGTTGGATTATATTATCCTTTGTAA
Source organism: Portulaca oleracea (assembly GCA_029582165.1). NCBI lineage: Eukaryota > Viridiplantae > Streptophyta > Magnoliopsida > Caryophyllales > Portulacaceae > Portulaca > Portulaca oleracea. The sequence goes on from CM055870.1 coordinate 12,086,712, forward strand.
GCCATGTTAATCAAAAATAAATCAAAATGCTCTATAATGCACGTTATGGTCAACTTAGTATTGACTATATTGGTTCATTGGGAGTTTAATGAAGAAAATAAAGCTTTGAGTGCAGGCAAACTAGATTGTATAAATTTTAGAATGAAATTTAAAGACTCTATATATGCATTATTCTATTTTGTGATGGTCAAATTTATGAGTTAGAGCATGAAATTATTGTTAAGCTTTTGACTATACATTTAAGTTTCAAGTAGAGTTGTTTCTTATATATACTTAGAGATTTTTTGAGAAAAAAGTAGCAACTAGTGTTCCTTAATGAAACCATTGAAACATATACTACATATATACAAACAACAACACCAAGTTTGACTAAGGAAATAGTGCTCCAAATTTGCTTGTGGTTGAGAGCATACACATGCTGACCTTAGAAAATAATGCTCCAAATTGTCATTTTCCATCCCTTTATGTCGATGTATATGTAAAATTTTCACTATCCATTTTGTTAATATTTAGAGTAGGCTGAATTTCCGTTGAAATCTAATGTACACAAACCATGACACCAAAATTGACCAATACAATTATAACCAAAAAAATTGACCCATGAATAAATGCTCCAACTTTGGTTTAGAGCACTTTTCTTCATTTTCATATGATGATTGGTAGTTTATTGGAAAAGTCTTGTTAAGGAAAAACTTTTTTTAGAAAGACTTGTGAGTGAAATAATGAATCCCACGATAAAACTTTTCCATCAATTAGAGACAATCAAACATGAGAAAGTTTGTCAAGTTGGGAAAATTGACTAACTTTTTCGGGAAAGTTTCCTGACTGAACACTCCTTGAAAGATAAGTCGAGATGTCTACTAAACCCTTTTTATTGAGTAATCACCTGAAAATTTTATAGTCCGAAAATAAGGAATAAGTACTAAACCACTCATAATAAGGACAACCTATCAACCCCACGATTTCTATACATAGAAAACAAAATGTTTACACACCCAAGTTTGATCCTCATTGAAAAGTTTGAAAAACGAAATTAGACAACTTGAATACCATCTCTTTAATAACTTGAGCGGATACATACGTTGAATAAATAGAATAAAAATAAAACTAGAGATAGAGATAGAGAAACAATGAAAGATGGGCCCATACATATTCCAACTTGATATGTGGATGCAAATTAAAGCCATTGATAAGTTGGAAAGAAGCCAATTCAAAAAAAGGGACTTAGTTGGGCAACCAAATTAAATAACTCTAGTAGTAATATCAAGTACATGTAGTTGGATATCCAATCTCCAAAGGGTCAATCTCAGTTGTTAGTCACACACAGCTGTTTTGTAGTGGTGTTTAAGAGCCTAGGGTTGGTCCAAGGTGGTCCTCTTAGTTTTATTCTTATTGGTCCAAACCCTAGAAATATTAGGCCTAAAGGGCAAAGTCTACTAGGGTTTTTGGATAAAGGGTTGCTTGCATTTCAATGTGGGAATTGGGCATGTCCATGTGAACTTCCCATGGGGGTATTGGTAACCCTAATTTTAGGGCAGGTGGATTTCATTTCTTGGGTGTTGGGTGTCTCAATCCCTCCTTTAAATACCCCTTGTTGCAATTGCAAAAGAGTCAAATGTGTGGTCACAAGTTTTTGAGTTGATTTATATTGTCCCTACTACTTGATCTAATTGAGTTCATAATAGGGTTTAATTTTCTTCCCATACTTGGGATATTTTTTGGATGAAATTATAGGGAGTGTACTATGAAGTAGGTACATGTTCTATCATTGATGGATCAGTTAATGCCTTGGGTATGTTATCCATAAATAGCAATTTTATTGGCGAACCAACTAGTTAGGCCCAGTTTGTTTTCCCATAATGTAGCCCCACTCGATCCACCCCATCAGGTTGACTTTGTGATAGAATGTCTTGGGTATGTTATCGATCCTATTTATGAAATCATCTCAACCGAAAGTTTAAATTGGTGGTTGGAAGCTTAATGATGATTTTGTACTCTTTATAATTATCATCCTAAAATTCTATGCTTATTACCCTATAATGCTTCTGCGTCTTATCTTCTCTAATTTTACACCCTAACAAGTCGTAGATTTAAAACAAAATCTAACAAGCAACACGAAATCTAGATTTGATCCTGACAGAAAGCCATATATAGGTGGTTGAGATTAGTTCAAGAGTTCCGGATCAAATCTGGATTAGCAATGCTCGATATAGTTTACCAATCACGTTATAATTCAAAATGTTTACAATCTTATATTGTCTCATCTTATCGGTTTTCTTCTTTGCTTTGCATCGTCTTCCAAATTTATAGCTATATGCATTGTGCAATGGAGCAAAAGTTCAATCGAACGTATGAAGTACCTGACCTAAGGCCTAATCAAGAAATATGCGTATGAGTAACATTTACAGACGCATTCGAATTCTAATATAATTCCTATCACAAAGTTTTTCTTTCATATTTGATATCTTCATTGTTCTTTTGTACAAACTGAAAATTTGGTGGAGAAAATTTTCAATTTTTCAACCACCATCTACAACCACTTTGATAAACATTACAAGAAAAAAAAAAGGAGCAAAAAAAAAAAAAAAGAACATACCCTCTCTTCCCATGCTAATAAATAATGGGTTGGGGGAAGAAATAAATTGAAACCCAAAAACATGACCCTAATATTGGCAGGCAGCACAAAGAAGGGTAGACAAAAACTAAGACTTTGAATAACTTGTTGTCAACTATGAGAAAATTTACAGATTATATCATATGTTGATATGAAAGAATGAAACCAATGTGGCAGCAGCGCGGTATGAACCAAGACACTCGAAAATAAATGAATGAAATGAGAACGTTGTCGCTCGAACGAGAAAGTGTGGGTGTCGGCAAGTGAGGAACCTCAGTTTTTCTGGAGCCTCATTCGTGTAAAAACTGGAAGTCCAGGTTCTCAAGAAGTTCCTCCGCCGGTCTTACTTCTAAGAAATCCTTTACTTGCATTGAATTCGATAGGTCATCAACCGAGAATGGGATACTGCAAACCAGAGTGTAGAGTGTTTTCATTGTTAAAGCAACGTTGGAAAATGAAGTGACCCAAAATCAATAGGACTCAAAAATAGACCTGGCAATCAGGTTCGTCAGTTCGGGTCGGTTAAAGATCAGTTCGGGCTGCCATCTGGTCAACCGGTTTTGGTGAGCTTTATTTGGATTGGTTCGGGTAAGATTCTTTCCTATTGGATTCTGGTTATGGGTTATTTGGGTGTAAATCTTAATCGGGCCACTTTCGGGTTATGGTTCAAATCGGTTTTGGTTAGTGCGGGTTTAGGTTTCGGATTAGTTGTCAGGCCTACTGAAAAATGACACAATCTGAACCTGAACATGTCCCAACCTAAATGAGCCAGAATTTTCAAAATCTTAAGTTGTGAAAGCGAACTTACCCTTCGGAGGACCATTCAACCCCCTCCACTTTAAAAAAAACACGTAACTGGCAAGGATATATATTTATATACATTACCTGGAACTGTCATCTAACAAAAAGGAACTGCTATCAGCATTGTTTGAGTCCTCGGTCATCAAGACTCTCATGCTGCCAATAACCTGCAGAAATATACAACAGCACATGAAATCAGCATGCGTCAAAAGGCCTCATGAACCCACAACAAAATTTGGGGGCGGTCAGAGCAAAGCAAACTATCGGAGTAGGAAAGGGAACCAAACTTACGTCGGGGGACACACTGCGCGTGTTATAGTTGTCATCCCAATACAACGTACATATCCTGTACAGTTGCTGGACACTCAATACCTGCATGCATATACATAAATATCAGTACCCGGAGCCCGACATATTTTTGTTTGGATTTTATTAGCCTGTTCCGTTTAGCTTTTCCGGCATTATCAAATGTTTGGAATATTTGGTAACATGGAGAGCGATTTGTGAAAAAAGCATAGTGAGAAGACTTACAGGGCAGAGATCATTGGTTATTTCATCGTAAGAAATCCTGTACTTCTGATGTATAACCTGTGATAAAAACCAAATTATTTCGTATGTTCAGTGTTCAGAACTAAACTTATCACATTGACATAGCAAACATACTTTACATCAGGATTTAAAACAGAAGATCCAATGGAAAGAACACAAGAGAAGTAACATACCAGGAACCCTACGGCTTGTCTTATGTGCTTAAGTTCTTCCCATGATGAACCTGCATACTGAAAACAACCAACATATATAGGTATTAGAACTCCAGTCCCACAACACTCGAAGTGAATTGGAGTAACATCGGACTAGCGCTGGCAAAAATTCAGTCCATCAAATCATCCAATATATCTACCTCTTCCTTTGCTTGAGCACACCAGAGCTCTAACTCAGCTAATCCAGCTTTCACATACTCGCCATTGCTAAACGTACAACACTCACGTCGTAGAAGAAGACTGAGACATTACAAAATAAGCTCTCATTAAGGCTGCCACGTAGCAGAAACATCAAAAGGTTTTTAAATCGCAAAAATTTTGGCACTCACCTGTTGAACAGCTGCACGTTGACATATGAAAAGGTTTGTGTAAATATCTTCTGACAAAGTACCGGAGCCACCTGAACAAAACCCACCAGGATTAAGATATAAGATCTGGACGACATTATACAGAAACAAATACAAAGGAAGATGAATAAGGATGATCCACATACATAATTATCTTTCAATGTCTTCAGGAGAGAGTTGAGGCACTCGATGATGCTTTGCCAGTGACTCAATGGAGACTCTTTGCCGAAGGATCTGCCTGACCTCAATATGCCGCCTTTGGATGTTCTGGGTGCCTGAATGCATAAGGAGACCAAGGAAGAGAGCTCCTTTTTCAAGTTGTCACGGATGATTCCATAGATTTTCTCAACATAAGCAGTGAGCTGCTGCTTGAAGAGCAAAGCAGGGTACTTGGCCTCGACTTGGGGAACGGACTCAAGAGCAGCAGAGGCCGCACTAGCAAGGCTAGCTGAAGAAGGGGACGAGCGGAAGCCCTGCAGGAGTTCGTTCCAAGGGATTTTTGTGAGCAAAATCAAGAAGAAGTTGTGTAAAAGAGATAGGATTGAGAGACAGAAAAGTGCGGAATTGGGGTATAACCATAGTCATCCTCCCGAATAGAGATGTAGGAGCTGGTGGTTTCCGTGCTGTTGAAGTTCCGGAAGCGCCAGGGGGTTTCATACTGCGTTGAAGAAGGAATAGCAATGCCGAAGTGTTTGAAAGCCAGTATGCCATGTGATCATTGTCGTCTTGATCCTACAACATTAGCAGAAAGAACTCTGTATTTAGTAAGCATTGTCATCGAACCATTTCAATCTCATATCAAAGACTGAGGGGGCTATCATTTCACACATACGGAAAGTCCATTTACCTCAATTGCTGAACCAATCATCTGAATGAGACGGTCAAACACATTAGTCCTCTCCGCTTGAAATGATTTCCAATGAAGAAGACACTTGTAAATTGTGTATGCTGCCACAGGTTTCTCATGGCTGAAGCCAATGTTTTTGCTCACACAATCAATAAGGGCATCGATATTCTCCTGCAACGAAAAAAGAATCCCAGAATCAGAACACAGATGAGATTTGCCACAATTAACTAAGCAATAACCCGTATTTGCAAAATTTTACATGTTGCCGTTCAGCAGAGAATCTTCCACTTCCAGCCTTGATTTCAGATTCAAAGTCTAACTTTTTGACAGGCGTTGCACTCACTGGTTCGTCTTCACTGACGATGTGACCATTTGGTATTTTCTATGAGCAAAAAAAAAAAAAAAAAAAAAAAAAAAACTGATTAACCTTCTTCAGGCCCGGGAAAAAGGGGGGTTAAAGAAGCGCAAAATTAAATACAAGATCAAGCAGAACTGCAAAAGAATGGCTGGCAATGACAAAAGTACCTCAACAACAGCCACTGGAGTGCTTTCAGGCATTGAATTTACAGGAGCCTTTAAGTGCTTGCGAAGGACCTGATTTTCTGATTGCATATCATAAATTTTCTCCTCAAGCCTGTGTGAATGAGTATTGTTTTCAGATCAGTATTCAACCGGAAGCTTCAAACCCGGGTGACAGGAAGTATTTAGCAAAAGAAAATCCATCCAAAATGGTATCAAAGGAAAGAATTAGTGTTAAAATATGACCTTTGCATGGCTGTCTTCAACTTTATCACCTTTGATTCTGCATCTTGGGCCTGTTTTAATCGCTCTTCACTAAGTTTGCTTGTTTCTTCAAATTTCTTCTCAGTCTCGTCAATCTTTTGTTCCAGTGAGCAAACAAGGGCCTGTGTATAAGAGGAATGCCGCATGAATAACTAAATGACAAGGCAAAATAAACTCAAAAACCATCGCATTTCCGTGTCTAAAGCAACAAACAGTAAGGCTAAGGACCTTGAGTTTCTCATTCTCAGCAGTAAGTTTCTCCACGACAGTGTTGTCGATAACAGGCACCTCCTGTATGACAGGTACTTGTTCAACGACCTGTTTGGCAGTCTCTCGTTCTTTTACAAGCAAGGCCTTGGTTTCCTTAAATTGAAGCTCCATCTCCTGCAATGCAGCTTGTAGTTTGGCATTTTCTTGTGTTTTTGCTTCTTCCAGATCAGCCTGTAAATATGGAATTCTGAGTCAGGAAAAAGCTACTGTGGCAGAAACAGAACCAATGATGGACAAATACATTTTCAATGAACTTCATCAAGAAGCATCATAATTCAAACATTAAATGATACGTGTGATGAATCATAATAAAATATCCGAATTGAAGCAGACCAAAGACAGCAATAGTAGCTGATTATGTATATTTACTAACCCTCATGCGTTTCTCCAATTGTAATCGCCACGTGAGCTCCTCTACTTGCTTTTCTAGTTTGTTCTTTGCAGCTTGGAGAGCACCCGTCTCTCTTGCAGCCTGAAATTGCCATCCAAAGGGACAAAGTTTATAAGAACCAAAACCATATGCCAGCACAATTAAGAGTGAAGAAAAATGAACTTGCTTTCAACTAAACCATGGACTCATTGAATCAGGTCACTGAATGACTCCAGTATTTTGTTAGCCAAGTTAAAGTAGTAAAGATATCGGTTAAAGTTGTATTCTCAAACAACCAAGACATCTTGTCCAACCAGAGTGTATAACAAAATTTCCAAGACAGAAAACCAAATGCCTTGCTTGTGAAAACTCGAATAAATTTCAAAGTCAAAGGGAAAAAAGGAAGAGCAATCATTCAGGAAAGCAGAATCAGATGCAGTAAAGATGAGGCACTGACCATCTTGAGTTTTCGCAATTCTTTGCGAGCAACTTTACATCTCCATGCACACTGGGTGCTGAGTGCTGCTTTCTTCAATCTCAAATAATGCAAGCGAGCTAAGAACTTGCGGCAGTGGCTCTGGAAGAAAGAAAATAAGTCAATACAAATAATAGAACAAAGAAAAACATGATGGTAGGATGGCTAGACAAGGAAATTGCGTCATTTGGGTCAGGTTTGCGTTGGGTTAACTTCGGTTGGGTCGTGACTCGTGATAGGGTCAACAAGAATCTTGTTGTCATGTTGGTCGTGCTTGGGCCAGTTTGATTTGGGGTTGCTTGATTTTCTCCTGTTAAGATACTCTTGCAAAGACGAATAATTCTGGTGAAAAAGGAATTCACATCGACTTGGGTCAGGTAGAATCATTTTGGGTTCAGGTCCATTTCGGGTTTTAACTTATTTAGGCATCTTCGGATTCAGGCAAGGTTCAATTTGGATCATTCAGGTCGGTCCATTTTGCTTGAACCGTTAGTCAGGGATTCAAATATATGCAATGGAGAGCAGAATTACAACAATTTCATTATCCACTTCCCAAAGTTCACTAGAAGAATTACGTATACTAAATCAGAGCTATAAATTTAGAATGGTATTACACAGCACCTGAATAATAATAGCTGCCTTGGTCTGTCTTCTGAAACGAATCTCACTGCGAGCTGCCATCCCACGCATACCAGTTTGGATAGAAACGGCAGCACAGCAAAACTCATTGTAAGCTTTTCGTGCAAGATGCATGCGTAGGACCGTTTGGATCCTCAAGGAGGCAGCTTCTCGCCTCATGCCCTCATACACATGACGAGCATGTTCCCCTGTATTTTATAAGTTGGAATTCATACATCATACAATATACATAGGTGACAAACCAAGAAACCGATACGTATGCAGAGCACAACTGATACCTCTGCATAAAGCTTGAATCTGTATAGCAGAACGGCGCAGCTCAATGAAACTTCTGCGGGCCAGATAAGAACGGACTTTCCTCTGGATGACGCTTGCTGACCGTCCCAACATTTCACTTCTACGAGTGTCGAGATCAGCCATCTGCCCAGCCCGGAGGAAAATCTTTGTCTTACCAATCTGTACAGAAAAAGAAACCACGAGCCAATTGTATTAGGAAGTTATCACCACAAGTTAAATGTAACCGGTTCAAGCATGATCCACACACCTGGTAGCCTTCAAGTCCCACTTTTTCAAGAAGCCTCTTACATGCCGTGACTTCATCACAACTAACATCAACATTTTTTTTTGTTTAAAAAGGGGTCAGTTTCTCAATTTCTTCCTTATAGATACATCATTTCATTGAAAATTAATTAAGAAAAGTATACTATCTACCTTCCATCTAAAACTTCGGGTGCAAGAAGTCCAAACCGATCTATAAATTCATCAAATGGCTTCCTGGTTGGATAACCAGCAGAACTTATCCTAATAGCCTCCATTACACCCTGAAACAAGACAAGCAATTCGTCAAGGGCAGTTCAGTCACCTTCGCATAACAAACAGAAAATAAGAAACTTAGGACACTTGTTGCCTCACCCCACATCGCAGTTGTTGTAGAACATTCTGGTTTTCAAACAATGCTGGCTTAAGAAGATTATTCGGCTTTACACATCGAATGTAATGTGGTTCAGTGGCACTCAATGTCTCGAGCAGTGATTGCAATTGTAGCTACACAGAGAAAATTGAAGCACACCACTCATCAGAAACCCATGCAAAGCAATGCAGAGTACTCCGTATATCCACTAAGTAACAACACATTTCTTACCTTGAACCGCGCACCAATAGAAGAAAACTTTGATGATTTGGATGACTCCTCTGTTGACTGAGGAAATAAATTTGCCACGAAGGGGCATTGGGAAGCACTCAAGAGAGCTTGGTGTTCAGCAACAACATAGTCCTTGTTCTTATCAAGGAATTGCTCAGTTTGATAAGTAACCTGTCAAGAAACAAGAGCATTTCTTTAGCCATGTAATGTAATACCCAAACCACTAACTTCGATTTGATGGGAAATTTGGAACTTACGTCACCAGCATAGTGACAGATGGTGAAATCACTACGAGCCAACTTAGGCTTGCTGAACCGTTTGTGGTTTTTAAATGTTTGGTAAAGCTTCTGGGCAAATGTTTCATGTGTTGATCTTGGGAACATACTGCAAAGTCAATACGTATAATCAGTAAAAAAGCTGAATTTTCGATTGTATGTGTCCACAAAAGTTTGGCTCCCCATTCCCCTACTTACCAGGCTTCATCCAAAAGAGCAATGATTCCACCAGGTTTCTGAAAAACATATTACATGCAACTGTTTAGGATTGACAAAAACAAAAGTGGGAAAAAAACGAGCAAGGGAAAACGAGAGCAGAACAGACTTTATGAGGGCTTTCATGTAAAGAAAAAGCGATGAAGTGCACTAACTAACAGCAGAAAAACTACGGGCAAGTCTCAGTGATGCCATTCCACATTGGAAAGACAAAAAACTGGGTGCTCGGCACACTGGAAAACAAATTCAAACACATTAACGAAAGTTGGGGGCAACTAATTTAGAGAGAGTTGAAACTTGAAACTCTTCTCTCTGTGCACACAAGCTTGCGTGCACACAACCAAAAAAAAAAAAAAAAGAGAGAGAGAGAGATCCCAAAACATAGAACCTTCCCCCTCTTCAAACAGAATATAAAAGGATAGAACAATTGATAATGTGCAAAGGACAAATAAACTAGACTTGGCCATTGTTCTAAATTGGAAGTCAATCGTACAAAGTTCTAACGCTAGTCTGGAGAACTCATAAAGTAAGGTGATGAATCCAAACTAAGTTAAACATGAGAAAGAAGCACGTATGTCAGTCAAATACATAGAAATATGCATTTAGGAATGGCAAGTTCCTATGACTGCTTTGCCCAGTGAAGGATGAGAATGGACATCTGAAAGCCCTTTGATTATCCAGACATCTAGGTATGGCAAGGAGACGAACCTTTTCAATGAGATCTAGAACATCTTGATTGTCAATGAATTCAATGTAGCTCCAATTAATTTGTTCCTTCTCATATTCTTCTTGCTCCATCTTGAACACATGCTACTCCACATAATCACAATGAGTAAGAATGTATGGAGAAGAGAGAAGAAAATCCTGAAGCAGGTGATTCTTATATGAATATCCCATCATACACAGACCTGATTGAAATGTTGCTGAAGCTTCTCATTTGTTAAATTAATACAGAATTGCTCAAAACTGCAACAAAAACGAAAACAAAAACAAAAAACCTAATATATCAGACAAACTGAAATATGTGGTGCATGATAAATTTGGATTTCATAGAACTCGGTATTTACAAATAATGACAAAGAAAGGATCATTACGATCGCTGTAAGAAACATTACTACAGCTGCTTGCTTTAACATGAATTCTCCTATATGAATGGTCACATTTAAGATGGGCTAGTCTCCAAAAAGCGAGAAAGCCCGCCATTTCATTATACTAGTTTCTAGTTTCTACACATAATTGTATTGCACGGGCCCCATGCACCGCATGCGATATCTCCCATCAGTTATTAAAACAAGGCCTACCAGTTAAGCACCTGTTTGTCTTGAAACTCTCGAATCCGTATATATCGAGCACTCCAATGATGAACTTTGAATGAGGATCCTGTCCGATGGAATTGTTAATCTTATCCACAATCCTACAACAAAAATGGGAAGGAAAAAACACAACAATAGCAGGTAAGCAATCTTCCGATAAAATAACAGGTCTTCACACATAAAATCATATGCACAACAGAAAGATCCAGATGTGGAAATTCTTACCAATCAAACAATCTTGAGTATACAATTTTGGCTAAAGCATCTCTACTTAGAGCAGCAGCCTCTGGGTCCAAAGACTTAGTAATGGTCTCATCACGCGTAACGATAATACGTTTGCAAAGGGAATCTTCCAAGGCCTTGGGGTCACACCTGAAGAAAAGTATCGAAAAAAACAGCTCCACGATCAAATTGATAATCCACTAGTTTGTCAATTTCCCGAGGAAATTTCTTAATGCAATTTCTTATGCAAGCAAAACCACACCCATGGTATGCATGTTTTACATGAAAAGTTCAGCAGCGGTTTGCAAATGGAACATGGACTTGTCATCCTTGGGCTCAGATGAATCTATTTCACTCCCCTTCTTAAACTCAATGTTCCCCAAATGAAGAATTGCAGCCACGACCCTAAAAATTGCATCCTGAAAAGTAAAACAAAATCCAGGGAGGTATTAGTTCCCAGAGAGTTCCCAGAATACAGTTTAACATTGGATTTTTTATATACATATATATCCCTTGAGGTTAAATTTAATTACAAAGTCACCCGTGATGTTTGCAACTTAAATTTCATACCCCCTCAACTTAGCTGCTAAATACACCAATATCAATTTCAGGCCAAAACATAGTTTTAAGACTTGAATAGACCGAAATTCTACAGCCAGTGTGTTTTAATTAAACTTTCCCTTTTACTACTTTCCGGCCAAAATCATATTTTATATATAGGTTTTTGTGTCACAATAATCCCAACTTAAAACAAGAAGTTTGGTTAACCCAAAAATAAAATGAAAAAAAAAAAGAAAGGGAGTTAACAAAGTTTACTTAAAACACATTGACAAGGACAATTTGGTCAATTCAAGCCTCAAATATCACGTTTTGACCGGAAATTAGTATAGCTGTATTTAGTAGCATATATGAGGGAGTATGAAAGTTAAGCTGCAAACATAGGTAACCTTGTAATTACACTTAAACTTAAGGGGTATATATGTAAAGAAAATCTGTTTAATATGGGGTTTAAAATTAAGCACCTGCTCCTCAGGACTGATCCCAACGATGTCCATTGCCCTTCTTGTCGCAAGGTATTCCTTGGCATCATCAAGCCCTTCCAACTCAATGCAGTTTGATTGATTTAGATAATGGAATGTTCTTGGATGCCCCAGCTTGTATTTCTGAACAACCTGAGATGATACATCACAGATATATTAGCAACAATGAATTGTATCAGGTACAGAATCAGAGAGGCCCAGGCGCAACGATTCAAGAAGAAATCACAACGGAGGAATATTTAAAAGAGCAATGCAAGACAAGATATAATGAGGCTCTACAATTTCCTCCTCAACGTGTTATGTGTATGTTATCGTTAGTAATCAAGAGATATATTGCAAAAGACAAGTAAAATAAAACATTCAAGCTCTCGAGCTCTCATTAAGTGTGTAACGTTATATATTCATACTGTCATATACAAAAGTAAGAACGAAATCCCTGAATTGGCCTCTATGTGATCCTTCCAACTCAAAATCTACAAAAAGGAAAAACAGAAAGCAGGTGAAACCCACTTACATCAGATGGTGCAGCACAAAGCATGTAAAAACAGTGATAATTTCTCTCTGGATCTGATACTTGACAAACACGTGATCTTTCCAGCAAATATGTTCTGATTGCAGCTCCGGATATTCTCCCCCTTGGGTCAAATTGGAGCTCCACGAACTTCCCAAAACGACTGCAATTTCACAAATCTGGGTTAACCAAATAACCTAGATATAAGACACATGAACAAACCAAATGGTAAAACCTTACCTGGAGTTATTGTTTCTGACGGTTTTAGCATTACCAAAAGCCTCAAGAACTGGATTGGACTGTGACATCATGGAAACTATAGTTAAAAAATGTGAATGCAAACAACAAGGCTCAAAGATAAAAGCTGTAAGGTTTCTTTAAGTTTCATTACCGTGTCTATCGTATGAAACATACAGATGAACAATTATATACTTACTGAATTGCCTGAAGCTTGAAAAATGAAATTACCTCAAGAACTTGCTGCTCGACACTTCTTCCTTCCGTTTCAGCTCGACCCCCCATGTATGCAAGATAACGCATGAGCAACTTTGTGCTTTCTGTTTTACCAGCCCCACTTTCACCACTAACCAAAATCGATTGACTGATTCCCTCGTTCATCATAAGTCTGTAGGCAGATGAATGATTAATAACTGAACTAAAAAAGGTTGTACTAATATTGCAGATCAATGCAAAATTCAACAGGCCTGATTGCCTAATAGCCATTGGATGAAAGTGTCATTGGTCAAAAGTAACAAAAGGACAGCTACAACGAATGGATCTTTTATTTGTTTTCCCCTCTCCCTTCTTCACAGGTTCAAAAAGTGACTGTAAAAATAAAGAATGCCTATGCGAGTGCTAGAGGAGCTGTACCTGTAGGAAGCATCTGCGATTGCAAAAGGATGCGGGCTTAGTTCACCAAAACCGGCCCCCTTATATTGCTCCATCATATGTACATCATACAAGTGAGGCAGTTTTCTGAAAGGGTTTATGGCTATCAAAATGTTCCCGATATATGTCTGCAGAAAAAGGACGTTTAACCCTTGTTCAGAACAAATTCAATCAAGCAATATAAACCAAGTATTAAAAACGCATTGCATTGTATGAATCTGAAAAAACAAACATCCAGTAATAAGCCGCAGGCTATGGTGTGTTTCTATCCACAATGTCCAGGATTGAGAAATGTTGTTCCCAAATGAGAACTTTGTTCGTAACCTCACTTGTAAGCTTCTTCAATTTGACACTGAAGGGGGAGGGGACACCAGTCACTAGAACAGTTGAGATAATACAGACAGATAAACACACGTACATATATTTCGTTTATGTCATATCTAGATTTCAGGTTCTGCAATACTCCAGGTTCGTGCAAATAAGCCAGCTTTGTCATGTCATCCACCCCGCACGGAGGGGCTTCTGCATCTTTAGGATATGCATTAGATGCACGAACTACAACCTGCATATCATAAGGAAATAAATTAGACACAGATTAAAGTACTGTATAGAGCCATGTTATACAACTATCAACGGCATATATATGATGTATGCACATGTTAAAAGCCATGTATAGAGCTATCGACGGCATATATATGATGCATTGAGAGAAAAAGGAGTTCCAGCACTGACCGTTTTCCCTGAAGTGCAAAGAACCTTTACATTGTCACCATTAATCTCAACAACTTCACCATCTATCCAAGCAACTTCAGGGTCCTCAACCCAAACAAGAGACCCAACTGTCAGATTGGCTGAAGCAGCCTGCAAATACAAAAACCATCATTGCTTTAGGACACTTGATCTTGCTGAACTTTAGTTCCACCCAAACGGTATTAAATAAAGCTTGAAGTCACTAAGTACCCAATCCACATATCACCAACTTCACAGAGCAAGAAAACAAGGACAATAGAGAAATATATCAGTCAAATAAGGCAAATAATGAAATACTTACCCTTTTGTGGAGCACTGGATAGTGTTACGGTCCATACAGACCCTTTCCATGTTAATTATCCAGCCGGCTTGTCCCAGATACCCCCCCCCCCCCTCTCCCAACATTTCCCAGGAGGCCCACAATAGGTACTGAACCCATGCAAGGGAAAAAATGGCAAAGTACAAATGTTGAATTTGTTGCCTAAAGAAAAAAAGGAAAACCATTGGTCTAAAAGCCAAAGGAGAAGGGAAGAGGACCACCTCTACCAAACATAAAAGAACTATACCACCTTGGTTCAAACCTGACATGGCATTAGACACATCGAAGTTCCCACTGGGAGAACTCCTAAAAAAAACCAATGCCGATAAACCCAATCCACCCCTATGCAATATCCATCCCGCATTGATCTAAGGTAACACAAGAGGCTATTAAATCCAAATCCCCCCCCCCCCCCAACAAACCACTCCCCACCCACTAAATCATATTAGTATATTAATTTTAACTCCTACTCCTTCCAACTTCATAGATTGCAGTACTACTTTAATTTTGAGCTTACCATAATCTCAATTTGGTAGACCCTAAATTGTACTAAACCACTGTAACCACATTCTTGTTCTACTTTCTACAGTTCCACCCAAATGCTCCATGGTCTTCGTTACTGAAGTTCAACATTACAACACCATCCATCCAACCCGATGCTTGCCATGAACAAATTTAAAAGCCAATAACTTTGCCCGTAAACTACAACATATTTAACAGAGGAATGCACCATGCAAACAAGGATCCTAGAAGCACTCTCCAAAATATATCAAATTACCATTGGTCGAGCTGGAAGAATTTGACCCTGACCCAAAAGCCGACCCAAACCCGTGCGAAAGTTTAAGGTTAGGCTTGAAATTTTCAAACCCAAAACATAAATAAGCATGAAACCGACTCATACCGAACCCCACCCAAAACCGACCCGTCCGCCCGAATAGACAGGTCTGCCATTGGATCAGGGAGTTATTGAAGCAATATGTGTAACTCAACACCCCATAATCAGCAGATCAAATCAGCCACACTTACACCCTATATTCTCAAGTTTATCAGAAGGATATGTATCCCTTAAAAAAGCAAAAAAAATTAGGCAAAAAAATAGAATGCTCTACTTCTACTCAATGTGGCAACAAAAAGGTTTCAAGGAAGCAAACCCAGATCAAATTACAAAGAGAGCAGTCAAACACAGTCAATTCGCAGCTTAAACCATTCAAAACAATCAAAAATTCAATTCTTGAATTAGCAAGAACACCCCCAAGAGAAACAAACAGCAACCCATTTTGCAGTAAAAAAAATTATAAAAAAAAACATCAGCATTACTCAAACACAAACAGAAAAATCAGTACCATGTTTGCTTCTGTTCGGATCGAATGCCCCTGGTTGCTTGTCGATCTGGGTTTCTCTTCAACTCTCCTGAGCAAACAATACTTGCCCAAATTAATCCCAAATCAAAATCAACACAAAATCCATTCAAATCAACAAATCTCCAACCTTTATAATGTACTCTTCCCAGATCAAATCAACCCACAAACAATAAACTCTGCTTCCTTTGCTAAAAAAGCTTGCTTCAAACAAAAGATGCTTTCTTTTTTATCTCCAAAAGTTGAAAAGAGAAGAAACCCAGAAGAATGCAATTAACACTTTATGTTCAAGTTCTAAATCTTCCCCCTAATTGCTTTGCTCTGGTGAAGAACAGAAGGGTGTGTGTGACGGGGGAAGAGAGAGAAACAAGAGAGAGAAAGAAGAGTGTGAAAGAAGAAGATTAAACCCTCCAGAAAGCAAAGGGTGGTGGGTTTTAACTATTACTGATAATAATTGAATTAAATTGAATTGTAATTTTTGGCTCTCTGTGTTTAATTTTTTCCTTTTGTTTTTTTGGGTGATTGTTAGTTGTAGTTTTCCTTAACATATACACTGCTGAATCAAATCTAATCGCATTTTCCTTGTATACGAAATTTTGGACTTTAATTAATAATTAAGCTAGATTAAAAGGGTAATTAAGTAGCAGGGCTAAGCATCCTTCTTCTTTGTGAAATTCTGAAAATGCCCCTGTGAAGGTGGGGCCCTTTCACGGGGTGTTTTGTTCAGACAAACAAATTGAAGTCTTGGAGGCGGGTCTGAAATCTTAACACACTCATCGCCATCGGTCGGTGGCTTGAAAACGCGTCGTTTGCATGCTCTTTTTTTTTTATTGTTATTTAATTTCAGGTTTTTTCTTTTTTTATTGTGAGGGAGAAGGGAGCATGAAATGAGGAAAACATAAAAATAAAGATAGTAATAATAAAATAGTAACAGCTAGATTGCATGAGTCCAAAGATATAGGGATATTGTATACTGGTGATGTGATGTGTAGGGGATTACTTATAATCTTCTCAATTTATAAGCTATGTAGGAAAAAAAAAAAGGGAAATTGAATTTGATATATGCCCTTCAACTTGTGCCAAAAAAAAATATTGGGTCAAATATTTTTAAAAAATCTTTAATTGTCATATTTTAAGCACCACTTAAGCCACTTAAGCCTCATTCTTTTATACGATTGGTTGCGGAGTACGTGTAATGGTGCGGTACGGTGGAATTTGAAAAGGTGTGTTGAATTGTGGTGAGTTGCAGTGAATTGTGGTGAGAATTATGATAAGTGGGATGGGTGAGGAAGGAGAATGTGAAAAAGTAGAGAAGAAAAATGAGGAGAGAGAAAAGTAGAAAGATTTATTGATAATGCTTGTGGTGTGGTGTAGTGAAGTGTGGTAGAAATTAAAGAGTTGTGGTACGGTGCGGTATCGCACCACACCGCATCTACCGCATAAAAGAATGGGGCCTTAAATTGCAAAATTTAAATAAATTAAAGTAACATTCAAAGAAAATGTGATAATTAAAATGTTTTTCGAATTTGGACTTTGTATTACAACATTTCAATCATCTTTTTCTGATATGCGTTGTTCTTACTTCATTGCTTAGCATTATCACACACAAAAAAAGGGACTTTGTATTACAACCATTTACTTTGTAACCTTGAATTTCTAGCGATTGTTAATATTGGCACAAATTTATGCGGCACAGCCCGAAGATAAACCACTCACAAGATAATATTTTACTATAAGACAACGTGTTTCGATATTATCAGTCGTTAAATAAGCTTATCGGTCGACATGCATGTCCCATTAGCGATCAATAAGTAGCTTAGTCAATCGGTACAACTAATCACTGACATTTATGAGTGGCTAAACTAGCGACTGAAATTCAACGGGTGATAAATATCAATTGTTCTACAACAACTGTGATTTGTGGGTCATTGTGTATTTATGGGTCATTGTGTATATGTGTCCAATAGCAACTAATAAAATAATCAATGACTGACATTTTATCTGTCATTGTACAGTGAACGATAGTTTATCAGTTAATGATGCACCTTTTTATCGGACATCATAGTGATGTTATGTTATAATGCTTATAGAATATCTTGTCGACGAACTTAATACCAATATTTACAGCATCAATATGTCCAAAGAGAGTTTTTCTTGCATCGGATCAATCATAAGGGCTAACATTGTAGGGATACCAGGGTTAGCATGTAAAACATCATAATTATCTAATATTTTGAACAACTTCAAGAGAATTATCTATGGTGATATCTCCGACACGCATTATTAACATTGTTATTCTCACTGGCAAATGAAAAAATAAAAAAAATCCATCAACGTTGATCTTTTAGGAGAAATGAGGATTTGAAATACAAAATCACACACACAACGTCATGAATCTTGATGGATGGTATTTTGTTAGGCAGTAGAGAGTCATAGTCACGCCAATTCTCCTTAAGACTTTACACCCTCCTTTCCTCAATATCTGTCACTTTAACTAATTTTTTATTTTTCATAATATCTGTCACTTTACAATTCCAATACAGGATTAACGACAATTTTCTAAATTAACCTCTTACTTTTATCGTTACCAATACAAATATATAGCCAAAATAGAAAATTAGCTATTACTTTTATTATTTCCAATAGAATTATCATTCTTAATAATACTTTCTTAAAATCTTTCCAAAACACAAATGTGACAATTATTGAGGAAATGAGGGAGTATTCACTATAACACAAATAATTTCGACGGTAAACTTTACTTCCTGTGGATAAAAGACAAGATTACTCAAGGAAACTTAAATAGTTGTTGCAATCAACACATTCAGAAGCACTCTAGATAACATGAGAATAGAAAAGTGGTGAGTGAGCAGTAAGGAGGAATAACTCTTCATCACTATTTATCGGGGTGGAAGGACCAGATCTTTTCCTATCATTAACCATAATCAATGGTATTATCCAAACAGTCGAGGGCATGGATTATGGATTAAATATAGATTGAAAAGACTAGTCAATATTCTAATGCTCAATGATCATTACTTGTGATTTATCAAAGGTTTAAAATATGGAAAATCAAATCAAGACTGCCAAAAAAAGAACGTGGATCGTGTTTTAACATGGCTCGTGTTGCACCTCAACACGACTCATGTTGCGCTTAAGCTTCATTGTTGTTAGTATATTCACCATTACAGTATGTGTCATTATTGCATAAGCTGTGATTGTCTATTTTAGGAGAAATGACTTACATTGACCCTTTTCCCGATCAACATGAGTCGTGTTGAGGTGCAACAACTTAAACAACTTTTTATACTCTTAAAATACTTTAACAATCCCACTATTTCAAAAGTATAAAATAAAACCCACTATATCTTAAGAACACTAAGGTAAGAATTACCCAAGCATTTAAGGCATCATTTAGAGAACTTGAACACCCGAGAAAGCAAGGAGTTTAATATGTGTTATAAAATTGTCTCTCAACTTAAACTTTCACTTAATGTACATATTACATAATTTCAGTTAATTTGAGTGTTATTAGACAAGTTTGCAAACTATAAATTCTTATTGATTAATTGGATACATATCACACATAAAGTCAAAACCTTTATTCAAATGAATGACACCCACTTACAAACCGACCATGTATTCATACCCTTCATAACGAATATCACACCTTGCCTAAAGCTATCTGAAGCAACCACACTTCATGTCCTTATTTAGGTAGGCTCGACAACTCCTATAAAACGAGTCTTATCCAAATCCAAAGTTTTTTAAGAGTGGTTGGCTAAACCTCTTGAATATTACATCTTGAGATAGGAGTATTGCACTACTTGACTAGGATGATTCTGACTTTATGTTTCAACAACGTCGATAAACTCAAGATTTGACCATATATATCAAGTGTGAGTTGAAGCTGTATTATTGGCGATTTCAATATTGAGTTTTATTTTCATCCCCGTTGATGTCTTCCACACTAACTCATTAGTCGCTCCTTTCGTCAAAGGATCCGCGCAAATTCTCACATGTCTTTACATAGCTTACTGCCACAACTCTATCCTTGACGAGTTGATGGACATAAGCATGTCATAATATGTGTCTTGTCTTACTATTATAGACATGATTAGAAATACTTGAAATTGTGGCATTGCTATCACTATGTGTGTGTGTGTGTGTGTTTAAAGATTTCGGTAGTGGCTAACTCGATGATAATCCTACTTAGCAGGTGGAGGAGATGAATTGACCCAAATATTTAAATTTATGACATGTCAGCTAATCCATACATCAGCAAAGGGAATCAACTTTGAAAAGAGTAAAAAAAAAAACATAAAATCACATTTGTTTAAACGTGTTTTTGCTGAGAAATTATTGTTTTAGTTGTATAAAAGCACCTCTGCTTGTGTAGATTAGTTTATATGCCATAAATTTAGATATTATTTAGCCAATTTATCTTCTCGACCTGCCCCTAAGATCGCCACAAGGTCAGTCGTCATCGAAGTTGTTTCGGGTGCATTATTGTCCAATACTCCTCAAAATTCAGTGCATTATTGTCTAAGGTCAAAGTTCAGTGCATTATTGTCCAATACCCCAAAAGTTCAGTATATTAGCATCCAAAAACCTTTTTTTTATTATTTCTAAACTTCTTCTTAAAATAAGTCTTCAGTCCTCCATCAATAATATTGTGCGAAATATTATAAATTCCAAGTAAGATCATGAATCAGATGGTATGCTCGTAGAATCATATTATGATTTTAACATACAATATTTGGACAAAAATAATTAATATTGTAAGAAGCCAATTAGTTTGAGATTCAAACAGGAGTTGGAACGGTGGAAGGATTTCAGATGATAAAATCCTAGGACCGTAACATCCGATCAAGAGTTTGACAATCATGACTACAACATAAATTTAAAGAAAGTGAAGATTTAGAAACTATAATATTGTTTGGTTGGGTGTAATGTAGTAGGTTTATGATGCAATCAGCTATGTCATGTAATGTAAAAGTGATTGCATTATTATGTTTGATTACTTAAAATAAAATTTAAAAATGTATATGTATCATCAATATTATAAATTAATCATATTTATTTTTACAAGTTGTATGTGAGAGTTTAATATGTGATGTTAATGTGTATGTGATAGAAAAAAAAATAGGTGTGTTTAAAGGAGAGAGAGAAATGAATGTGATTGTTAGAGAGACAAAGAGGGACATAAGTGTGCATAAGAAAGAAAAATGAGCTAGAGAGAGAAAGAGAAAAAGAGATATTAAAATGGGTGCAAGAGATATTAAAAGGGGCATAACCGCATAATAGAAAGATGTCTATAAGAGAGAAGGAAAGATAGAGGTGTAAATTATGATAGAGGACCGAACATGCACAACAAGGAACGACCGCAAGCAATTGGAAGCCACACGCTCTTTGTACCAACGCTGTACTTGGAAAATAAAATAGGAACTTTGTTATTTTTAAACCCTAAACCCCACAAAACCTGTTGCAAAACCCAATCCCTACCCTCCCATTGCTCTCTCGTAGCACCAGAACCCTGTCCCAAGTCACACAACATACAACTTCATAGGCGGCAGTCCATCTTCGTCCTCACTGTCGTTTCTCGTCGCCCTCACATCTCATCTCGAGCAACATATCAGTCTCATTCATGTCAATTAAAATTCTCTCAACTCATCAACACTATCGTTGTATGACTCGCAAATTGCAATTACTAAAAGGTAATTGTAGACACCGAAAATGGGTCGGGCAGATTTCTCAGTTTAACCCGGGGACAGAAATGAAGGCTCGTGCGGATTTGGGCCAAAATGGTTGGGCTGGCGCGGATTTACAAAATTTGGGCCAAAATCAGCAAGGTTGGCGCGGATTCCATAGATGGGCCTAATAGTCGGCGCGGATTCGTATCCGGACCAAATTGGGAAGGTTGGCGCGATTTTGTTTTGGGCCATAATATAGAGATCGGCGGATTTATGCCCATCCAGATTTTGAAGGTGGATCCACGCGGATCTTGAATCGATCCGGATCAAATAGAACCCAAGAATCCGCGCTGGCGGTTACTCTGCAGTCAGCATAACTCATCAAAACCGCCTTGCAACCGCTGGGAGTGGCGCGGATTTCCTGGGTCGAGGGAACAACCGCTGCTACCAGCTGCCAGTTCCGGGGTTATTTAAGGATCCGCGCGGATTCAATTTGGGAGGTTAGCAATTTTTGATCCCGGTGAGAGTTTTCCAGGCGAACTCAAATTTTCTCCTAAAAAAAAACTTGATTCCGGCGAAGGTTTACGGAATTCGCGCGGATTTCACCAGTTGGGCTTCTCGGCCACTTCAGGTCCATGCAGATTCCGGCCCACCCCAGACCACTTTGGTTCATCCGACCTGTACCAGACAAAATTCGCGTGGATTTTGGGTATTTTCATCTTTTCTCTTTTTCTCGTTTCTTAGGCCATAACTGTAATAATGTAGTCGGTAGATCCCCGCCCGTTGTAATTTAGTTTTCTTTTCGTTTCTTTTGTTATTTCATCCATTATGTGAAATTTATTATTCCATTCCGAATGCATGCATATCTTTCTTAATTCGTGACAACTCTTCCTTTTTTTTTCTTAATATGTAAAACCTGACTTAGTAAAGGCCGCTTCGGCGGGCGGTGCAAGGGCATCCCCCTACACCGACTTATTTACCCCCGAATCCGTTCTTTTGGTTCGAGACCGGAGTCATAAAATTTAGGTTTTGTTAATTTTACTTTTAAAATTAACTGGCGACTCCTCTTTTTTTTTATTTTGGGTTTTTTTTTATTTTCATTTTTTTCTAAAAAAGTCAGAAAAAGAGAAAAGAGGAACACCGACCCAAAATGGACGCGGAATCCGCGCGGATCCGCGCGGATCCAGGTCTATTTGGGTCAGCTTTTTCTCTTCTCATTTTTTTTTCATCTTTTCGTTTTGTTAAAAAAAAAACTTGTTTCGGCCTAATAGCGATTGCGGATCCGCGCGGATCCGCCTTTGGTGTGATTTCTTTTTTCATTTTTTTTTCTTCTTTCTCTTTTCTTTTGCCTCGACGAATCAATTTTGGCCCGTAAAGGATCCAAATCCGCGCGGATCCTACCCGGTTTATTTTTTCCTTTTTTTTGGTCCAGAATGGTCCTGGAATCCGCGTGGATCCAGGCACCATTTAGGCCCAGGTTGGCCTGCGATCCGCGCGGATCCAGACCCGAGTTCGTTTCTTTTTTCTTTTACTTTTTTTTCTTTTTTGTCGAATTCCGAAAATAACCTTCGAAAAGCCAAAAATCTTAAATTCGTCCCTTTTAAAAATAAGCAACCCTACGTCGAATCGACCTTCCAAGGGCGACTCCACTGGGGACTTATAAGAGGGTGAAAACTTGAAAAGTCGGGTTTAGTTTTTTTTTTTTAAAAAAAAAAAGTTGTCACGTTTTTTTCAACTTTAGGCATTATTTGCATCTCACGGGCCTTCCCCTTCGTCGGGCACACAAGGTACCGTTTAGGAAAATCCTTACTTACCATTTCGGGAAAAACATTAACCATTCAACTCAGGTGGGTCCATTTAGACCTTCACCGAGCCGGTGGTTGTTTTTCCCCCTCGTGTCATACTCCTTAATCCACTTGATTAAAAGGAGCAACCCGGGGGTATTAACCTTCCATGCACCCCATGGAGGCCAAGTACCCGGGACACGAGTTAGGAGCCGGTAGTGAATTGACCCTTAAACTCTAAACGTAGGGCCTTGGTTAGGATTGAACTGCATTTGTATGCTATGTGTTTTTCCCTATCCTCGAACCTGAGACCATGCAATAGTGCTTAGAGGAAAAAGTTAAAAATGAAGTCTTCTTTCATCTTTTCTATTCTGTGTGACGGACCTTGGTTTAGGCCCGACAGAGCTTGAGCCAGAAATCCGCTGATTCTGTTGTGCCTGCCATCTTGTGAGCCTAAATTGGGGAAGGTCGGGGTCTGGTCAGAATTTGGCCCACATAGGACTCAGATCCAGGGAATCCGCGATTCCGTGTTGGGCCCGGTCACATGTGGTCCAAATTCTTCCGCTTGTTTTGTTTTTTTTTAACAGTTGAGCCCGTAAATCCGCCGCGATTTCGGGGCTCCATCGTCAGCCCGAATCAAAGCATTCTGTGTGTTAGGTGTTGGTCGTCGTTTTTTTTTTATTTTCCTTCTTATTTTGTGTTTTGCTGGGATCTGGGCTTGACAGTAATTTTGAGCCAAGAAAATACGCGCAGGCCTCACAGGGCGCAAGCCCAAGGGATCCGCGCGACTCACGGAGCTCGGTGGTCGCTGCACCCGATCGGGTCGTTTCGGGTCTTCGTTTGTGTTTGTGTTTTTCTTTCCTTTTTTCTTGGTGTTTCGAGTCCGAAATACATTTGGGCTGTCTAAAGTCGTTGGGCCTCATGAGATCCATGCGGATTTTGTGAGCGGGCCTACCCTTTGTGTGGTCCAAATGGATTTCTAGTCAGTCTAGTCCGCTAGATTAATATGTTTAACCCTTATGAGAGGCCTGAGTCCTTTCGGGATTCGGTCCGATAAGGTTTAAACATGTTATTTCGAGCCTGAGTCCGCATTCTGCATAAAAGTTTTATTCGGGCTTCGCATATGATCTTGAGCCTTAGTTCGCTTATTCGGAGTTTAAATAGGATTCATCATCCATTGCATGTTGTGTCTTTAGGAGGGCGTTGAGCTGAGTCTTTGAATTCCTCCATCTTTTCAGGACAGGATAGGTTGGTTTCGGGTTTATCAACGGGACGAAACCGGGCGTTTGGAAACCTTCGATATTCATTACGACAGTAACGAAGACCGGGTATCATCCGAGGTAACCAATCCAGAGGCAACTGACGAAGGGACATCTGAGGGAGTAGTTGAGAGTTTAGTGATTGATCCGTCTGAAACCATGTCAAACCCAAATGATGACGGCAGCGGAGGTCAACCACACAGTGATGCTGGGGAGGAAGCTGTCCCACCACCACCACCAGCTCCAAATACTGACTTGGAGCAATTAACCAATGTGATTCTAAACATGCAAGTTTCGATGAACGCTCAGTTGGAGGCGCAGAACCAGAGAATCGACGCTGTTATCCATGCCATGGAGGAAGCAAAGAACTCAAATGTGAAGAATCCTCCCATGGGGGAGGTTGATCAATCTGGCAGGGAGAAGGATGGATCAGTCCACGGGGTCTCAAATTCGAGACTAGATCGCATCGAGCAGATGTTGAAGGAATCTACTTTGTTCAACAACCAATTTATGGATGATGTCGGTTTTACACCGGTGCCTCGGGGAAGGCTTCCCCCTAAGTTCAACATGCCAGACATTAAGTTCCACGGTGTTGAGA
This sequence comes from Portulaca oleracea, assembly GCA_029582165.1. Classification (NCBI taxonomy): domain Eukaryota; kingdom Viridiplantae; phylum Streptophyta; class Magnoliopsida; order Caryophyllales; family Portulacaceae; genus Portulaca; species Portulaca oleracea. Next base: position 12,111,986 of record CM055870.1, read on the forward strand.
GTCCACATCAGCATGTAAGGAACTTTCTAGGGGCGATGACGCTAAAGGGAGTAGAGGAAGACATCTATCACATTATTTTTCCTTGGACTTTGGGACCTGATGTTATGAAATGGTACAACACTCTCAGTCCAGCCAAGACTACACAATGGAGTTTGCTTTGCAAGGAGTTCTTACATCAGATTCTACAATGTAGACATGCGGTCACTTTAAGGGACATGGAATTAGTGAAGCAAGAGGAGAAAGAATCTTTCTCTGACTACTTTGCTCGGTGGAGATCAAAGGCAGCTCAAATGGTGGACCGACCATCTGAAGAGCACCAAGTAGACATGCTTATTAGAAGTCTACAACCGTCATACAACGCTCATTTGAGGTTTCAACCCCTTAAAGATTTCGCTACATTAAGACTGGCTGGGACTAAAATAGAAAGTGAGTTTGCTAAAGGAGTTGCAACTGGGGGCTGGAAGAATACCTATACTAACAGGAAGTCGGCCCATTTGCATCCAACAACAAGGGGAACGAGGTGAATGCCCTACAACGCTACACCGAATACACCCCTATAGACACTACGTACGCTCAAGCTTTAGAGCGTCTCTTAAGCAAGGGAATGATTACTCTTCCCGACTTAAGGCCGGAGCCAAAAGAGAAGCCACGGAATTGGGACGCCGGCAAGTTCTGCAAGTACCATAGGGCTCGAGGGCACGATACCGAACAGTGCTTTACTTTGAAGAACAGGATGGAGGAGATGTTTAGGTCCAAACAACTACCCTTACCGAAGGCAGCACAAAAACCTAGCAACACAAACAATCCACTAGGTTCACTGCATATACACGCCGTGTCTGAGGAATGCGAATGGGATCCCTCGGATTTCACATCGATGCAAAGAAGTCAACTTACATCATGCATTACTTCACGGAGGGCCATGAGGTCAACGGTTTATGGGCTAGTGACGAGGAAGATGTCTATGGTGAGCCTCATGCTGAGAAGGCCACGGACGACTTTTGGGATTCTGATGGAGACGAGGACTTTTGGGGAACAGCAAAGTCCGGAGAGGTCAAAACTCCGGATGTTACTTTCCTAACAAGGTCAGGGCGCCATAATCATCAAGAAGGCCCTTCCCAAGTCCAACCTCAAGACAAGGGGAAGGAGAAGGTAGGAGAGGTGGTGATCCCCGTTCCGGAGGAGGATTTGATGTTAAAGCAGTTGAAGAGATTGAAGATGGATGTTACGGTATGACAATTGTTGGCAGCTTCACAAAAGCACAGGCAAGCCCTGATCAAGGCTTTGAGCAAGTTGGAAGTATCACCCGAAATTACGCCCGAAGAAATAGTATCTTTTGTCACATCTGGCAGGAATACCATAACTTTTGGTGATGAGGATTTGCCTAAGGAAGGTCTTGCACACAACAAGGCCTTATACTTGACCGTGGGTTGTGCCAGTAAGGTGATACCCTTAGTATTGGTGGACAACGGATCTGCGGTGAACATCTGTCCATGGAGGACGGCACAGAAGCTGGGGATTCAATCCCATCAGCTTACCCGGCAGGCCATTCAACTTAGGGCCTACGACAACACTCCTAGACGAATTTTGGGTTCAATTCTGTTACCGATTACTATGGATACAATTTCCAACAATGTTGAGTTTCTAGTATTGGACATTCCGGCATCATTTAACCTTTTGTTAGGACGCCCTTGGTTGCACGCACAACAAGCGGTGTCATCTACTCTACATCAGAAGGTGAAGATGATGGTTAAGGGGCAGGTGGTAACAGTCAAAGGAGAGGAGTTAGCAGCTGTGATTACTTCAAAGAAACCTATGATCGAGGTAGAACACAACTCCAAGGACGAGGAGTTCCACCATTTCGATATCGTAGCTACCTTGGAGAAGGAAGAAGCACCTTTGGACTTCGATCCTTATTCCAACAGGAAGGTGAACGCAATTTTGAAGCGACATGGATACTTTCCCGGGTTACCTTTGGGAAGAAGAGCTCAAGGGCCTACATCTTTTCCCTTGACTCAAGGAGGGAGCTACCACTTTGGTTTAGGCTACATTCCAACAGAGGAAGAGAAGAGATTAGCTAAGAAGGTTAGGGGAATTAGGAGAGATGAGCCAATACCGCTTTATAGCATAAAGCCGTATCCACTCACGCTTAATGGCTAGTTCATGAGGGAAGGAGATCCTTTCCCTTACTTTGGTTTTCCGGAGCCCTACTATTTGAAGAGCAAGGGCATCTTAGTTCGAGGTTTAGAGATCTTCAATGACTGCATGCTACTCGAAGAGGAATTGTTCACACCTGCAAGGGAGAACAAGACCCCACTAGAATGGACTCATCTAGCAGGGAGTAACATCTTTGGAATGTTGTTCGGTCAAGAGGCACAACGAGAGGAGAAACCTGTGGAGGCGCTTTCCTTGGCCTTATCAAGCATGGATTTCGATCCTACTAAGCTCATCGCTACATGGGGTCAGGAAACCAAGCAAGTTACCTGGGTGTCGGCCAAAGGAGACAAGGAGTTTGTTTTAGCTTTAGGGGAGTCAGTGCCCGGGTCAGAGTATAGTGTCAATCCTGTTGTTGTTCCATTTTCTGAGTCTGTCTTAGAGTCAGGTTTTAAGCTTAATCAGTCTGTTGCATCTAGTTCGGGGGGGTCCGTTGAGTCACCTATTGATGTTCTTGTTTCTGAATTCAATGAAATGAACTCGTTTGCTTATGACTCTTCTTATTCCCCGCCCCTGAACTGCTTCGCCTCTAATGAAAATAATCAAGATGCTGTAAACGAATCAGAAATTCCTAAAGATCTTTTAAAAGCCGTAGAGAAACATGAGAATCGAATTTCCGTAATTGAAGAAACTATAGAAGTAAATCTAGGTACACCCGAAGAGCCTAAATCAACCAAAATTGGGAAATTTTTAACCATCGGGGAGCAAGAGCACTTTACTCTTCTCTTACGAGAATTTGTAGATGTCTTTGCCTGGTCATATCAAGATATGCCAGGTATAGACCGAGGAATAGCTGAACACAGAATTCCGCTTTACCCTGACGCTAAACCGGTTAAACAGAAGCTTAGGCGGATGAAACCGGAGTGGGCGTTGAAGATTAAGGAGGAAGTCGAGAAGCAGTTGAAGGTAGGCTTCATTAGGGTGTCAGAATATCCACACTGGATAGCTAATGTAGTCCCGGTTCTGAAGAAAGATGGGAGAGTTCGGATGTGTGTGGATTTTAGAGATTTAAACAAGACAAGTCCGAAGGATGACTTTCCTTTACCTCATATCGATGTTTTGGTAGATAACACCTGTAGGCATGCCCTTCTTTCATTCATGGATGGGTATTCAGGCTACAATCAGGTAAAGATGGCTGAAGAGGATATGGAGAAGACGACATTCATCACACATTGGGGTACATTCTGTTATGTAGTGATGCCATTCGGGTTGAAAAATGCAGGGGCGACCTATCAGAGGACAGCCACCACATTATTGCATGATATGATGCATAAAGAGGCAGAGGTTTACGTAGACGACATGATCATCAAGTCCGTTAACCGTGACACACACTTGGATAGCCTTAGAAGATTCTTCCATAGGTCGCGAAATACTGAATGAGGTTGAACCTCGTAGTGTGCTTTTGGAGTGATGTCGCAAAGTTATTGGGTTTTGTAGTGAGCTCTAGGGAATCGAGGTTGATCCAAAGAAAGATCAAGGCGATACAGAAATGCCACCGCCTAAGAGAGAAGGAGATAAGAGGTTTCCTCGGACGATTGCGTAAGACATGTTCATTTCAAATTAACCATGATTTGTGATCCTATATTTAAGAAGTTGAGGAAAGGGGTCAACTGAGTGGGATGAAAAATGTCAATGACTTTTGACAAAATTAAAGAGTACTTGGCTAATCCGCTGCTTTAGTTCCACCAAGACTAAAAGCCTTTCTTTGTACCTAACAATCACTGAGTCAGCAATGGGGGCTATGCTAGCTCAAAGATACGATGGCGAAGAGCGAGCAATTTACTACTTAAGCAAGAAGTTTCTAGAATATGAAACCCGGTACTCCAACATTGAGAGATTATCCCTTGCCTTAGTGTGGGCAACGAGGAAATTACGTCACTACATGCTTGCGCATACCGTGCATGTGACCGCATTCATGAATCCTCTTAAGTACCTGATGGAACAGCCACTGGTCAATAGTAGAGTAGCTCGGTGGATGGTTATGTTATCGGAGTTCGACTTACAATTTGTTCCACAAAAAGCTATAAAAGGAAGAGTAATCGCAGATTTTTTGGCAGATTTACCTGTTGAGGAGGCTAGTGAAGAAAAGTTAGATTTTCCCGATGAAGAAGTATTTCAAACACAGAAAGAAACATGGGAAATGTATTTTGATGGAGCTTCCAACCAAAGTGGATTCGGTGTAGGAATCATTTTGATTTCTCCCGAAGGAGCCCATACTCCTATTTCCGTGAAGTTAGATTTTGAGGCGACAAATAATGTAGCTGAATATGAGGCGTGTATCATTGGCATGCAGGCTGCTGTAGAAATGGGCATAAAGTGCATGAGGGTATTTGGTGATTCGAGCCTTATAATAAACCAGGTTTGCAATAAGTGGAAGGTGAAGAACGAAGCTTTGGCACCCTACCAGGCTTACGTAAGGGATTTAGCAGAACACTTTGATCAAGTAGTGTTCACTTATTTACCTCGGGAGCATAATGAGTTAGCTGATGCATTAGCAAAGCTGTCATCCTTGCTAAATATCCCGAGAGGAGTTGTGTCTATGCCGATATGCATAGAGAGAAGAAGTCAACCGGCTTATGTTTATTCCTTGGAAGTTTGTGAGGTAGACTCATCTAGTTGGTATTATGATATATATCAGTACCTGACTAAAGGAGCTTATCCTGATGACTCCACCACAAGGTCGCAAAGAGCAATCAGACTTTTGGCTTCGCAGTATTGTTTGATTCAGGATCAGTTGTACAAAAAGACGGACATGGGTATCAATTTGCTTTGTTTAGAACAGAGTGAAGCTCAAAATTTGATGAAGGAAGTTCATGGGGGAGAATGTGGCCCGCATATGAATGGACGGATGTTGTCCAAGAAGGTTCAAAGGATGGGGTATTACTGGTCGACTATGGAAGCTGACTGTCACGACTATGTAAAAAGGTGCTACAAGTGTCAAATCTATGCGAACTTGCAACACCAACCCCCGTCATTTTTGACCACGTTAACCTCGCCATGGCCATTTTCAGTTTGGGGCATTGATATCATAGGGAAGGTGACTCCTAAAGGAACGGGAGGACATGAGTATGTGCTTGTAGCCATTGACTACTTCACAAAATGGGTGGAAGCGGCATCGTATGCAAAATTGACTTCTAAGCACGTAGCCAAATTCATACTTAGAAACATAATATGCCGTTATGGGGTTCCACACGAGTTGATAAGTGATAATGGGGTTCACTTCAAGAAAGAGACGGCGGAATTGTTAGCAAAATACAAGATCCAACATCGTAGATCTTCGGTATATCGACCTCAAACCAATGGAGCGGTTGAGGCGGCTAACAAAAATCTCACTAGGATAGTAGAGAAAATGGCTTCTTCTTATAAGGATTGGCCTGATAAACTACCTTTTGCCTTATGGGGTTATCGAACTTCTATTCGTACATCCACCGGAGCAACTCCTTACTCCTTGGTATACGGAATGGAAGCGGTATTGCCAGTGGAGGTAGCGATACCATCATTACGGATTATAGCGGAGAGTCAGATTCCGGAAGCGGAATGGGCTAAGGCTAGGTATGAAGAGCTAGTCAACATCGATGAAAGGAGACTCAGAGCCATGCACAATGTCCAGATATACCAGAGTCGTGTGTCCAGGGCATTTAATAGGAAGGTCAAACTAAAGGACCTTGGAGAGGGTGACATGGTTTTGAAGGAGATACGGGCACCTATTCAGGACCCAAGAGGGAAGTTTAGGCCCAATTGGATGGGACCTTACATCATAAAGGAAATTCTTCCCGGAGGGGCGGTAAGATTAGTAGATCTGGAAGGGGAAGAATGCGTTCAGCTGACAAATTTAGATCAACTCAAGAAGTTTTATGCATAAAGGGTAAAAGTGGACATAGCAACTGGTAATTAAAACCAGCAACTTTATAAGAATCAGCTACTGGCCCATTTGTCCAGCAACTGATTTACTTTTCTTGAACTACGATGGCCTGATTCTGCACATTGTGGATACGTAGGAAGCTTTTCTGAAAAGTCCGGCCTCACCAATTAAAATTTCCCTAATTTTTGACTTTCTGTTTTAAAAGCAACATTGAACTCTCGCGGGTTCAATGGCACTTGAAATAAAACATAAGGCTCGAGTTTTCAAAAATCCAAGTTCCAGGAGATCTTCGCGGATCTCCAGATGTCAAAGTTGGACTTTTTTGATTTTAGGTTTTCCTGGTTCATTTCAATATTGGGCCTTGAACCTTCACAGGATCCACGCAGATTTTCTTGTTTCAGGCCTAAGATACTCGTATTCTATTTTGGAGCCGTTTTGGGCCAAATCCGCGCGGATTCCTCCATTTTCTGGGCCAAAGTTTCTTCGGTGATTCTATGCGGATTTATGTTTTGACCTGAAGTACTCAGTTTGAAAGCAACTCAGGGCAGATCCGCGCGGATTCATGTTTTTTGGACTTCCTTTTGTTTTCAAATTCTCGCGAATCTGTATTACTCAAAATACTCAGCTGATATTTTCTCGAGCAGTTTTGGGGCAGAGATGCGCGAATTTCACCTTTCCCCGGCTTGTTGTCTTTTTCTCTTTCTTTCTCTTTTTTTTAGGTTTCCTTTGTAATGCAAAAGTCTGTGCGGATTTCACATTATTTTGAGGGGAATTTAATTTTTCTATGTGCAGAAATTCTCGCGAATTTCACATATATGGTAGAAAATTCTAGGGAATTTCAAGAAATATGATTCTTTATTATTATTTCCAAATAGCAAAAAGAAAGAGCATGCGAATTTATTTGCTACTCAAATCGTTCATCAGCATCTAAAAAAAAAAAAAAACGAAACACACTAAAAAGAAAAATACAAATTTAAAGGCAAGCAGCATCAGTTCTTCAGTCCTGTTTAAGCTTCTTCTCAGCTTCAGGAGCAATACTAGACCTTGACCCTTCACCCTGTGAGGATGTTCTTCTTGGCCTCTTTTTGATGTTAGAGTCACTGGGGGCTTTCTCTTTACCTTTCCCAGTGTCTTCCGGAATCTGCCGAGGTAGAGTGTTGTCAGGTCTAGGTTCCCTGATTGTCACAGGTCTTTCCCTAGGATGTGTTGTAGTAGTTGGGGGGCGAGTCCTGGTTGATAGTGGGTCTATCCCTTTTCCTTCTTGATCTTTCAGCTGTTTCCTAACAGTAGGGTCTTTCTCGATTATCCATTGGCGATATGCCATAGATACATATGTGTTTCCTCCTGTTGTAGGGACAGCAAGAGTAGGCCTATTCATCCAGTAGTCTTGCCAAGATCGGACCTTGGAAGTGTCATTAGTGATGACCCTAGGACTAGGTGGGATGCAGTCTAGTGAGGGGATCCATTGCTTCCTTCTGATTTGACGCTTGGCTCGCTCAGGGAAGTAATAGGTTGTATGTGTTAAGCCCACAAGTCTCACGAATGGGCATCGATGGTCGACGGTGACTACTTCTCTTATTCTCCACCAGGTAATGTGCCACTTGATGATCATTTCTTCGATGAACCATTTCAGCCACTTGTCCGTCGAACGTTCCTTGTGTTTGCGGGTACGTTGGCAAAATTGGGTCATCCGGAAGGTAGTTTCATTCTTTGGGGGCGCCAAGAAGCGGGTATGCTCCATTAACCATATCTGCAAAGAAGAAGAGAATTAGATGCCGGGATAAATCAGGTCCACGCGGATTTTCGAAGACGGAAGTCCGCGCGGATTTGTGAACAGTAAATTGGGGTAGGTGCGAAATCCGTGCGGATTTCGGAGAGTTGTAGAAAATTTTTACCTGAAGCAGCAGGGGGCTTCCTGAAAATTCGCCTTCAGGTTCGTTACAAAGCCGATCCAGGCACAGGATAGTCTCAGTTACTATCATCGGTGCTAGATTTTGGTCGTCGCGGAGGCTTTCGCTAATGTTGATCAAAGAAGCAGGACCGCTGTTTGTGCCGCCATGGTAGAAACAGAAGCCACCTAGTAAGCATAGGGTTAGGGCCCTAACTTTTCTCTCAACGTGTTCGCTTCTTTTGAACATGGAAATTAAGGGCAGAAAGTTCACTCTTTCACCCTCTAAGATTTTCTCTAAGTCATTTCTTCCTAAGCCTAGGAGAGAAGTGTACCTAGGTGCGGTATTCTTGGAGGAAGTAGGGATGACTGGTGTGGAGGTAAACTTAAAACCTAATATTGCGCCGAATTCTTCAGGGAGAGGACACAATTATTTTTCCCCAAACCTAAACAAGTGGAGTTCAGGGTCCCAGAATTCGAAGGCGGCTCTAAGGAAATCCCACATTAGCCTTACTTGCCTCAGGCTAATTAGGGTATGTAAGTTGTATCTTTTCAACTCTTCTTTCTCAGCAAATGAAAGAGAAAGAATCCATTGATCGAGCTCTTTTTGGAAAGACATGTTTTGAAAGAAGGGGAGACTGCAGGGATTTCTATGAAGGTTGGAACGCACAAGAACTCAAGAAGGAAAGTGTGAAGTTTTGGGAAGAACTCGCGCGGATTTTATAGTGTGGGAGTCAACAGTGCGATGGAATTCCACGAGAGCTTGGCAGTACCAGTTTCGACTGGAATCAAAGACTTAGTTGGGAGTTGCAATCTGGTACAAAGTCTGCGCGGATTTGCTAGCTGATGTTGAACAGGACTCAAATGGGAATGGCGTGGATTTCTTATGGATCCGGGGCTTGAACGTGTCATCAAGTTAGCGCGGATTTGGCCCTGATTTTAGACCCAAAGAGGAAGGTGCGGATCTCTGGGTCATAGTGGAATTGCGCGGATTTTGGCTGGGCTGGGTCAGAAATCAAATTGGCGCGGATTTTGATCAGATGCAGGTAAATCTAGGCTGCCTACAGCGGGGATGGCGCGGATTTGGGCCAATTCCTGGCGAAGTTGGCGCGGATGTAGGCATCTTTGGGGCCGCGCTGGATTTTGGAGTCTTGGGATCATACTGAATCTGTGTGGTTTTGGTAATAGCATTTGTATATTTCCCGGCTTTGTTCGAAAGTTGTTTTGGGATGTTGTAAAAAGCTTGTTTGTCCTTGATAGTTTATGGAATTCGCTTATTGACCACAGCTCCGCTCCTGTTTCTTTTTATGATTGCATTGCATATGGTTTTGGTTTTCAATTTTAAAATAGATAAAATTAGATAAATAATTAAGAGTGTCCATACATAAGCATCGCATTCATGTTAAGTGTTAATAGGGTAAGTTGAAAATTCACAGAGTCGATCCTCTAAGCATTATACATGGTCTCTCCCTCAATCTTCTTCGTCGGATACCAAATCTATGTAGGCGGGACCCGATGGGCCGTAGTGTCGACCGGGTTGAGGTGTAGGGTTCTGCCCGGTGAGGAAGCTCCATCCACCGGCCGCCCAAGAAGAAGAAGGTTGATCTTGCTGATATCCTCCAGGAGTGAACTCATTTTGAGAAGAACTAGGAGCATCATATGTATGAACTCGTCCAGATTCGTCCACGTGGAAGGAACCAGGATAATGCCCTTGCAAAACAGGGGCTTGCAAGACCGGGGTTAAGCTCCAGTTATCGCCGTATTCTTGTTTGACTGGTTCTTCTTTACCTAGAAAGTATGAAGAAGCAGAATCGAAGAAACCAGTGTTGCTTGAGGAATGCATGCTAGGAGTAGGGATTTCGGGTTGAGCTTCCTTGAAATCTACCGGTGCTTGATGGAAATCACCTGACCATCTCCGTTGGGGGTAGTCAGAGTACCCTTGGGACAAGGACATACTGCCGAACATCTGATCCAACATAGAAGTATCGGAGGCCTGTGAAGCAGCATCACTTTCACTTATATACCTCCCATAGGCACGTGTTCGGGATGACCCTCGAGCACCGGCAAAACTCATAGTACTGGAAGACCCAATAGAGTGATCGGTATCATCTTCGGGAATGAGGGGAATGTTGGGAACGTAGCCATGAGACTGAGTTCCATAGGTGGTCATCCCGCTGCTACTACCCGAGGGTCCTGCGCCGCTACCAAGGCGGGCTCGCTACCGTGTCATATGAAAACCTCCTCCCCCCAAGTCAATGTCATGGTCACTTTCCTCTTCTTCGTCATCATCATCATGTGCATGGAAAGCAAGAGGTATAGCTCCGCCACCGCCCACGTTGTGGCCATGAGCATTGTTGTCATCATCATTGTCATCGTCATTGTCGTCATCATCGGCATCGTGACCTCCTTGGCCCCTACCATGGTGGTGGTAATGACCTCCTCCTCGTGGTTGTCCTCTACCACGACCTCCACCACGCCGAGGCCCAAAACCCATTCGACGCCGATATCGTCTCTGCATGTCTTGAATTTCATCACAGAGGCCGTATATAAGGGCAATGGCCTCCATGGTTTGTTCCCGACTCCACTGCAAGCAGTTTTCTTTTATAAGGATAAAATACTTGGACATAGGGTTTATTCATTACTTTGAAACTAAAGGTCTTACCCCAGGGTTGTTTGAGGACAAAGGGAGCTCGGGGCAGTTTCTACGACGACGTCTGAAACCAAGTGGGTTAGGGACTGCTGGTGTTCCAGTGTCCTGCAAATTAACCAGGGTTAGTTACAACACAAGGGCGAAAGTTACAAGGAGTTCTTACAGTACTCACCATGCGTCCCATGAGGCGTGGTCGAATGGATGTGGCATAGTTGGCCCCCATGATCAGCAAATTTCCAATGGGAATCCCCATGAGATTGAGTTCAAGTTCATCGAAAGTCAAGGAGCGGGGGTGGAACATCTTGGCCGGTGGATTAACTGGTACCAGCGGAGGCCATACATGCATACATTGGTGGGTGACCCTTTCCCCGCAGTACCATATGAAAGTAAAAGGGCCTTCAAATAAGATCCTTCTGCAGTTCATGTCCTGTAATGTATCAAAGCTGATCTTCCGTAACCTCGTAAGCCGCCCAAGGGTCCAAAGCGCACTAAACACGCATTAGTGGTGGGCTTGATCGTTTTAAAAGTCAGGGTGGAAGAAAAGGAAAGGTCATACCTGTCCTGGATTATTCAGTATGCCTCGGAAGAGCTCCAGGTGCTCTACCCGACGTTTTCTAACCAGCAAATCGTCGCGCCAAATAAGGGCGATTGGAAAGACATCACCAGCATTAGATTGGGGAGACAAGCCCTCGAAGTATTCGTAGAACCATATCTGCAAAGAGTAGGAGTTAGCTTTCAAACTACAAGCAGGTAGGTAGATGGCAAAGGAAAAGGAGATACCTCGATGACTTTCCACAAGCCAGACAGATAGGTGTTGTTCTGCTCAAGTTTTGATTTAGGGACCCGCACACCCGAACGGAGTCCCCGGAAGAGACAGGTATAAGCTGCCGCACCCCAAGCTAAGTTGGAGAGATTATCTAGGTCTGCCAAATTACCTAGATAGTGGAAAAATACACGACTACCACGGTCAGCAAAAATGGTAGTACACAGGAAAATGGCAAGTATCACTCGCCGTCTTTGTGCATCAGTGTACATTTCGTCCCAGAAGTTGCCCTTCAGGACCTCATCGAAAAGAACGGAGTATCGGAAACTCCGTGTGTCGTGTATGGTGCCCATGACTGGGCCAAACAGGGCTATTTGTTGGGCTTTATCTTGGCCCAAGTCATTGGAGTACTGTAGGGGCACCCCGCCGAAAGATAACCCTGTAATCATGGCAAAGTCAAGGGGGGTAATGGTCATTTCATACTCTGGGAAGTGGAACGTGTTGGTTGTATCCCAAAAACGTTCACTTAACGCACGCACTACGCAATGGCCAGTAGGCTCGCGCATGGCATGTAGAGCATTGAGAAAATGGCTAAAACCAGCTTCCCTGATGGTATCTTTCGCTGGAAAACCCAATTGTTCCAGCTCGTCCAGCAGTCTCGTCACCTTACCGATTGCCCCACAGGCCTGGATATTATCGGCCTGCAAGGTAAAATTATACATGAGATTTCTGAGTGAAATTCAAAATGTCATAATTAGTGAAGAAAGTGACATACCGTGACTTGGGTGATGAAGTGAGAAATATGTACATCGCGACAATAAAGGAGATCTTGGCCATCCCATGGATGAGGGCCGCCTCGCTCATGTTGCCCTTTTGGGCTAAGTCAGCGGCCCAAGCTTCCTTCTTGGGATGATATTTAGTGGGTTTTGTTGTTGGCATAGTGGAGTACTGCAAGAAAGACTCAACTCTAGTACAAGATTATTCAATACTCGAGCAAAGTCAAACATTAGAGAAATGCAAGTTTCTACGCGGAGTTGAACAATCGAGACCGAAGCAGTTTTGGGCCCATTTGGCTGGATTGGCGCGGATTTTGGGCCGAAGGATTTTTGGGCCTATTTTGGTTGGGCTCGCGCGGATTTTACATCAGTTTTGGGCCAAAACAATTTTGGGCCCATTTCATGGGACTTGCGCGGATTTTGGGCCGAAACTTTTTTGGCCCATATTTTTTTGGGTCTGCGCGGATTTGTTTAGGTCATTTTTTGGGCTGAAATTTTTGGGCCCGTTTTTAGTCAGGCTGGCGCGGATTTCAGGTCTGTTTTGGGGGAAAATTTTTGGGCCTGTTTCGTGGAGTTTGGCGCGGATTTAGGATAAGTTGGCCCAAAATTTTGATAAGTTTTGCAGACAGTGGTCGGGCCAAATTTAGGAAAATTTACATCATGTACGGGCAAGTCCAAAACTTAATTAAATTTAAGTTCAAGACCCCATAATAAGTGCATGGGTTTGAATATTTCAACACAAGATCTTCTACCCAAACACATATACGAGCTAATTCATGCAAACTTAACAAAATGCAAGAAATTAAGCGAATTTCTACATATATGCATGGTGGATACTTGAGTGAACTTGAAACTTGTAAAAACATACCTTTTTTCTGAAGAGATTTGCGCGGATCTGAACTGAGTAGGATGCTCAAGCAAGCTCACAGACTCAGCTCAAGAAAGTGTAGCGAAAATGGCTCCAAATCAACAGGAGTTGCGCGGATCTGCGTAGGATATGAACAAAATTTTCAGCTCAAGTGTTTACAGTACAAAGAAAATGGCCCAAAAGTGACCCAAAACTGTAAGAATGGCGTGGATCTGCTGGGAACTCGCGCGGATTTTTCTGGGTTTTAAGGAAATGTTGAGCTTTGGGGTTTTCAAACAGTTGGAGCTTGGTTGAAGATGGCCAGGAAAATGCAAAGGAAATGTTGAGTTTTGAAGAAATTTGCGCGGATTTCTTCACATACTCAGATTTCTGTACATAAAAGTTGGAAATTCGAACAAAATGGCTCAAAAGCTTCTGGAGTTGCGCAGATTTCAGAAGTAATGCAGAGTTTTTGAGCTAAGTTTTGAGAAATTTTTTTATAGTTTGAAGAAATGTTGCACAGATTTTGGCCGGGTACATGAGAATGGCGCGGATTCCTCATGGTGGAGCAAAAACAGAAGTGCACTCTTCCTCATGGTTGGTGTCGCACGGATTTTGCCCGAAGGTGGTGTCTCCTGGCTGCTGAGCTTTGCGCAGCTGCGGTGGGGAGATTGAGAATGAAGATGGGTTTGAGTTGTGAGGTTATTAATGGAGATGACAAGATAAGAGTGGATAGAGAGTGAGTGGTTGAGGAAGAGTGTGAGAGGCTTTAATGTCTTGGGGATAAGACAAGTGGCCAAAGGGAGTTATCTCAACTTTCCTTTATTTTTACTTTTATTTTATTTTTACCAATCAAATACTTACAGATTTATCCTTTTCAGGAAAAGAACATAACAAGCCTGGACAATATCCAGCAGCCAAGCTAGCTATAAATCAAATTCCGGATGTCTTTCAAGCTACCCTTGGAAGTTGAAGCCTGGACAATGTCCAAAGAATTAATCAAGATCGGACTACCTCCGGCCAAGTCCAAGCTACCCTTGATCGTTTAAGCTCGGATAATTTCCGCAAGTAAAGTCAACAAGATCGGACTACCTCCGGTTGGCTACGAGTTACAGATACTTGACTTTCGTCTTATTCGCACTACCAAAGGGGCTATCAGAGACACCAAAAAATGGGTCGGGCAGATTTCGCTTAACCCGGGACGAAATGAAGGCTCGTGCGGATTTGGGCCAAAATGGTTGGTCGGGCGCGATTTACAAAATTTGGGGCCAAAATCGCAAGGTTGGCGCGATTCCATAGATGGGCCTAATAGTCGGGTTGGCGCGGATTTCTGGTATCTGGACCAAATTGGGAAGGTTGGCGCGGATTTTGTTTTTGGGCCATAATATAGAGATCGGCGCGGATTTATGCCCATCCCAGATTTTGAAGGTGGATCCACGCGATCTTGAATCGATCCGATCCAAATAGAACCCAAGAATCCGCGCAGATTCGGTCGAGATCGCGCGGATTCTCGCGATTTCAGCGGTTACTCTGCGATCGGATAACTCATCAAAACCGCCTTGCAACCGCTGGGAGTGGCGCGGATTTCCTGGGTCGAGGGAACAACCGCTGCTACCAGCTGCCAATTCCGGGGTTATTTAAGGATCCGCGCGGATTCAATTTGGGGGGTTAGCAATTTTTGATCCCGGTGAGAGTTTTCCAGGCGAACTCAAATTTTCTCCTAAAGAAAAACTTGATTCCGGCGAAGGTTTACGGAATTCGCGCGGATTTCACCAGTTGGGCTTCTCGGCCACTTCAGGTCCACGCAGATTCCGGCCCACCCCAGACCACTTTGGTTCATCCGACCTGTACCAGACAAAATTCGCGTGGATTTTGGGTATTTTCATCTTTTCTCTTTTTCTCGTTTCTTAGGCCATAACTGTAATAATGTAGTCGGTAGATCCCCGCCCGCTGTAATTTAGTTTTCTTTTCGTTTCTTTTGTTATTTCATCCATTATGTGAACCTTATTATTCCATTCCGAATGCATGCATATCTTTCTTAATTCGTGACAACTCTTCCTTTTTTTTTTCTTAATATGTAAAACCTGACTTAGTAAAGGCCGCTTCGGCGGGCGGTGCAAGGGCATCCCCCTACACCGACTTATTTACCCCGAACTGCTTCTTTTGGTTCGAGACCGAGTCATAAAATTTAGGTTTTGTTAATTTTACTTTTAAAATTAACTGGCGACTCCTCTTTTTTTTTATTTTGGGTTTTTTTTTTTATTTTCATTTTTTTCTAAAAAGGTCAGAAAAAGAGAAATGCGGAACCCCGACCCAAAATGGACGCGGAATCGCGCGATCCGCGGATCCGTGTCTATTTGGGTCACTTTTTCTTCTCATTTTTTTCATCTTTCGCTTTTGTTAAAAAAAACTTGTTTCGCCTAAATAGCGCCCAGATCCGCGGATCCTACTTTGGTGGCCCGCTTTCTTTTCATTTTTTTCTTCTTTCTTTTGCCTCGTGAATCAATTTTGGCCCGAAGGATCCAAATCCGCGGATCCTACCCGTTTATTTTTCCTTTTTTGTCGAGAATGGTCACGAATCGCGTGGATCCAGGCACCATTTAGGCCCAGGTTGGCCTGCGATCCGCGCGGATCCAGGCCCGAGTTCGTTTCTTTTTTCTTTTACTTTTTTTTCTTTTTTGTCGAATTCCGAAAATAACCTTCGAAAAGCCAAAAATCTTAAATTCGTCCCTTTTAAAAATAAGCAACCCTACGTCGAATCGACCTTCCGTGGGGGACCGTGCCCTCCGGGGCCGCAGGCCCTACAGTAATATACATGAATTTGGTACAAAGATTCGACGACTATGGTGGGTACTGGACAAGATGGTGATGTCGGGACTTCACGGGGTGGAAGGTGAGTAATTTTATTGTTATAGTATATATGTATCAACATTGGTGGATCTAAACTTTGTTATCAGGGGTGACCACTTAACAATAACTCGCATTTGAAAAAGAAAATCATACATAGTGTCAAATATTTCAATAGTAAACCATTACATTTGGTCACTGCGTACTTTCATTTTTCAATATCGACGCATGATAGACTAATTAGTAATTGAGTCAAATACATCCTTCTCTATATAACAAACTAAGCAATCATTTAAAAAAGGGTTCCTAGATGATAATATACCAACCTTTTGGGGTGTTAGATTGTAATATACTAACTTTTACTATTGGACAACAATATTCCTGACCTTTATACCTGGGTGACATTATTATACCAACGGTAACTAAGGGGGTGATGAACTGATCTCTATGTGCGCTAACGTGGCTGGCGAAGGGAAAAAAACTATCCCAAGCCAATAACTTCATTAACTCCTTAATTTTTCTCACTAACCCATATTACAAGACATTGGTTGGTTGTGTTTCACGTCAGTATGAAGACCGGTTCATCACCCCGTTAGTCACTGTGTTAGGGCCGATTTTTTTTAACGGGGGTTAGTGAGAAAAAACGGAGGGGTTAACGGGGTTATTGGACAAGGGTCATTATTTTCCCTTTACTTGTCACGTCAGAATCGAGACCAGTTAACCAGTCACCACTCCCTTAGTTACTGTTGGTATAATAATCTCACACGCAAGTATAAAGGTAAGGATATTGTTGTCCAATAGTAAAGGTCGGTATATTACAATCCAATATCCCCAAAGCAAAGGTCAGTATATTGTCATCCAATATCCCTTTAAAAAACTATCACACATCCATCCTATTGTGAAGTCTACTTTTGACGATCTTCATAGCCGAAAATGTTCTTTCCACAGTTGTCCTTGATATCGAGAGAATCAATTAATGTCAACTTGAGTAGCCTAAAGACAAGTGGATAAATTATATGCTTCTTGGTCTCCACCGTTACTCTACAAAGATCACCAACTTGTTTCAAGCCCTGAAAAACTTTGTCATCTAGTACATCAAGAACATAAGTCAAAAGTTAATGTTCAAGTAATGTGAGCTCAAAATCATTGAAGTACTTTTATCCATATGATTTTAATGATTTTGGCTCACATTACTTGAACAAAATTCAAGTTGGCATTGATTCTCCCAATATCCACGACAATTGTGGAAATAGCATTTTCGGGTATGAAAATTGTCAAGAGTGGACTTTGCAATAGGATGTGTGATAATTTTTTTTTAAATGATTGTTTAGTTTGTTACGTAGAGGACGTATTTGACTCAATTACTAATGAACCTATCATGCGTCGATATCAAAAAATGAGTGAACTATGTAATTTAATGGAGAGAAGAGAAAGAAAATAATAATGTAAAGTTCATTTTCTTTTAACATTTTTTTCTTTCATTATTTAAATGAGTAACTTAAGTAACTTAGGTTCTTTATTTAAATTCTTTATTGATTTTTAGTAAAACCATTGTCAATAGCTATAATTTTCTTTCTCTCTTCTATCTATACATCACTTGGTGTTACTTAAGCTTGAGTAACACCAAAAATTTATGGTATGTTAGAAATCGTGGTTTAGTTATATCGGTTTAGTTATATCAAACAAATTCATCCTCCTTGAAAAGGACTTGGGATAATCTTCTGGAACAAAGATTGATGATTAATACTTATTCCAATAACATTCGTAGTCTTGGCTCAAAGTTTAACTAGGGTTTTTGGGTTCTAATATATATATTGTATTTTGGAGTTTTTGATAATATTAATGCAACAAACTTTTTTCTTAAACAATAATATACTATATTTTGAAGGTTTAGCACAATGATGCACTTGAAATTATTCTGGCGGTAGCTGTCTCTAATAGTCTTACATTCTAGGATAAGGAGCAAAAAATTAAAATTTTTACTAATTTAATGTCGTGTCTGCAAGTCGAAATAAACAAAGATAAATTATATATTACTTTTTGTGAAAAATAACACCTTATGTTGGGGGAAATATAGAGTAATGAGGTGTTATTTTTGTTAAAATAAAATAAAATTCCTTTGGCCTTATTGACATGGCATTAATGTAGTCAAGCTTTTTAATTTTTTTCTACCACGTTGAACCACTAACGAGTAAATTAACGTCGGAATCATTTGAAATATTTTCTTGTCCAACACCCTCGAAGTACACTATCTTATAATTTAGGATTATTGGATAACAATAATACTAACTTTGGGGGTTTTTACTGATAATAATACCAGCAAATTTGTTGGACACTAATAGTATCAACTATGTACCTATATTCCAACAACAATACAGAACCGACTTAGTTGGTTTCTGACTTAGCAGAAAGGTTATTTTTCGTGTAATTGTCTGACCTAGATGTCAGAGCAAGTTGACAAAACGTTAACGACCACATTTTTTTGCCAATTAAGCAACATTACTAAACTTAGCTATACAATAATATAAAAATAAAAATTTAATTTATAGCTAAATTGATCCATGATGCTTAATTGGCCAAAAAAAAGTGATAATCAACATTCTTTCCACTTGGTCTACCTTAAGCTCAGACAATATGCGACACGTCATCTTTTTGTTGAGTTAAACACTTACCAACTCGACGACGTAATATTGTTGGAAAATATGTCTATAGTTCATACTATTAGTTAAATTGTTGGTATTATTATCGACCAATACCCCCAAAATTCATATTAGTGCTATCCAATAATCCTATAATGAAAGAAAAAAATTTGACACCTCATTGTCTAATACGTTTAAAATACCATATATTAACATCCAAAAATCCTTTATTTTATTTTGTTTTGGTTGGTTTAAGGCATCATTCTTTTATGCGGCCGGTAGACTGCGGTTTCATATTGCACTGCAACTTTCTGTATTCCACCACAATCCACCACAATTTACCAAAACCCATCATAATCTAATTTTCTAATTTAATTTGTCTTTTTAAAAGATAAATTTTTCATATTTCATCACACCCCACCACAACCTTTTCCAATCCATCACATTCACTACATTTCCTTCACACTGCACCATACTTCACCTTCTTGAAGGGAGGCCTTAGTGTTTACCAGTTTGAGAAACCATGATACGATTTGACGTTATAAATTGACCGCCGCGATAGACGCAATTAGCTAATTTGCAAAGGTGGGGTTGGGGAAGGAAAGGAAAAGTGGCAATAATGTCAATTCACACATGTTGACAGCCTAAAAAACGACGTGGATTACAAACAAATGATTTGGGTGGGCAGTGTTGTGTATGTTCTGTTTGTTTGATCTAATCATAATTCATAATAATTAAGTTTTGTATAAAAAAGATGTGGAAGCTAAACAGATGATGCACATGTTGAGAATGAGAGGACTACTTATGCCTTCAACAAACACCACACACCTTACCATGCACACTCACATATGGCATTTCCTCTTTGCCCTTTTTTTGTTTAATATTCTGTTTGGGGGTACTAGGTTAATGGGGTCCAATTTGATAGCCTCACATCACATGCTCTTTCTTTGTAGGTAACTTCACTTCATTGGGTTAGTAACTGATTAGGATTAGTGGACGTCAAAGTTCAAATATGTGAACTCTAGAAACATAGAACTCTATCAGTTTAAGTCTTATTTGATGTTTAGGGTTATTGGGTCTTTGTAGTTTGTTTTTTTGTTGCTTGGACTCCTATCTTCTAAGTTGTTACATAATTATGTATCTAAAGGCAATGACGAGGTGACGTTGTTAGGGTAAGATGGAGCAATGACCCCCTTGACTACACATGAGGAAATCGACCCAACCCGAATTACTCACCCAAATCCGACCAACCCAGATCCGAAAATGGTTAAAATAATAGCATGAAATGGATCCGATCCGAACATGACCCCTCCTCACTTGATTTGATTCGAATTTATCTCTTACTAAAATTGTTCGTTTTTTAAAGATAATCTTATTTGACAAAAAATAAAGTGACCCAAAATCAGTCAGGCCCAAACCCTACCCAACCCAAACAAGGCACAAGCCAAAAGTTATTCACACAAATGGACCCAACCCAAATTGGTCCAATTGCAAAGTCTACCCTTGAAGGCTTAACCTAAGCAAAATTTATAGATATTCTGAAACAAAGTAAACGTACGAAACTGATGATAGTATTAGCAAGACTATACCTCAGTAA
This sequence comes from Portulaca oleracea, assembly GCA_029582165.1. NCBI lineage: Eukaryota > Viridiplantae > Streptophyta > Magnoliopsida > Caryophyllales > Portulacaceae > Portulaca > Portulaca oleracea. The sequence continues at coordinate 12,132,066 of CM055870.1, forward strand.
ATCAAAGGCCTTATGTTTAGCTCTAGTCATTTAGTTTTCCTTATTTGTTGCTTTTTGCAAATAAAATCAGACTTTTTTTATTTAAATATTGTTTTTACTTTTGATTCCATGTTTTGTTGTTTCATACTTTGAGTTTGTCATTATTATTCCATTTAATTTTTATTTTTCAACCCCTCATATGATAAAGTACGTTCAATTAATATTTTAACAAAATACATGATTTGATTTCAATAAAAATATAAGTTATTGGATGTTCTCCTTAAATGAAATTGTATATGTTACTCGACTTAATAATTGAAAGACGTGTTTACTATGGTCATGTCCAGATTCTGAAGGTAGTAAATGCTTACTACCAAAAATGGATAATTTTGACACATATCAAGATACCATGGACTAACTAGCATTTCAAGATACAACTTTATAGTTCATTTATATGGCTGAGTTAGTAAACACCAAATATTAATATTGCATTAAGATTTGGTGCTATAATAGCCTACGACTGTACAAAGGATAGATTGCTGTGAATATATTGACATAAGAAGGGAATTACAGATTAGGAAGCAAGAAAAAATTGTACGGAGCTGAAGTCTACACCCATGCAAATCAAGAGGGCGGGTAAAATCACATCTTGCTACTGTAATGGGATGGCCAACCACAAATATAGACAGGTGACAGTGATGAAATTCGACCCCCTACTCTTGAACAAAATTTTACCGCTGCATCAATGGCGTGTGGCAGAACAAAATTTCTTGGCCAAACTCCAACCAAACAGCTTCTACGCATATATCCTGTCTGGCCAAAAAACAGTACTCTGTTAAGGGCCTATTCTTTTCAGGGTAAGAGAAGGTTGGAAAAAGCAAGGATAGGGGAATTTAGGTAAAAGTTGAAGAATTGAGTGTTAGATATATGGCAAGAATGGACAAACTTCAGTTGGGTTAGGATAAGGGCATTAACCCCTGAAAAGAACAGAACCTAAGATGCACAACATGGCCTGTTCATTTGCACTCAATCTGTCCCAAAACTATACCATCTTAAGATTGAGCCATGTGATCAAATATCAATGTCATCGGAACTAGGCATGGTTTATATAACATACCTGGCTTTTCCCCTACAATTTACACCTAATTCATCGTCTTACAAATGGCTTCAAATCTGATACATCATTCTGGAGTTCCATCACCACTTTTCATGACCCAAGCCCCTCCTGTTGAGACGCAGAACTCGGTAATAACCTGGGGGAAAAACCAGAATAATGCGTCGAGGCAAAAACGAAAAAGGGGGAGGAAACTTTGAGATGAATTTAAATAATTAAATACATTTCTTTTGTTTTCTTAGATAAATATTTATTATACTCTAGTTGGAAATTGTGATTCATGCAAGGGGTTTCAGGTACAAACAGTATATTATTCCCCTTCATCCACATTTTCATGTACATCTTCCATAGAAAAAGGCTGGAGCAGCAGGAAGGTCTATGCTGAACTACCCATTATAGAAGACAAGGATTGCAAGGTAAGGATTCATTAAACTCCCAGGAATATATGAGGAAGTCACATCACAATGAGGTGGCTTGACAATATGTCTTGTAAAATGCATTAATTAACGATTCATTAAACTCCCAGGAATGACGAATCCACCTCATTCTATATCTCTACTCTCTTCCCTCATCCCCCCCCCCCCCCCAAAAAAAAAGAAGAAAGATTTAAAAGAAATCACTATCGCGTTTCCTTCAAGTCAGACTCTACAATCAGATAGATAAATACCACATTACTTATAGTTATATTCAATGCATCTCTTAGTAATTCGCTTTATCTTGCCAAATATATAGCTTAACAAAGGAAAAAATAGGCTAAAATTTACAAAAGATCCACCTACCTCCTGAAATTCATCATTAGTAGGTTCTTTCTGAAGCATAATCTTGGCAGCCTCAATGATTTCACTTTTCTTAAGCTTTGCATTCGGTGTACTGTGATAGAGTTCAACAACTCAACTCCTGCAAAAGATAGAGAAAAACAATAACTCAGTTCAAGAAAAGAGCACAAAACCATTAGTTTTTGCATTCGGTTGCATCTGCATTTTCATTGTTGAGATGAGTCCCTGCTCTCCATGCTTTTGCCCAAGAAACATCAACAAGAACACAAAACATAGTAGCTGAACGGGTTGAGGTCACAGTGAGAAAGTTCAAAACTATAGAGTTTAACATTCCCAACTGACTCCATGCTTAGTGTTTACAGACAACAACAAGCTCACCTAAATGGATTCAATTCTGGACGGTCTGGTGATGTTTTCAGAACATAGACATCATTTACATACTCAGCAACTTCGGTTATAGCTGCATGAAGCTCTTCCTGAGGGGCTTCAACACTCGATGCTGCTAAAACTGCAGCTCTGGCATCTGCTTCAGGTTGGGTGGACATGGAAACAGCCATGTCTCTCAGGTGTTGGCAGATGAATTGAAAGCTGGAAAATAGATGTTACAAGTTATTATGGTTCTTCCGACAAAATCGTAAGATGTTAAAAAATCAAACAAAAGAACAAACAAGTGAGATTAGAAAACAAGCACGCAGCAATGATGAGGAAAAGTAGAAAAATAAACAAGTGATGTGAAAATCGCTACCTGCAAACCTTGTGATTCTGGAAAAGCTTTCTCAAAACTTTAGGGAGAGCTTCCCGAGTTTCTTTGGACATGGATGACCTCGACGAGTGTACTCCCTTTGTGCCTTTAATCGTGTCTTCACTAGATGATCCAGGTTTGCCAGTCTTCTTGGGCTTTACAGAGCTTTTAGGACCAGCTCTAAGCTGAGGAAACCTTTCTCGCATCTGTTTCCCACGATCTTGCCATAGCTTCTCTTGTTGCAGAACAACATCTCGATAACCATTGATAAATGAAACGTCTTTGGGCTCTCTGAATTTCCAATCTTTGCACAAAGTTCTCTCCACTGCTATTTCTTGAAGCACTGTTTTGGCAACAGATTTAAGGGATCCTAAAACATCAAGTTCTGAATCCTTAATTACTGGTTCTGAACTCTCGCTGAATAAAAGAAGCACATAATCTCTTGCTAGAGCTTCAGGGCCAGTTGCATTTGGATATCGGATATCAGGTTTTGCCACCCAAAGTCCTTGTATCAAATTGGCGTACTTTTGAAGAGCTTGTAGAACATCTTCAACTGGTTCATCAGGTGCAGAGTGTTTAATGACATTAAATCGTAGGATAGGAGGTCCCTGGAAAAGAATACCAATACAGAAAGGTAATTATGAACTAGGATATGTGCTACTGAAAGGTGCACAATAGTTAAATGTCCCTTTGCATAATCAAGTCACCTTAAACAACTTGCTGAAGACACAATTTCAGAAGGGCTTCCTCGAAGAAAATCAAAAAACCAAAACTAAAACACCAAAATCCCCACCAGGGCAAGACATGGAGGGATTGGATGTAGCAGTTTTACCCCTAAATTTTGCAATTTAGAAAGACTGGTTCCAATTGACCAAGGATTTCAAAATCGTTGAGTACCTAATACTCCATGAAAGAGAAGCAGAGGAGGTTTAATGAAGCATTTTACTTTTGTCCATTACAATTTAAGTTGAAAAAATACGATTTTTCAACCATCTAGGTTATGGACAAAATTCTTCAGACAAAATTAATCTTATGCTAAGTAAATGACCTCAGGGAGAACAACACACACACCACCACCACCGAAAAAAAAAGAGGGGGGGGGGGGGAGCGAGAGAAGCAGTACATGCTAGTTGGGTATCCTCCCTGGGCTAAATCCAACCCATGCAGGGACGGAACTAGGATTTGTTAACAAGGGGAGATATATCTTATGAAGGAGTTTCCGCCATTGTTTTCACATATTCATTGCAGAACAAGAACATTGACTGATAGCTAAACATAGGGCTCAAAATTTTTAGGATTATTAAAGATTTAAGAATAATAATACCGAGTAACAGAAGCTCATTTGCAATAGACATAGAAATCAATGTATTACAGCAGCGATCCTTGAGCTGCATCTGGAAGATTTCATATTTACCCAGGGGGAACCTGGCATAGATAAATGCAGCAAAACAAACCATGACAAGCATGGCCTATGAACCCCACAGACCATGACAAGCATGGCCCATGAACCCCACAACTTCCACACATGGGAAACTTTTTAGCTTCCACCAAATTTTGAACCTTGGAGGGGAGTTTGGAAGATGGGATAGTAACAAGCAATTACATACACAAGGTTAGCAAGAAACGTATAGTAATCTGATTGGTTCAATTTCACTGTGTGTCTCCAATTAAACAGAAGGTCACAACATACCTCAATAAGCAGTGTCTTCACTCGTTCCTCTAATGGAAGGGAAAGCAAAGACCTGCACCAACCAAAATTTTCCATCTCATCGCACAAAAGTTTTAAGAATGAAGAGTATAGCATAATACAGCACAGTGGGCTGCAGACATGAGACATAAGTTTTGCTCTCATCTCTCCAACGCAAAAACCCGAATCATCATCAATGCTTCGCCACAAGGCATTACCCTCTGCCCAATAAGACGTCTTGATAGGGTGTGCAGCACCCACATTCATAAACCCAATTTCTTCATGCAATGTAGGATCTATTCTTGTCTCATGACATTCTCACCCACCCAATCCTATGACACCCTCGTCACCAGTGGGGGGCCCTGCCTGCCCACACCGCCGGGGTGCTGGGCAATGCCAGGACATTGGAGTTGAGCCGGGTCGGCTCTGATACCACTTGTCACGGGGCCATTACCCTCTCTCCAAAAAGATGTCTCGATAGGGTGTGCAATGCCCACGTTTATAAACCCGGTACCCCCATTTCCTCTTCCTCTTCCGTGTGGGACCTTGTCCCATGACACTATGCAGAGTATGTAACATACATTATACATATGTAGCGAAATTACCCTTGAATCGCACAAAAATTACAAATCAGTCAGAAGTCACGCACAGTTGATTACAATGAATCTCACAGCAATAGGAACTTAGTTTTGCTCATTGAATGGAATTCCAAGATCTCCAGGTTTCTATGGATTGCTAAATTTAGGGGTAAGATTACTACACCCGACCCCTCCATACCACGCCCGGAAGGAATTTTAGAGTTTTGGTTTTGGAAAGGAAAAAAAAAAGGAAAAAATCTCTAGGTTTCTGCTACCAGAAAATTAGTCTTAAACAGCCCTTGTGTCAAAGCATTCAGAGTTTTTTTTTTTTTATTCTTATATATATATATATATATATATATATATATATATATATGGGAATGGATCCAGTGAGAAAGAACTTTAGGTGAGAAGGTGAGAAGAGAAGATCTTGGCCCTCCAAATCTGATCCAACGGCTGGGATTAAAACCACCATCCCCACTGAAATTCTTGCACACGTGTGGGGAAAAAAATGAAAAATCTCAGCTTATTTAATTATGTCGCAGGATTTGTGGGATTTGGAGAGAGAAAGTGCAAGCAAGGAAAAACCCCAGTTTTGAAACTTTTCCATATCGATACTCAAGCACACTGCAAACTTTAGTCTTGTTCTAGGGTTTTTCAAGGAAGTCGAGCAGACCATTCGACATATTCTAGGGTTTTGTTGACAAACTTGCTCAACCACACCGGGGTTCTCAATCAAAGCATCGCCGGTTTTTTTTAGCATACACATTCAGCAACATCGACGGCAAGGATGAAGTCGGTGAGTGACAATTCTCTTTGTGGTTGATTGTTCACCAATTTCATAGCTCCAATGTGATTTTACGGTGAATTTGAAGTGATGTTCATGTGTTGTTGATACTTTGTTACAGGGGACAAGCACAGAGGAGAATAATTCCGGCAATGTCGCCGACGAGGAGTCACATACCAAGTATGCTACATTCCATTGTTCAATCTGTTGTGTGTCGCTGGACGAGGGTGACGATGGTGGGACGGGATTAGATATAGGGGATGGGGGTGTGACACATCGAACAGGGCACATGGCTCAAGATGTCCCTTTTTTTTTAGGCCGGCTATTCGCATCTATGGCCACTGATGTTTGTTACGGGTGGGTTACTGGGTACGTTGAGACCGGGGGAGGGGGGAGTGTAATACTTAGCGAGTGAGGGAGGGGGGTGCGATGTAGTGTAATTATGTGTTCATGTGTTGGTTCGACACATGAACAGACGTGTGATTGTGATTCAGGGGTCTGTGGTCATGTGATGATTTGGCCACATTGATACAAGTGTGATCAGTGTGATTGTGATTCAGGGGTCTGTGGTCAAGTGATGATTTGGCCACATTGGTACAAGTGTGATCAGTGTGATTCAAGGGTCTGTGGTCATGTGATGATTTGGCCACATTGATACAAGTGTGATCAGGTCATGGATTGACAATGTACAAGGAAAACTCAAAGAGGGAAGAAGTGTACGCAAATGCAGATCGATGGGATAGATCTCGAACCACCAATCCCGACGCGACGAGCTTATGAGCCATCACGATCTATGGTGTATGATCTTGTTAGAAGCAGTTCATTTGTTGTGTATGGGAGGGGGGAGTTTGTTTTGTTGTTAACATTTGGTTCGTTGTGATATGCATGTTACAATATGAGACACGTTATTGTTACGTGATCAGACAATATTTTTTTGGTCAAATGTTATGTTGGTATATGATTTTGTAAGGGTCACATGTTAGTGTTATGTGATCAGACAATAGTATTGTTATTCAATGTGACAAACATGAAGCATTGTCGTGTTTTAATGCCTATATATCATGTACTGATTAACTTGTCCATACTACATAAGGTTGTGATTATATTTTGTACTAACTGATAATAAATTGTGTATGATCACAAGTCATTATACTGTGGTCATTCATACTGCGACTTTGACAATAAGATATAAGCATGCACACTGCAACTTCGACCAACGCATAATGATACACACATGCATGACAAGTTCACACAACACATGGTTGTGATCATAATTAGTACTAATTGATAATAAATTACGTATGATCACAAGTCATGATACTGTGGTCATTCAACGTTACTATGACATATTGTATCAATACAAGCACAATATAAGATTGGTGTAATGTGTATGATCACATGCTAGTGTATGTGAATATTAGTATTGTCACAAATTTATATAGTTTTTTTACATTTCATCCTTTTTTGTTTTGTAATGAACATATAGATGACATATCCACATTGTATTAAACTGTGATCAACCATAATCTATTAAACAGAGCACGTGCAACCATTGTTTCATGGTGCGAACACAAATTAATTTGTACAAATTGATAAATTATTCGATTGTACACTGCAGACCCATTACAAAATTCAAACCGCAATTGTTATTAATGAAATCGTTATATTTGGTTTCAAAAAAAAATTCACTCCGCAATAAATGGCATGTCCACAATATATTAAACTGTGATCAACAACCAAACAAATATATATATGTGCATTCGTTACTTATAAATATGCTGATCAGACTTTATTGAGCTGTGACCAAAAATAAAACTTCAACCCATCAAAAATTTTAATGTTGTGGAATGTGATAGCATCTTAACTGATTGTGATCACGATGTAATGAAAATACACACGAGCACACTGATTTCCATTCTCTCAATGGAAAGCCATGGTAAATGTTGAAATTCACATTGGACATGATATCAATCTTATTGAATATGATTAAGACTATAGTGAGTTTGCATAGAATTCCTCCAATGTGTTATCTTCTATTTTTGGCTAAAAGAATCACATCTTCAATACCCCTAATTGTTTCCCCTTTTTTTGGTAACAGACAGATTTTTTTAGTTGATTTTATTTATTTTTTCTTTTTTTTAGTAAAACAGCTAGCTGTTTTATTTAAAAACCATTAGTGGTTTCCAGTTTTTTGCCACATATGTGTATATTTAATGTTAAGCGTTGGATCAGATTTGGAGGGCCAAGATCTTCTCTTCTCACCTTCTCACCTAAAGTTCCTTCTCACTGGATCCATTCCCTATATATATATATATATAAAAGGTAAATAAATAAAAAGCTCTAGGTTTCTGCTACCAGAAAATCAGTTTTAAACAGTCCTTGTGTTGTGGCTAGGCATTCTGACTGAGTTTGTACTAACTCTACTCTACCAAGAACCAACTTAAACAACTAATGCTTTAGCTCCCTTTACCTAGTTGGGCTTCCAGAGCCCTCCTAAAATGGTCTCACCATAGGGAATATCCAAATCCAAACGGGGTTGGATGCACAACTTAGCAAGGGGAGGAACAGTGTTCAGAATATGCTCCCACGAGGAAAGGATAAGCGGGGAAGGGATTTAATAGTTTCAATGGTGTGCATGGATGTATAGGTGTGAGCACCCGCACATGCATATAGTCAATAATATGCTCTATATAGAAAGTGTTTTACAAGAAAACAGATAATCTATTATATTCCTCAATCCTTTCTAATTTGAATGAAAGAGAAAATTAGATCCAAGAATAGGAACAGACCTAAAAGATAAGCAGCAAGCTCATTATGATGCTTTTCCAGACGAAGCATTCGAACACAAACACAACCACGGAAGGACAAAACGAGACAAAAAAATAAGAGGAAGAGAGCAATAAGAGAAATACGGGCTCATTGGGAACTGTAATGGAGTATCTACTTCGGTCATCATCTTCCGCAAATATCTTGCTGAGGCATCAGATGATGAACTGTTATACTTGAGAGGGATCCAAGACTGCATAATTTTCGCATCATTATCATTTCTTTAATGGAAAAGGTTTGCAAGAACGCATCATATCTCCAAAAAGTAAAACGATCCAGAATGCATCATATCTCCAAAAAGTAAAACGATCCAGAATGCATCATATCTCCAAAAAGTAAAACGATCCAGTCTGCATCATCAGCTAACATTTTAACATGTATATACACCCAAAGCCATCATCTGAAATCAGGGAATTGAAGGTTGAAGCACCAAATAAGACAAGAAAATGCAGTTGGCAGGGCCAGTAATAACCCAGTAACATTCAAAATAGCACATGGTATTGTGGTAACAATCACAAAACTTCCAATTTTCCAAAAGACACAAGACTCAAGCAACTCATATATCACAAAAAATTACTTAGAGGTACCCTAACTTTTAGAGAAACTATCTTTTGGTACCCCAACTTTTCAAATAGCTAGTCTAGTTCATGTTTATGGACTAGGTTGCCCGGTATCTAACAAGCACATGAATCAAGCAAGCTAGCAACAATTAAAACACAATCGTCTTCCATACCTCAACAATTTCCGTGTCCATTTGCTTGCTCTGTACAAGATGAATGTGTTCAAAAATTAGCATTTCAACCAAAGGAATTTACTCCAAAGGAAAGAAGCATGTTAAAGCATCTTAATTTCAGAAGATGCAAACATTGACAACAACCGGTTCACCAAGATAAATAGTGGTAATTTTGTTGAAATTACTAGCCCATTCAAAAGCTCTCATCTCACGTGGAGCACTCAGTTTGCAACATTTATGAACTGTTTGGAAGAACTTTCCATGTTGGCTGGCTATAAGGCATGTAGAAGACAACATAAATCGGAAAATATCCGTAACCCAAACAACAACTACTACGGTTAGAGCATTTTGACCATTCCAGTGAAACCCACATTAGCTTTGATCACCCTAGGAAGGAACTCCAGAGCTCCTATAGTAAGAGACTGTTCTTAGACATCATCCAACGAGCATTTCCCCAGGGCATTCCATTCATAGCTAGCTGCCACATTCAACAGCCAACATGCGACGAAAAGGACTGCCAAGTCATAGTCCAAATAAGGAGATGTTCTGAAGACACCATACACGTTAGACAACCACCCAGGCAAAGGTAACCAGAATCCCAAAAAATTACACAGCACACATCCTCTCTGATAGCAACCAAAGGATTCCTCCAATGTAAACAATCTTTGGATGAATAACAGTAAAAAGTTTAATAAGTCTGTATTTGACATGCTATAAAGCATAGGAAAGGTCATCAAGAAAAGGCTTATATCCAGCTGCTAAGAAAACAGCTTACCATAACCGGGTAGTAACATATGCAAACTGTTAATGAACTAACAAAGCATCCACTTGATCCATACGAACACCTAAATTCTAGAATTATCATTTACTTATGAGCTACAGTGGCCCAATAAGAGCTAAATACGTAAGATCCAAGGGTCTTATTCTCTGTAAACAGAAAAGACTTTAAAAAAGATAGATGCTATTAACCCCAAAACATACTGAACGGTACAACAGAAAGTGTCCAGCTCTGACTTCTGTACCTATTCTGCATTCTTCACTGTCCATAGGTTCAAGAGCAACCAATCAGCTCCATATAGCCTTTTATCATCGTTTGCTCATATGATTACTCGTGCCACTTCACCAACCCCCCCCCCCCCCCAAAAAAAAAAAAAGAGAGAGAGAGAAAACTCATCATGACCAGATACTGCAGTAGACCAACATCACTAGCCCGCCCACCCTGAAAACATGAAGAGCTCTACATAAATATTCTACAAATAGCAATAAAAGGTACATGAAGATCTCTTCATAAATATTTTACAAATATCTACAATACAATATAGCCGTGACTTTGGAAAGTAAATGGATCAAAACAAAGCAGAAAACACATTCCTGAGAAACTCATACAAATGACCACTCATATAAGAAACACACCTGCTTCTTTGATGGCCCAACATTCGCCACACTAGGGGACCCTTCGTCTTTGGTTGCACTGTCAAGATATTGCATTGATGGACGAAGCTGCATAACTGCATGAACAGGGTTTAAGTATAGCTGCACAATCAAGAAACAAAACACAACATTTACAAAAACATATCAACCTCTTCTTTCACGGAAATATGAAAGAGTAAACTGGAGCTATAAATTCATAAATCACTCAAGAATAGTAGGCGAGCACTGAGCCTGTTTCATCATAAGCTCGAGATATTTTTAGAAAGCAAAAAACCAAAACAGTGATCAGAGAGAGAGAGAGAGAGAGAGAGAGAGGGGGGGGGTAAGAGTGAATAGCCTCTAGAATAATATTGCTTCTCTAGACTTGCGTACCATAACAGTGATGAGAGACAAATAAACCCATGCAAAATTGTCTCTACTTAATGAAACTCTACATTCATATGTTCGGAAATTATCATACGTATTAGAGCCTGAGGGATGCCAACAAATCAGTAGGCTTTATTATCCCATTTGTTTGGGGTATTCCAACCAACGAAAGTTGTCGATTGGAACATTTATTTAGAGAGAGTCTGTATGATTGGGAAGAAGATAGTATTCTGAGTTATTTAGCTTTTTGCTAATGTGGTTCTTCGTCCTAAGGGTAGAAATTATTTGCTCTGCAGAGCCTAATGTCTCTCTCTGTGAATAGTTTTGTATAAGACGGTTAATGGGACTAATGACTCTTAATTCTGATGAAGGCCATGTCTAAAGCTCCAATGAAAGCTCATTTTCTAACATAGGTGGCAGCTAAATTAATGACGTCAAATTTCTGTACTCCACTGAATATCGTTACTTCTCCAAACAGATAATTCATCTAAAGTCTAAATGACTAATAATTGGAGACATTCATGCACTACATACAAACCACATTGTGTCAATTAGCTATCAGCTCTTAAAGTCTTTGGGTGGTGTTACCACAAACATGGGCGCTATATATACTGTGAAATTTCAGAGTCATAACTTCAAGATGGTAAATATGGTAAACATATCTGCAAAAATATAGCAGACATTGCGATAAAGATAACTTTCCCGTGAAAGGTATTGAACAAGAATAAAGCTGGAAAAAGCCGTAGTGAGATTTTCCAATATAGCCTCCATTCAATAGAAGATGAGGAAAAATCAATTACAGCTAAAACGATTGTATAAAAGGAAACTCATAGCCATTACAAAGACAAGCACAGAAGATATGATGTTGGGCTTAAAATCAGGAAAATCCCCTGAATGATAAGGATTGTCTACAGCTGTACAGCAAAGAAGATCTAGCAATACTTTTACTAGAATCACATTACTCCAAGGCTCCAAGCCAAATTCATAGGCAACTATTTGTGAAATTAGATTATGAAGCTTTCTGAAATTCCAACAAGGCAGTAAGTGGCAAGTTGCCATGAAGAATATTGCAGGGGACAAAAAAACTGAAGGAAATAACTCAGGTTGTTCTTTCTTTTCTTTGAGTTACTATGTTCTTTTGAGGTTACTACAAAATAATTTCAACATATACATATATGTGTGTGTGTGTGTGTGTGTGTGTGTCTGTGTGTGTCTGTGTGTGTAAAAGATATACCTTTTTACCCATCAAGACGCCAACAGCATATGCAATACCTTGAGACGGCGGCACAAAATGAGAGGACAAAGTCTGGGAGCATCAAAGAGTTTTTGTAAGTGATTTGAGAAAACTCAAACGAAAAACTAAAAGCAAATCAGGAACAAAGCTGTTACATTACAAAGGACTTAACTCCAAAACATTAGGGTACTCAGCAAGCTATGCAATAAAATGCATCATTTAACATGAAATGATCATAAGACTAGCTCCAGAACATAAATACAATGTAGCAGGGGTACAGGGAGGAAGAAAATAGGCAAGGGCAAACATTGTCTGTACCCAGTCACCACAGTATTGGTAAAAGACAGACTTGAATGGAATACAAATCTTAAATAGAGACATCGTGCATGATAATAAACAGAAGTATGGAGCAATTCCAGACCCGAACAGTCTGGTCTGAGGTGGGGAGAACAAGGGATTAGATGAAGTTGCCTTTCATATGAATTATGAAGGGACTGCAACACTTCATCTTCTTTCAACTCATCAACTTAGATTTTCTTAGCCCGAATTCGAACAAAAGTATAAATATTTTTTGCAACTTACCATCCTCTCCTTCCCCCTCATTCATAAATCCAACAAGGTGAACACTAATCAACAACTTACAATTGCTAATTAACTAGAGTTTGGTCCATAGACAGCTTAAGAAACCAACACCATTCTCATCAAAAGAAGCAAGGCCTACTCAGTACATAAGAAAAAACTCTTTTAAGCTCTTGGACACCAACCAAGTGCTTCATTTTATCAGCGTTAGGAGCATCAGAATTGTAGTTATCAGAATCCATATCAATCGACAAATCCATCTCCAATTCAGCACTGCTTGGTTTCACTCTAACCTGATAGCCAACAAACAAAACAAGATATGCCAATCACTCATGTCTCCTGACCAAACAATCAAAACTAAACTATGAAGTACTAGTACTCAAAATCGATACGGTAGTACTCTCCCTACCTCTGTGCACCTTTGATCCAACTCATACGGACGCCACGATGGCCTCATGGGATATTGCAATACATTCACCTACACAAAAGCAACAATTCAAACAGGAAAACAAGCTCAGTTCCACTTGAACTACATCAAATTCCAAAGCAAAAAAGAAAATAGCAAAACAAAATCAATTCCAATAAGAAACTTCTACATCTAATAGAGTCGGTTTGGCCTAGCTTTTTCAAGCACTTCTGTACAAAAAATGTTGGAGTTGGCCAAACATAGGGATCTGTATGTTTGACTACTCGCTCTGTAGAAGCCCAAATTAGCTCCAAAGTTGGCCAGACATTGAAGCTACAAATTGTAGCTTCCACTCAGTTTCTTAGGAATTGTGTGCCTCAAATTAATGATTCCGATAATTGGACAAAAACATCCCTGTGAAATACTTTTAATGCCAATTACCCCACAATAGTATAATTCTACCATATAATGACAACCACCAATTATGTGAAATGAGAATTGAGTATTTCATCAATTCGATACAGCCTATAATTCAATAGAAAACCTACTTTTGAAGGAAAATTGGATTTCAATAAGCTGATCCACAGTCATTGGGACAATAGTAACCCGAACTTTGTAAATGTGTCACACAATAAGTTGAAGTGTTGAACCATTGAACATTTGGATTTCAGTGTACCACCTCCAAGTTGCTCCAGGTTGAACGATGTATTGCACTAGTACAATCCAACATATGATAGTTTGGAGTACTACAATCCAATATTATTATAGTTTGAATACTACAATCCAATAAATGATAACTCGGACAATTATAATCCAATATATTGAAAATTTGGGATAACAACAATATAGATGCTACATAGCAAAACCACCCCATCCGATGCCATGTAAGGAAACCACAGAGTCGACTTGGACCAACTCGGTGACGGCGCACTGAAATCAAAGGGTTCAATAGTTCAGCTTATTGTAATGCATTTCTAAAGTTCGGCTTATTATTGTCCCAACCCCTATAATTTGACTTACTACAATCCAATCTAAAAAGATTTCTTTCACTTTCCTTTTATTTCAAACATTCTTCATACTCTTGCTTTTTTTGTGCCTTTCGGAACTAGTTCTTTAAAGAATCAATTAGTTATAGCCAAAATTCTTCAAATTATTTTTTTCCTTTCTTGTTTAGTTTTCCCTTAGTTATACACTTATACATACTTATTACTGCTTAACGCTTGATCTTATTTACTCCACATTATTTGCATCCTAATTCCAAGCTTCAGAAATTATAATTGTGCTTTTCTCTCTCCTTTTCTTGTCACATCTCATAAGCACAAACAGCAATGTTGCCAAACATATGTTCAACAATTTCTATTCTCAAACACACTTCTATATTTCGATTACCAAACACTTTGGAGTTGAAGCTTGGCCAAACATGCACTTCACTCAAACAAATATCAACAAGCAAAACAAAACGAGGAGCTTCTACATCAAATTTCACTTCAACAGCGATCAACAAGCAAGACAAATTCAATTGCAATGAGGAGCTTCTACATCAAATTTCACTCAAACAGCAACGAACTAGCAAAAACAAAATCATTTCAAATCAAACTTCCAACATTGAAACTTTAACATATGAACATTAATTAAGCATATCTCACCTGAGTGTCGCTGTCATTAGGACAGAAGTAAACATCAAACTCGGCCACAACATGATCCTCCTCTTCAACAGAAGACTGAGACTCCTCCATTTTAGGCTCAACAGAAGACTGAGACTCCTCCTCCTTCTCGACGACGACCGCCGGCGTTGGCGGAGCAGCATCTTTCGGTGGCGGTTCCGGCGTCGCAACCGCCGTCTCCGCCGCCGCCTCCGGCGTAGGTCTGGGCGGTTGCTTGGAGTTTGGCGCAAATCTTGAGGGTGTTGCTGCTGCTGCTGCTTGAGTTGGCTCGTCTTGGTCATCACAATCCATCTTCCCTCTTTCTTTCAAGAAAAGTGATTTGAGTGTATGAAATGTAGAGACAGAGAGAGAGAGAGAGAAAAGACAGGTGGAATTGAGATTGTATTGATTATATGATGAGTATTATTTCTTACATCTACCAATATATAGGTATTTATATTAAAAGGAAAAGCAAACTCCCGCCCAAAACAGTAGCTAACAGATTGCTAACAGATTGCTAACAAACTGTGCCAGCTCCACTAACAACCTAACCAACTTACTGACTGTAACAAAAAGCTTCTTCAGAAATGGAGGGAAAACAAAACAAACAGAAGAAGGAAAAACAGTGTGATCGATCTGTGAACGGTGAACAAGAGGAGATGCTCAAGGTTTATATTTATGCATTGTTGTCCTCATTTATGTCCCACATGAGTTACTCTTTATTTTTGTCGGTTTTACCATTAAATTTCTAAATTTGTCAATTATGACTCTCAACTTCTAAAATTTATCAAAAATGTTACAAAACTTAATCTTGACATTCTACTTCATGGGACATTTTTTACAAATGTTAGATGTTAAGTGACATATTTAACAAATTTTTAAAGTTAAGTGGGATATGTGATAAATTTTACAAGTTGAGTGGCACATTTGACAAATTTGAAAGTTCAACGGCATAACTGACAAAAATTAAGAGTTATGTGACCCAAATATCATTTAACTCTGTCCGACATAGGAAGATTAGAACACTTTGTATTGGTTTTTATAATAGAGAGAAACGACCCCGACCATTGACGAGATCATCGATTGAAATTACCGGGCCGCAGGCAGCATAAAGTTATCTTTTGGGCCCAAGAAAGTTTCCAGGCCCGTAACCTACAAAGGTGTAAGACGTTGACCCAGGTTGTGCATTTTTTGAGGTTAACTTAAGATAGAATGTGTGATATCTACTATATAATAAAAGAGGCTTAAACGTTCCTTATGTGAACAAAAAATTGTTGGGTTATTGACCTTAAGGGATGACCCAAATGTACAATTGACCCTGAAGAATGAAAAGACCAAGAGGTTTCAAATTGTAATAAATAATGGGGCCCAAAAAGTTGAGTTGACATGCCCTATTTTAATTTTAATTTTTTTTTGTTTTCTTTCCAATTGTACTGCCCAACGAATTGAAGAAACTACCTGTTTTCTCAAAAATTAACAACCTGGGGAAAAAAAAAAAAAAAAGAGGGAGGAGAGGGGTGATTCTTTGCAAAAAAGGAGAGAGATAATTCTTTGCAGTTGTATTGTGTGAACGTAAAAGATGTCAGAAGTTTAAGGATTCCTGAAAGCTTTGAGAGCCGGGAGGTAAACTTGCCTTTAGTTGTTCTGGGTTCAATTTTTGGTGGCTTCAGAGGTGGTGTTGGGTGGGGGCGGTGTTTATTGGTTGCAAGTATGGGCAACGGTCGTGCATCTAGACGGTGGTAACGGCGACAGTCGCGGCATGGCTTGGTGGCACCGGACAGGCACAAGTCGAGACCGGGGTTTCAGAGATGGATTTTCATAGTGGTCTAGAGGGTGCTTTTTTATTAATAAATGGTGTTTTTCGGCGGTTTGGACTGAATACAGTAAACCTATACTCTGATTGATGAATTCTTATTATGGGCGTGACTTGTGAGTATCTTGGTTGGATTTGAGATTGATTTTGCTTGGGAATCAAGGTGAATGAGCCTTTCGGTGTTTGGTGGTTTGATTGGTTAGTGATAATTGATATGGAGTTGTGGGATGTTCGGGTGATCTTGACGGTAGATGGGTGCTGGAGTAGTGGCGATTGAGTTGGTGGCGAATGATTGTATTGTTGGTGGTTATGTGTGTACGTGCTTTAGAACCATAATTGATAACCATTCTATCCATGGTTTTAAACTTGGGAAACCATGGATACATGCTAGTTCCTCTAAGTATATATCTAAGATATCACACTTTTAATTATAAACCACGCTTGGACTTCTTACCTGATGAAATGGAGTTACTTTACATGTATAAGTTATGGCATTATATATAATTTTTCATACAAAATTATAAGGTTTACCTTGCATTGTGTTATCTTACTTTACCATTCGAAAAAACATGGCCATATTTTCATACAAAATTATAAAATTTTTCATACTTACTAAAATCATACATATTTTTTTCTTTAAATAAATTATGTGAGTTGAATAAATGAATTTTAATATAAATTACCTAAAAGTGATGTCATGTTCTTTCGAATGGTAAAGTAAGATAACACAATGCAGGGTAAAATTTTACTTACTTTGCAAGAAAATATGGTCTAATATTAGGTAAGGAAATGTAAATAAAGTAATAGAAATAATTAAATGTGACATTACCTATTTTTTATTTTAAAATAAATCTTGTGAGTTGAATAATAATTGTAGATATAAATTAGGAAAATTGGATCTAAATAATCTGAATTTTGACGCGTGAAAGACTTCATAATTTGAACTTTGAAAATATTAATGAATAATTTGAATTTTGATCATAATGGATTACAGTAACATGTCATCATTAATTATTTACCTAATCCTCATTTTATTTAAAGATCTTCTCTCTATCTTTACTTATTCCCCTTCTTTATTTAACTTTCAATATAGTTAAAGTTCATATTCTTTTAAGAAAATGAGGATTTAGTAAATAATTAATGCTCATATATTACTGTAATTATTCCAATATGATCAAAGTTCAAATTATTCAGTGATATTTTTAAAGTTCAAATTATTCATTATATCACGCGCCAAATTTCATATTATTTGAATCCAATTTCCCTATAAATTATGTAAAAAGTATACTCATGTTCTTTTAGATAGTAACACAAGGTAAAGTAAAATAAGGTAAAATTCAACTTACCTTGCAAAAGAACATGACTTTATTTTATGTTTATATCCGCACTAATAAATACAGAGGAGCTTAAGTCCATGATGAAGGCATACATGCACATTAAACTAAACAAGTGCATAATTTCTTTTTATAAATAAAGTCTTTAGTTCTAAAATTTTAGTACAATCATTTCTTACAATTATACAAAAATTTTCATCGTTGGCGGAACAAATATGTAAAATAGTGGAATTGCTTATTTGTTGAGTCTGTAAATTGTCCACTACTTTTATACTCGTGCAATGCACGGGCAACTCGGATATAGTTAGTTTAAAATTTTTGAAATTTTAGAGGGGTTTTAGGGTTTATCATTTCCAAAAGAGCCCTTAAATTAGGATATAAAATTTGTCCCAATGTTGAACCATGACCTTGACTTGACGAAGAACCATGTTTATCTTGTTCCCAAGGAGTTTGGTGCAAAAGGGATCATGGACCAAACCCCATACGTTCCGGTGTTGGTGCTTGGTAAGAAGATTTTAGAAACTAGCTGACCAAAATTTAGATCCAGGTTAAGTTCGGTTGGGCAATGTCAAAATTCATATGAGAAATTGGTATCGATTCCGTTTTTTTCAAGGTTGAACAATTTGGATGAACAAAATCTATGTCAAAATTGGGTTCGAACAATAGAAAAAAAAGAGAAATATTGTGTTTCGCATATTCGGTCACTATCAAACTTCAGACAAAAAGTCTATGACCTAATTTTTTTTTTTCAGGTTGGACATATTTGATGTTCGGATCGAATAAAATTTTTCAGCGCTGTTAGAAATAAACAAAATGCAATTAGGCATCGTTCTATTATGCGGTGCGGTACCACACCGCAACTCTTTAATTTCTACCACACTTCACCACAATCATTGCTAATATTTCTTCACTTTTCTCCTCTACTTTTCACATTTTCTCTCTTCATCTAACTTAGTTACCATAATTCTCACAAATATTCACCACATTTTTTAAAATTCCACCGCACCGCAACTAACTGTATAAAAGAACGGGACCCTAATTATACCCCAAGCATGGCATGACTTACCAATTAATTACATGGATTTCATTGTACCACTTAAACGTAAATCTCTTGGTGGGACAAGAAAACAATACTTTCCGGCATGCCATATAGATAACCCGCCGAGTTGGTTTCATCTAACTCGGTAGTGGTGCATTAAAACCTAACACTTTTACGTTTTGGTGTAATGTGATACAAATTAAAACTAACACTTGAGACAATCCAAACTCCTAAAGTACAGTGCACTACGATCGAATTTTCTTGATATAAATATAAAAATGTAAAATGACAAATAATTCAAAAAAAATAGTTAAATGGATAAATAAATAGGGATAAAGGAAGTAGGTTTTGTTCTTTGGATGAGTTATTTTCAAGTCATGATAGTTAGGTTATTATAAGTTAGAATGTTTTTTTGAAAAATTGTGTTTTTAGAAAATTATGTTAGGTCATGATGATAGTTAAGTTTAAGACGGTAATAGAACAGGGTCGTAGCATACAAAAGTTTACATTAATGTTTGATTTCATTATTTTTTACATTAAGACAACCCATGCATGGGAACTTGCAAAAGAATAAATTGAAATACAATAAACAAAAAAATTGTAGTTAATCTATGTATAATAATATATATATATAATATATAATAATAATATAATATAATAATATATAAAGTCAGAGGGGCTTATGGCGCGCAAATTCCACTTCCCCATTTTACTCCTTGCCATTGATAAATTATAAGGATAGAATAGTAATTACAATGCTTTTTATTTGCACCAAAATAATTATTTAAAAAATTGTTACAACCAAGATTGTTCAAATCACATTGGACCACCATATTTTAAGTTAGTATTTTTTTATATGTTTTCTATTTCCCTCTATCACATTGGAACCGCCATTTACTTTTTTTTTGGGGGTTTCTATTTACCTTAATTTACATTATATTATTATTATTTCAATTTCTTTTAGGTTTCTATGTTGTTATCTTACATTATTTTATTTTTTGATGTTTTGTGCAAAGTATAATATTAACTTTAATCGTTTTTGTTTCTTTAGAAAAGATTCGATCAATTTCGTTTAAAGATTGTCATTACATATTAGAGTTGGAGTATTATTGGTAATCTTTTCGTTCCTTTATTTTATTATGTTGTCTTATAAGACAAGATTCTTACTTAACTAAGAAATATTTGCTTTATCATAACTTTATTCTAAGTTGCATAATTGCACTCATTTAACAAGCAGTAAATCTAATGTGACAAATAAATAATAGAAATAAAATAATTTGTTAAGGTATTCAATAATATTTGCCACATAGAAATTAAAATCATATAAAAGTTAAAAAAAACTATCATGAGGAAGATCATATCTATCATGCATAATTGTTCATATTGAGAGTAAACGAACAATAATGAATAATATTGCTTCCGTCTCACACTCTCACTATATTTTTATTGTGAATATGTTCACTCCAACTTATGTTGACTGAGCTTATTACAAGTTAAACTTATCTACACTTATTATATTGAACCAACTTGAGCTTAGCGGTTTGATCTTATTTGAATTCATTTGAAAGAGTTGTTTTTGAAAATTTATCTCGAACTTATTTAACTTATTTTTAGAAACAATTGAATGAAAGATAACTTTAACTGCACTGACTCGCCAATATCCATCATGACCCAAAGTCGAATTATTATTGAGGATTTTTATTTTAACCTAAACAAGTTTTGATTTGCACGCGTGCATCGATTTTTAAATTTATTTATTTTGTGTGTGTATATATACACACACCCACAAAAATAAATAAATATAACAATCGATGCACGCAATGCGTGCGAATCAAAACTTGATTTTTTAAAATCAAAATAATAGAAAATTCCATATTACTAAGGCCCTGTTTTTTTATACGACTGGCTGGCTGTGGTGCATAACTCACCGCACTTTGCCATAACCCACCACAATATACCAATATACCAATCCACCACAATTTACCACTACCCCCCATAATATTTCATCTCACTTTTTCCAATTACTTTTTCACATTTATCATTACAATTTACAATTATAAAAAATAAAATTCATCACATTTTACCAGTAACTCACCACAATTTCACCACACCCACCACATTCCACCACACGGCGCCGCGCCACACCGCAACCAGCCGTATAAAATAACAGGGCCAATTTGGCTAAAATAAATCTCATCAGATGAAAGAATTTTCGTATCAATGAATATGATGATTAGTTGTTGCAATAAGTTGCTTTGATCAAAATATATATTGATTTAACTTTTTAAGGTAGAATTGACTATAGTTATATTTTTTAACTGTGATGGTTGAAAAAAAAAATTGGTATTCCATTATTTTTTAAAAATATTAAATTTGCAAAACTTTATATTCACCATTTCTTATTGCAATAAGTCACTTTGATAAATAAATATTAATTTTAACTCTTGAAAAATAAAAAACATTTTTTACTATCATAATTTAAAAAAAATATTTAAAACTATGTTACAATTTTTAAAATAAATGGAGAAAATTATTTTTAAAAAAGTTGGAGACCCTAATTCCTATGGCTTATCTAGCCGGGTTAGAAAGAGAAGTAGTCTACAGGTTGTGGATAATAGCCGAAAAAGTAGAGTAACCGTTGGTGAAACATGTGGTTGGGTTAAAGCCAAGGCAAATCTGTACAAAATTGGGGACAGACAGAGAAAGAAATCCAAACGACGACTGCTGTAAAAAAATTGTGTTGGAAAGTGGTGTCCGTGAAACACGCGCCTCGAGGGTCCGAAGACCATACATTCTCGAACTCCTACCTCCTTTTGTTTTTCCCCACTTGACTCGACAAACAAATCTCAGCTCCCAAACTCAAATACTTTTGGGCATGTTTGGTTAATTTTAAGTGTATTATCTCTGTCTTAAAATATTTGTTATTTTAATTAAATTTGTTATTTTAATTTGTTTATCATATTTATAATTATAATAATTATTTTTTTTATTTCTAATTAATAAATCTATTTATCACTTTTTATAATTCTAACAATTATCATTCTCAATTAATGCAGAGATAATTTAGGTAAGTTACAAATTTTTAATGTCATTTTCGATATGCATTAGTTTTTCCAAATTTAGTAAGATGACAAAGAAAATATGACAGAGATAATATTTAATTACTTTATATAATATATATTTAAAATTTTATATATAATAAATAAGGTAGTTGATCATATTTTACTCATAATATTTTATTTTAAATTATAAAAAAATATAAATATTTTTCTACTTTTATCCATAATATATATCCCATATCCATGCCCATATTTTACTAGCTAAGAGTAACTACAACTTACCACTATAGCACGGCCATGGCGGGTTGTGAGGTTATCAATGATGGTAAAGATGCTGAAGTCATCAAGAAAGACGCAGAAATATCGTGAAGAAAGATGCAGAGTCATCGAAGAAATTGGAGCCGAACGTCAGTAAGATTAGTATTAGTTATTTGGAAGTTGAATTTCATATCTATGCTTTAGATCTACAATTATTCAACCACAATTTTCATTGTAACTACCGTATGACTTGTTATTAATGAAATTGTCATGTTTGATCTAAAAAAAACTACACCTTACCACTAAGGGTGTGTTTGATTGGTCAATAACATCGGGGAAATTATCAACTTTCCCGGGTTGACTTATTTTCTCATATTTGGATGCGGGTTGACTTCGAAAATTTTTTTACGATGGTCACACCATTTTATCAATTTTCCTATGGAAAATTTCCCTCCCATAAGAGAAACTTTTCCCAAAAAATCTTTTCTTTAGAAAACTTTTCATAAAAAAATTTTCTCAAAAATTCTTTCTCTAAGATTTCTACCACACGCTTCCTAAATCACACGCTTCCTAAATAAAATAGGCAGGGTCAGTAAAAAAAAGGAAAACAGCCTCGTATTAACACCACATCCACAAGAAGCCAATTCGTGCTTTTTCTTTATTCTTTTTATAATTGAAAAAACATCGTACGACGAGCTTTACTAATGCGTTGAATTTCTTTTTGTTCATATGTTTATATTTTTATTTGTTGTGTCTTGTTCAAAAAAACAGAGCACAAGAGCAGAGGTTTTTATGGGATTCTCTGCAGAGAATAGCACGCGCTCCTGTTGATGGAAGTTGACAACTCGCCTAGCTTGGTTGCCTGCTTTCCACGCGCATGCATGAATCTTACATTCTTACGTAATATACTCATCAGGATACTCATAAGATATACCATGCCCTATGGTCCGAAAACACTAATCCAATCCAACATGCCTGAAATATTTAGGGATAGGGGATGTCGACCCTTAAATTAGGTTCAGTCTCCGCTATAGCAATTAGCACACCCAAATTAATTAGTAAGAAATGAATACTTCTTCTTAATATTTGAATATTGAGAAAAGGGGATAGAAGGTGGAGTCTTTACCATCATTCGTGTTGAATAGTATTCTCTCATAACATATCTTATCTTATCTCCAAAGAAAAGTTTAAAATAAATGTACCATAAAATTTACATGGTTCAAATTTAGAAGACAATCCGAAATACTAGTTAAGGAGATGACACCTACAACATACATACACTCTCCGTTCCATATTAATTATTCGTATTTGAAGTTTATGTAGTCAATTTTTAAAAAATTTGATCATAAATTTTTTAATATATAATATAATTTGTTATATAAAATTATTAGCATTAGATACGTAATGAAAGTTATTATAGTAAAAATATAATATTACAATTATTTATAAAATATTATAGAAATTTTCAATAAAAATTGACTTTCAAAACTATAACAATCGACTAAGTAATAACATATGAATAATCTGGTGGAATTTTATGAAGGGATTACATCAAGTAGCAATTAACTACTTTTCTTATCTAAAAATAAAGATTTTTTCCCATTCTTATCATCATTGGAATTATTCTAAACTTTTAATCAATGATTTTTTGAGAAATGTATACTAAACTTTGTAAATTTTTGACTAGTAGTTATTTAGCATATAAAATTATTTTGAATATTAAATTAATAGCATTGGAATTATTCTACAAAAAAGTTACTTTCATATAGATATGTTGAGGTGATTTTTTCAACTACACTGTGTTAGAAATAAAAGTTTGAAGCAATTTATTAAGGATTATGGAATACCTTAAAAAAAGGCGATTCAACAATTATATTGTGATTGAATAGTGCTGATAAAAATTTGTGTTTGAGTCAAATTCATGCGGGTCAAATTCGATATTGAAATTTAGATTGAATATTGATATCTGGATTGGTTATTCTTTTGGGTTGGACTAAAATGGACAATTTGAACGAAACTAAATCCAAATCCAAATCAGTTTAGAAAATAGAAAAAAAATACTACATCTTAAATATTTAGCCATTCAACTAATATCAAAATGGAGGATGCATCTTTAACTAAAACCCAATTCTTTTAGAATGAAACAAATTTAAATACTCCCTCTATTCTGTGTTGATTGTCATATATTTGATTGTTATGCTCTTATTTTTTCACGCTATGATTGATAACTTTTTGTATAATATTATACTAATAATTACAATATTATACTTTTATGTTAATATTTTTTGTTACAATATTTTTAATACCTAAGTACACAATTTATAAAGTGGAAAATTAATACTCCCTCCGTTCCATATTAATTGTCATAATTTTGACTTTCATGGTCTCCAATGTCACTCTTTGATTGATAATTTCTTGCATAATATGTTATTGACAATTGCAATATTATACTTGTATGATAGTATTTTTTGATACGAATCTTATGACTATAATTTTATATAACAACTCATTGTATATATTGAGAAATTTATGGTCAAAATTTTAAAGTTTGACTACACAATTTCCAAAGATGACAATTAGTATGGTACGGAGGAGCATATAATGGACGAAGTATAGACTGGACATAGGCTCTGTTCGGCAAAATTAGTGTTTTAGGTAGCGGATAGAGGTTTATGTAGCGGATAGCGGATGACTGTTCAAATGAAAATTGTGTTCGGTAAATTTAGCGGTTGAATTAACAGATTATAGTGAATTGACATAAAAGGATATGAATAATTTTGAAAGATAAAATTTTCAAAGGGTATTTTTTGACCGAAAAATATGAAACGCTATACTCCAAACGCTAAACGTTAACTTTATTAGCGTTTCACAAATTGTTCCTCAAAACGCTAAACGTTATTCAAAACGCTACTTTACCGCACACTAATATTTATGCAATTAGAGTTCTGACTTGGTCAAAACGCTAAACGCTGTCCCAAATGCTACTGCCGAACACGCCCGTAATGTTTGACATCTTCATTGCCAAAACGAGCAGCCAAACGAAACTGAGATTAATTATGAACGATTTCAATGTCAACTTACAGACAAATTCTCGTTTTAATTCATCTTTTATGATTGGTTGGTTATCCAAGGGTCAGCCTTCATCCTTCGCGCGTGCATACACGACCCCCTCCTCTACCAGTCTACTGTACTTTCCCTCCTATCTCTCTGATAATATCTTCCCCTTCCCCCCTTTTCTCTCTCCTTTTTGTATTTCAAATCCCATCCATTCTCTGTTCCTTCTTCTTCCTCTGTCTCATCCCTATCAACCTACACTCCTTCCTCCTTCTCTCTTCTGTCACAATCATTCCCCTCTCTTCTCATTCTTCTCACTACATTCCACCCAGAAACAGAAGAACACAACACAGCACAACACCATGAACAAAGAGAAGTTGGTGGTCGAAGTTATCGCGGCTCACAACTTAATGCCCAAAGATGGCGAAGGTTCTTCCTCCCCATTTGTCGAAGTTGAGTTTGAGAACCAACGCTTGAGGACCCAGGTCAAGTACAAAGACCTCAACCCTGTTTGGAACGAGAAGCTTGTTTTCCATGTCAATGACGCTGCGGACCTCCCTTACAAGAGCTTGGAAGTCAATATCTTCAACGAGAAAAGGTCCGCCAACAGCAGGAATTTTCTGGGTAGGGTTCGGATTTCTGGGTCCAGCATTGCTAAGGAAGGGGAAGAGATGGCACAGCTTTATACTCTGGATAAGAGGAGTCTGTTTTCCCATGTCAAGGGGGAGATTAGCTTGAAGATGTACCTGTCGACGAGGGAAGATGTGGAGGTTGAGACCAAGCAAGTGATTAACTCCTCTGTTTCGAACCAGGGTGGGCTGGGATCTTCAAAGGGGAAGAAGAAGGTGCAGAATTCTGGGAATTCCGTCGCAATTAGACACCAAAACCAGGAATTAATGGGGGGTAATAACAATATTAACAACGACAATGGTGTTTTGGTTGGTGGATCGAAGCAGAATCATCATCCTCAGTTTCAGCAGAAAACAGGGGATTCAACGAAGAATGACATGAAGCCGGTGGTCATAACCACCCTTCCACCTCCGGCGATTCCCGGCGGCGGAGTAGGCGCCGCCGTCGGGAGGGGTATTTTGGGAATGCCGTTAAATGGGTCCCACGAGTTCTCCCTCAAAGAGACACGTCCTCATCTGGGTGGTGGCCCACTTCACAAGGACAAAACAAGCTCCACCTACGACCTCGTCGAGCAAATGCAGTATCTGTACGTTAGGGTTGTTAAGGCCAAGGATTTACCCCTCTTCGGCAACGCAGAGGTCATCTCCGAGGTCAAGCTGGGAAACTACAGAGGTTTCACGAAGAGGGTTAGCTCGGATCATGCAGAATGGGACCAAGTCTTTGCGTTCTCAAAGGACTGCATACAGTCATCCATGGTGGAAGTTTTCGTGAAAGAGAGGGAGAAAGACGAGTTTCTTGGGAGAGTCTGGTTCGACTTGAACGAGGTTCCCAAGAGGGCACCCCCAGACAGTCAGCTCGCACCGCAGTGGCAAAGAATGGAGGACAAAAGAGGTGACAAGTCCAAAGCAGGGGAAGTCATGGTTGCCATTTGGTTCGGGACTCAAGCTGATGAAGCATTTGCTGAAGCTTGGCATTCTAAGGCTGCAAATCTGCACATTGACGGGCTTTCTTCGATCAAATCCAAGGTGTATCTCTCCCCCAAGCTGTGGTATTTGAGGGTTAGTATAATCGAAGCACAGGATATAGTTTTAGGTGAGAAGGGGTCGTCTATTATGAGGTATCCGGAGTTGTTCGCCAAAGTTCAGGTTGGGAATCAAGTGTCGAGGACTAGGGTTTCCCCTGCTGGATCGAACAGGGCCATCTCTAACCCGTTTTGGAATGAGGATTTGATGTTTGTGGTTCCTGAGCCGTTTGAGGATTACTTGATGGTCTCAGTCGAGGACCGGATCGGGCCGGGAAGGGAGGAGGTGGTGGGAAGGTTGCTTGTTCCGGTGGCTGCGATTGAGCGGCGGTGGGATGACAAGGAGGTCGTGTCAAGGTGGTTCAACCTTGACAACCACCACCACCATTTTACGGCCACGAACCAGGACCCGACGTCGAAGGGGATGGGCCGGTTCGGGTCGAGGATCCATATACGGGCGTGCTTGGATGGAGGGTACCATGTGTTGGACGAGGCGACCATGTATAGTAGTGATCTCAGACCGACAGCAAAGCAGCTCTGGAAGCCGCACATTGGGGTGCTCGAGATGGGGATCATCGGGGCCACAGGGCTGATGCCTATGAAGCTCAAAGAAGGCAGAGGTGGAACCGCGGATGCATACTGTGTGGCTAAGTATGGTCAGAAATGGGTCAGGACACGAACCGTGGTGGACTCGCTTTCTCCCAAGTGGAACGAGCAGTATACTTGGGAGGTTTATGATCCCTGCACTGTGATCACTGTCGGGGTGTTTGACAACTGCAGGATCGACGAGAAATCCGCTGCTGCAACGGGTGCCAGAGACGCTCGAATCGGGAAGGTTCGGATCAGGCTGTCGACCCTCGAGACGGACCGTGTGTACACCCATTCTTACCCTCTGGTGTTCCTCCATACATCCGGGGTGAAGAAGATGGGGGAGCTTCACTTAGCAGTCAGATTCTCCTGCGCAAACATGGGCAACATGCTGCACATGTACACAATGCCATTGCTCCCCAAGATGCATTACGTCCAGCCCCTGTCCGTGAACCAGCTGGAGACACTCCGGCACCAGGCCATGACCGTGGTGGCCGCCCGACTGAGCCGGGCCGAGCCGTCATTGGGCCGGGAGGTGGTCGAGTACATGCTCGACCATGACTCCCACATGTGGAGCATGAGGAGAAGCAAAGCCAACTTCTTCAGGCTGGTGAATGTACTGTCCGGGCTCGTCGGGCTGGCTCGGTGGGTCGAGTCCATGCGGGCATGGGACCGGCCCGTGTACTCATCCCTCGTCGTGGCCGTGTTCCTCCTGCTGGTGATGTTTCCCGAGCTCATCATCCCGACCGGGCTGTTCTACATGGCTATGGTGGGTGTGTGGCGGTTCAGGTGCAGGCCGCAGCACCCTCCCCATATGGACACACGCCTGTCACACGCCGAGAATGTGTTCCCGGACGAGCTGGACGAGGAGTTCGACACGTTCCCGACGAGCAGGAGTCTGGAGCTGGTGAGGATGAGGTACGACAGGCTGAGGAGTGTGGCCGGGAGGATACAGACTGTGGTGGGGGACATGGCAACGCAGGGGGAGAGGGTCCAGGCGCTGCTGAGCTGGCGTGACCCGAGGGCGACATTCCTGTTCGTGGTCATGGCGATGGTGGGGGCGGTCGGGTTCTACGTGGTGCCAGTCAAGGTTGTGGTGGGTCTGTGGGGGGTGTACTACTTGAGGCCACCCAGGTTCAGGAGCAAGTTGCCACCCCAGATTTTCAGCTTCTTCAGGAGACTACCTTCTAAAGCTGATAGCTTGCTGTGAATGAGGATCAACACTTAACTGGGTTTTATCAATTAGTTGAGTGATGATGATGTTTGTGGTGTTTTGGTCTGGTGGGATTGTGAATTTGAGTGGTAGATGGTTGTGATTTGATGTAGGAAACAAGAAATGCTGACTGATGTATGAGTGTTTTGGCTTTTGGGGTGCTTAGATTAGTTAAAAATGATGAATGATGATGGTGGGGGAAACAGCTGTAAGTTGGTAGGATTTGCTAATTGTCATGCCTTAAGTGTTAGGAATGTAATTATGCTTTCATGATGATGCTTTAATTGACAACTTCTATGCTACCTATTTACTTGATGGCTGATGCAGTTTAACATTCGCCTTCCCCAGAAACCAAAATAAAATACAATAAAGATCCATAAATAGAGGAATTTTGTAATGGATCAGCTTTCCTTGTCCTTCCAAAACCCAGAGAAAAGTATTATCTTAAACTTTGTTTATAGAATCTGCTTTTTATTTATCGTTTACTTAGGCTTACATAGTGCTACAATTGAGCAGGAGAAAGGAAAGTACTGTAGAGAAGAAAAATACAATGTATATGTATACAAATTCAAAGCTTCATAGGCTAACAGTATAGTCTAAAACAGTCATTTGGACGTTGGATGTAACTGCTATATAGAATATTTCTTAGCCTCAAATGATAAATGCGTATTATCCATATCTATGTTAGAGCATAAGGAGACTGATAGTCTGATATAGATACTTGAGGCCAAATGAATAGTAAAAGCGACATTGCAATGTAAACTTTCAACATCAAGATGTTTGCCTGTGCAGTTTCACACCTTCTTCTTCTTCTTCTTCTTCTTCTTCTTCTTCTTCTTTTCTTTTTACATGCACTGCATGGTAGCTTCAGGTTTAGACCCTAGATTAGAAAAGGTGCAAGGCGAGGATCAGAGTAACGTGGTAGACCAGCTCGAGCTCCCAAAGCTCTACACCCACAAGCTGCCTGTAATCAGCGAAACAGTGCAGAAATGAGCACATGAATTCACTTCTCTGATTGTCTGCTACCTTTCACATTTGAAAATGTCAAATGGCTGTTTATTGGCCAACTTACCACTTGCGCAGCAAATGGCAACATCTTCTCTGCTGGCATCTCAGTACATAAACCTACACAAGTCATAAAATCAAATGTTTAAACGCGTTGTAATGAATTCTTACAACAAGGTCCCAATGTGGGTCCCCCCACGTAAATCCAAACGTAGACATCTTTACCTCAGCAAGCATTATTACTTACAGAGAGACCGATCCCAATAAACCCACCAAAAAAAAAAAAACAAAGAAAGAAAAAATGGCGAGGGTGGCTACATGTGATTTCCATTGAGCATGCCTTGGTGGCACCCTAGGTGAATGAGTTTTGGTACAAGTATGATCCAATTTGACAAAAAATCGAGCTGCATTGTTTCGGTTTTGGATCGTGGTCTGGTTTTGGGTCAGGTTTGTTACATCTACACATGAAACGAGCAAGATAGTGACGGCACAGTCTAGTTCTACTGAGGCTACTTGTTTGTCATATCCTTTTCATCAATTACAGTTGCTTCCTTATCTCAAAGGATACTGAAGCAAGGAAACACTGAATACTCTCTGCCTAGGAAATTGACTGTTCTGACAATGGTATTGCTTCAGTAGGTCATAGATTCATAGGCATCCAGATATTTAAAATATGCATGATGCATTGATACAATGAGTCAATGAGGCAACTCTTAATGCAAATTCAGACTCACAGAGTTGCATTCAATGATATGGGTGATGAGTAAATTTGTTTTTACCATATAGAATTGCCCCCACAAAGGCATCTCCAGCACCCGTTGTATCAACAAGTTCTGAGGCGGGTATTTTTTCGGCTGTTCCTATGTGTAGCCTTCCACTAAGCGTTCCGAGCCCCTCTGCTGTCAATTTCATCACCGGCTGGAAATTTTATAGACAAAAGGGGGAATGGTCAGAATTTGCATCAGATTTTATTGATTTTTCAAGTCGGAATCAGTTGCTTAAAATTTTTTAATTCAGGGGTATGACTGTTACATCAGACCCCATTTTATAGCAACCGATTAACCTAGAGGAAAATTGTTTACCGATGAGACACAAGTCGGCAGGGTGGAGTCATGAGCTATCTTCTTCTTCAGAGTTTCAACAATCTCTTCGACATTCTCTTCCTCTGATTCAACAGCTTCTGTTGGAGGAGTTAAGTAAACGCACGAAGTCAAACAATCGGCAATGAGATAGTTAAGCTACGAAATCCTATCTATGAATAAGCGTGAAGTAGTGTTAAGAATAGAGAACTGACCGTTTGTACTTCTTTCAAGCATGATGGATCCTTTATCACCGAGTGTCACAATCACGAATTTAATGTTTGGTAGTCTCAACATTATGGAGAGAAGGGCCTTTGATAAAGATGATTCTTCTGTCCATACCTATGAAATTGGATGCAGGAAATTTCTCGACGAATCAATCAACATATAACAAACACCACCATCATAACCAGAAGCCAAGGGCAAGCAGAAAACAACGTAAAAAAGGCCGGTCTCATAACTTCATGTGAACAAGAAGTTTACTTACCTGCGGGAATTTGGTCGCACAGATAACGTAAGAGGCCAAACTCAGAAGTCCATCCAGTCCTTCCCTCTTCCTTTCTGTATCTATTACAATAGGGATGCTCCTACGAGTTGCCTGCACTGTAAAAACGTGTTTGATTGTATGACATGCTAGTTTCATTCATCTTACGCTAATAATGAACAAACAGTTTGTTTAACCAAATCTGTAATAAGCATGAGAAGACATCCTTGACATTACTTTCCATATTCATAAACATACGAGTATACAACTCCCACTGTGAATCCCTCTTAGCAGGGAAGTAAAGCATCTACTAGAAAGAAACAGAGATAAGAATATACCTCTTTTGCGATATTTATTGCAATTTCAGGCAACCGAACGTCAGAATATACAAGTTTCACGCCATCCAGAGCTGATTCCAGTCTTGTATGAGGAAGGTCCTCCGGTGTCACAGAGGGATTCCCTGGAGTATGAATACATGTGCGAGCCTTCCTGAACATGTTACTTTAGTTGCTTATGATCAATTAAAGTGAGAAATTGAAAGATATGTCGACACACATTAGCACTGTCAGTGGACAAGTTAGTCAGCCCAAAGACGGGTTCAGTTCAACCAGCTAATGCCAGGTAAAAGAAGAAAAAACAACATATCACACACACGCAAACAAAGCATGCAATGAGATGTTGAGAACGAACACACACACACACACACACACACACACACACACACACACACACACACAGAGGGGAGGGGGAGAAAGAGAGTACAAGGTATATGAGTACTATACGTACTTACGTTTCATTATCGACAATGACATAGGTAAATGGTGAATCGCCTTCTGGGGAGACCTAACAAAGTAAATATCACGAAAATCATATCCAAATCATGAAAATGAAGGAATTCTGAACTAAATATCAGATTTTTCAGTCTATGCATGGGCAAAGGACATAATGTAGTGTGAGGTCCCTTACAAATCTTCTATTCAACATTCAACAACTTATAGAGGAAACCATAAAGAATTAAGGAAATTAATGGTAAAAGTAAATAACTTGGGTTCATGGGACACATTAAAATAAGCTTATGCTATATTTTTCATCTGATTTAGTTACATTGCATTGTCACAGCAGACCTTCAGTTCACTGCTCTACTGTGGTTATTTAACTGATAGCATATATTCCCAAAAACACTTGGAATAATTCAGGAGATCGGCTTAAAATGTTGCAAGGATATGCATAACAGCATAATAGTCTTACAATGAAAAATGATGTGTCAACGCCATCAACTTCAAGCTCCTTCAGTATTCCCCTACCATTAACGTCATCAGCTACCTTGGAGATGAGCCTGGGGGCTTTAAGCCAAGACGAGCAGCGCACGTTAATGCATTTCCAGCATTGCCACCCCCTTGAACCTGTGGAACCCAATCAACAAGATTCAACTATTGCGTCGTTTTCTGGGGGGAGGGGGGGGGGGGTGAGTTATCTAGGAAGCTAGCAATACATATTACATGCACCTGAAAAATGTGCTCCGGGTAGGTATGAGTGAACAATTATACTATTAAGACCAAACAATGACCATATTTAGAGTACGTTTAGCTAGGTTTCTCCCATTCCCTTTAGCAATAACAGCTAAGAATCTTCTTCTGATAAACCACTCAACGAGAAGGTTTAACTCTAAAGACTTCTAGGTTTGTTACCAAATCCTTCCAACGAAGTCGAGGAGCAACTATCACATCGTAGGGGGAGAAGAGACAATATCATGCTTTCATTTTGAGGAGTTAACATTCTTTAAGTGATTAGCACAGATTACATAAATCATTCATGGTAAAAGAATAAGGATCCCATCCCAAGCTACTGAAGCTAGCAATCATGCATGTTGTGTTATTCCTAACAAACCATATATGTCAAGAAATTGCCCAAATGATACTCCAAATATCACACGAAATCAACCCCAAAAGTGCATCTAATTCTCACAATTTCACCACAAAATACAACAGATGTCACTCAAAACAACATTTGACAGCCTTAAAATCAAGCTATCAATCATTAGATCATCATCCCTAATATCATCAGGCCTTCAAAAAACGAAAAGAAAAAGGAGGGAAAGAGTACCTGAAAACTAGTGCTTCGAATCTTGTCATCAGGCTTAGGAAAGCTAGCCACCGCGGCTAAGTAGTCCACCGATACACCTCCACACCCTAACTGTGAATACCCACTTCAATCCCAGCAACACTTAAGCAATTTGGAATCAAACCAGCGGCGGATCCAAGATTCGAAATCGGTGAAGTCAACATAATTTGTTTAAAGGAAAATTAGAAAAAAATAATCCAAACTTTGGGGGTATTGGAAAAAAATAATATGAATTTGTGACTTTGTTACGTATGAGCTAAAATTTAACTTCTATTATTTTTAGCATCCACCACCCAGTTAAACTCGTCCGAAAAGTGATATGATGGTGACGATATTATACGTGGAACTCTTGACAGCTCAAAAGCAAGCTAAAAGTATATTCCGCGTGTAATATCGCCACAATTACGTCACTTTTTGGAGGAATTTAACAAGGCGGTGGATGCTAAGAATAATAGGATTTAAAGTTTAGCTCATCCTTAATAAAATTGTAAGTTCGGATTATTTTTTTCCAATACCTCCAAAATTTGGATTATTATTTTCCAATTCCCCTTTTTGGAGGTATATACAACACAACCCAAGCATTAAAAAAAATGCCAAAACTTGCCTCTTGAAAGTCTACTAATTAACAAAGGAGGCAAGCAGTGATCAGACCAAAAAATTGAATTTGTGAAGACTAGAACGTATCTATCAATAACCAAGTTGCATGCTAACCATTTAACTACACTTCGCTTCACACTTCGCTTCATGCTTCTTTCCAAACAAATTCAGTATATATTCTGCATATGTTTTTTTAAAAAAAAATTTTGAAAGCAGTTTTTTTTCTAAAAAACTCCAGTGGAGTCGGTTGACTCCACGGGTAGAGAGCTAGATCTGCCCCTGGTCGCCGGAATCGCTGGCCGCTGCCCAGACGCGAAACAACCTACGCTACTGCTGCTGCTGTTCGAGAACGACCATGACGCGCGGCCCCCACCGCCGACATCCATCTATCGTCTGACGTTCCATCGCCGACATCCATCTATCGTCGCCGGAAACCGCCCTGACTGCCGCTTGCTCTGCCCAGCCCGGCCTCTACGTAAACTCTAAACCCATTCTACTGCCTTACTTTGCTCACTGTCATTGGTTTACTATTATTCATGCTATTGTCATTGGTTTACTATTATTCATGCTATATTTTCGTTATGATTTGATTAGCATTCTATTAATTGTCCTTAATACTATCATTAAGTGAGGTTGCATGATTATGATTGTATTTTATGTATTAGTTTGCAAATTTTTGTGAATAAGGTCGTGTGTTTTGATAGATTATGAGTAGAGTTTGGTATTAATATTAGATTAGTTATGAACTAGGTTTGAATTAAGTTGTGAATCTAATTTTATGTGCTATAATTGGGTCATGATGCATGTGGTTAAGTTTAAGTAGAGTGTGTTATATTTCTCATTTATTTTACAAATTCCAAGGTAAACTTTGAGTTTTGTTTGATGTGAAGAGTTCTAATTTAAAAACCTTAGTTACTGTTATTATTACATTATATATATTTTTTGAAAAGGATGTTGTTTAAATATTCTTGGTTGTTTTTGTAAATAAAATTATTTTGTGATTAGTGAAATTTTGATTATTGATCGTATTATTTAGATTATTATCATGTGCGGTGTTGTAATAAGATTTTTATCGATGTTCTTTATTTCAAAATACTTCAAATTTTGGTCATGAGTGACAATTT
Source organism: Portulaca oleracea (assembly GCA_029582165.1). Classification (NCBI taxonomy): domain Eukaryota; kingdom Viridiplantae; phylum Streptophyta; class Magnoliopsida; order Caryophyllales; family Portulacaceae; genus Portulaca; species Portulaca oleracea. Next base: position 12,167,366 of record CM055870.1, read on the forward strand.
AGTATTCTTGCTATGTGTGATTTATCCTGTAAAGTTTTGATGTCGAAAAATTCAAGTTTTATGTTGATCTTTATGTTATGTTTTAAAGAAAATGTTCACTTTGAAATTTAATGTGTTTATGTGAGTCTTGGTGTTAGTTTGGGTATAGATTGACCTTGGTTGTGTTAGGAGGGTGAAGGAGAAGGTATTTTACCCTAGTAGACTGTTTAGAGGCCTAAGTTGGAGTCCCGGGATAGTGTGGTTAGAGTTAGGAACGAAAAACCCCAAGCTAAAAACAGGTTAGTTTGGACATAATTTATGAGTCATACTATATCGGTCACCATAATGTAGTTAATATTTAGCCCTACCGTTTGGTTTGGAAGTACCTTAGTGTGTTATATTTCATAGGAGTTTTGCGGATCGAGTTTTCGAAGTGTATAAGTCGAGTTATGACCCAATTATCCGACCTAGGTCAGATATGGACAATTTCGATTGTTGGCTGTTTTTGAGACCCTTAGAATGTGTTTTAGGTTTCCAGATCAACATGGGAGTTTTAGCAGACATCTCGAGGTTTCCAGAAAGTCCAAAACAAAGTCCATAGGATGTCGTGAAGTCAAGTTATGGCCCTTGCGAGTTGCGATGCGAGTATAGTAATTTGTCCAGTTTTTCATTTGTTATGAATATGTTTTATTTATATGAATGCGAGGTATAGTTCAAATATGTTATTACTTGAATGATGGGAACCTTATAGTGTTCCTAGGGTGGGGTGAGATATAATGTAGTGAGTACTAACTTCGAGAGACGTTATTAATTATAAAATTATTCTATTCCTAGGCACGATGTAGATCGCGTCGTTTTAGTGACCTCAAGTGTGTTTGTGGAGGCGAAGTGAAGAATTCCAGGTAATGTCTATGCCCTAATCCCCATTGGGGTTCTACTTTATTTGTTTTTGTGGTTTTAATCTGTTTTAGGAAGTATGCATCTGGTAGGGGATTTCTGTGAAATGAGACTGTCTGATTTGGATATCTGTGAGTCGTTTTTGAGTTGAGTTAAATGTGACAGTATTTTAAACTCTGAGTTTTATTCTGCAAGTTTTAAGAAATTGGGTTTGGGTTTGTTTAAAGTTTGATGACGAGCAATTCATAAGATACTAATAATCAAAGTGAAACATTAAGAGGCTTGCGGGTAACGACCCAAAGACCAGGATATGTTCCTGCATGGAGTTACCAAGAGATCGGGGAGTCCCGATATGTTTGCGGGTAACGAACCAAAGACCAGTATATGTTCTTGCATGGATTACCAAGAGATCGGGAGTCCTGATATGTTTGCTGGTAACGAACCAAAGACCAAGATCTGTTCCTGAAGGTAGTTATTAAGAGATCGGGGAGTCCCAATATGTTTGCGGGTAACGACCCAAAGATCAGGATCTGTTCCTGCAGGGTGTTATCAAGAGATCGGAGAGTCCCGATAGGGTTATGAGATTGGGTGTGCACACGTGTGATTCTGATTATGAGGATTTGAGATCCTGTTTTGATTCTGAGATTGATATTATGATTCTGATATTCTGGGATAGGAAAATCCCGCTCGCATGATAAAATTCTGAATTGTTTCCTGAGGAAAGGGTTATTTTGTATTCTGGTATCTGATGTTTGATTTTGAGATTGAAATTCAGTTGACATTTTTGGAACGTTGTGATTCTGAGTTGAAAGGTTATTTGGTCATTTTCTGAATTCTGTTATTTCTGAACTCTGTTATTTCTGGGTTGGGATTCAAATGAGTTGTGAAAAGATTTGACTTGTTCACTTCTCCCCCTAAATGAATTGAAATGAATTTGAAACTGTTTTGACTGTTAAGGGTAGACATTATTGAGTCCTCCTCATGTTTTTAAATGTTTTGTTTTCAGGTGAAGAGTTCTGTGATGGGAACGGGAACTAGAAGTGAGGACGATGAAGTTAGAAGTTGAGAATAAAGTTTAGTTAATGTTTAGAATTGAAGTTAGTTAATGTTTAGTTTCTTTCGTTTGTTAAATTGAACAGTTATCGTCTGTTAGTTTCTTTTTCCTTCTTGCCTTGTATATCTTTGGAGGTACGACAGTAACACCCAATTGAAAAGAAAAAAAAAGAGACTTCCGCTGTTAACGTTAGTTTGACTTTGACTTCTTCATAATTGAATTTCCGGGGCGTTACACCCATGCACACCCATGAGTCCACTGCCATAACCCATGTACCCATTGCCAAAATTAGTATTACTTGAGCTACCTGGCATCGAAATCCGGTCCATATTTTTCTGCTCTTCAACATACTGATGATGAATATGATTGTTAGATTGATAGTCCCCCATGTACTGGAAGCTATTAGGCATCAGACCTAACACATTCATCATCTTCATTGTCTCCTGCATGTCTTCCATCCCGATTGATCTTTGCTCATTCCTTTTGATCGTATCGATCCTCTCGTTCACAATTCCGAGCTTATAATCCAAACGAGTGATCAATTCCACCAATTGGTCAGCTGAAAAGCTGTCAATGTGATTGGTTTTGACTTTTGGGAATACTAAAGACATTCGTGGCCCTTTTCTGATGATCTTCGATATTAGTGGTTCGGTATCTTCCAAGAATGTTGTTTTTTATCAAACTCCTGTGGCCAAACATAAGGGTTTCCTGCATTGGGTCTGTAAATTACGACACCCACATCGACATCACAAAGCTTGGATAACTCATTGGCCTTCTTTAGTACCCCGTTCTTTTGGTTGATGTAGGTCCTCGTACGTGTTTTCTTGTCCATTATTAGCACCATCTCTAACTTCTTCTTCCCCATCTTTGATTCCTAATTACTGCAGAAAGTATTTAGTCAATCTCATTGTAGTCGGTCTAAATATATGCTTTATAGTCAAAGCTAAATAATATTTTTTAAAACTCGGGTAAATGGAGTAGGATTGGTCCACTCTTCATGGTAAATTGAAGAGAGCGAAAACAAACACCAACCAAAAAAAAAACAGTAAACAATATGGTAAACTAAAAAAGATAGACTTTACAACGTAAGTCTTTGGAAGAGTAGTTGTAACCTGGTCTTGTATACCCCGGTTTTGTCGTTCTTCTTAAGGAGCGAGGGGCCTTGGCTAAAGGTATTGGTCAAGAACGGGTCTAGATCGCTAAGGTCGCAAAAGGTGAGGTGAGGTATCTAATCTAAGCAAACACGAAGAAACAAAGAAACTAAGGTCAGGTCAAAGGGAAAATGGGCTTCAGAGGCTTTTCGGGATGCAAATGGGAACAAGGAGATGAGTTTTGCAACAAGAGAGTAACAAAAGAGGACAATCAAGTGGCAACTCCGTTAGAAAATACCCACCAGGCTTCCTCTTTCGAGGATAGTCCGGATTAACTTCCTCAAAGTCTACTAAGAACCCGGAGGGTTAATGAAACGTAATTCCCGAGTTAACCTCCTTCCACTTTCGTGGGCGAGCGTTAACCATCCCAACTCCAACCTTCCATGACAAGTGTTTATGTATTCGGGAGCTTTCGGACCCAAATACACCCCACTTGATGGAAGGATTGGAGTGGGAAAGTGATTTCCCACCTAATTACTCACTAAAATTGCTAACTCATTCCTAATTACCCATTCACACCATTAATTACCCCTTAACCCATTAGGGTTCTAACCACTACTCATCACAACAACTAAACTAACATCAACAAAACCAACCCTAAACATGGATTCTAACATAAAGCAAGCAAAAACTTAATCAAAGCAATTGAAATGGCAACAAGAACAACAAAGCAATAAGGAAGCAATTAAAGGAAAGTAATTATAGTAGCAAGTAATAACAAAAGAGATTAAGGAAGGAATTCACCTATCAAAGGAGTAATGAACAAGGATGAACAAGAGAAAAGAGAAGCTTCAATCACCAATACTTCAATCATCAAAACAAAACCCAAATCAAAGTAACAATCTAAGTGGAAATCTTATTAATCAGTCACTAATTAAACCGTAATTACAACCTAAGAGCTAGGTAAACCTAGCTTAGAGCCTCTTAAGACTCTCTAAAAACTCCTCCTCCCATTGATGAAATCGCAGCTTAGGGTTTATATACAAAGCAAAGTGGTTAAATAAAACGTTGTCGTTCAAGCCATAGAATCGCGTGAAATTGCAGTCGGTCGCGGCCGCGACCACCCTGGTAGCGGGCGCGGCCATGAGAAAAGTGCACAGGCGATTCTGTTGTGCGTGCAGTCGTGGGTGCGACGACTCCGGTGGCGGGCGCGACCTCCACCTGGCCGGAGCTTGTCGCGGGCGCGAACCTTTGCTGGCGACAGGCGCGACCAGCTTCTGGACCATTTCTACCCTTCTCTTTCCAGGTTGTGCCGCCTGCTACAATGGTTGTAGCGGGTGCTAAGACCCTGATTTCCTTCAAACTTGGGGAAAAGGATCCCGGGTCGACTCGCCTTGGTTCTCGACTCAGCTAGGCTCGGGGAATCACTCGGAAATCTCCAAAATACCCCTAAGAAGCTCCAAAATAGCTCATTTGCTTTGTTTTACTCCTTAAATGCGAAAAGCCTACAAAATAACGAAAAAATGGGTAAAAATAATAGAAAAGACTCGGAATCGAGCCAAAATAGCAAGTTGAAAGGCGTTATTTAGGCCCAAAAATGGGACTAAACACCCCTCACTTGAACTTTTGCTCATTCCGAGCAAAACAAAACAAAACAAACTAAAAACTAAACACTAACTCCTCTGTCGTGGGAGGAAACGATGCATTTAGCGTATGCACCAAGCCCTTTAAACCTCCTGGCAGCCCAGGTGGACGAGGTGGATCTCATGAGGGTTTGCAGAGACTATACCAACAAAAGCCAAAGAAAAGGAAAAAGGAGAGAGAAAAGGTGAAAAACAAAACAAAGCTTGAAAGAGAAAGAAAGAAAGAACTTGCTTGTTAAAAGAATCATGCAATTAACTACAAGTAAGGCAATGCTAATCAACCAAAAGAAACAAATACGAGCGCATCAAGAACATCTAATCTAAAACATCACCAATCTTAGAGATTTTCGACTCCCAAACGTTTCCTACAAGACAAGGTCCTTTGTGCACAAGTGTTAGTGTATCCTAGTTGATTCCGATTGATCCAAAGCAAAAATCACCACCGAGCTCATTTCAAAGCAAGGTCAACAAAGTGTTTCCCTCCCTCGCTTGTGTCGCCCTTAGCTTGGTGAGGGCCGCAGGAAACGTGAGGAAAGGCCCCACATTTTATTTACTTACAAGCTATTTTCTTTTCTTTTTCTTTTTCTCTTTTGTTTTCTTTCAACTATAAACTTTGTTTTTCTAGTTGGCATGTTTCGAGATTAACGTGGCCCGGGAAGGGGTTTACTCTCCTAGTGTGGTTTCGCTCCATACATATCATGGTACTTAAGGGACGAGGGTGTCGCAACCACCCACGTCAAACCACGTTGGTGAACCAACTGTTTAAAGTCGGGTTTTTCGGGAATTGAAACGACCCTCCGAAAAGGGGTCACCCTCCCAACTCAGGCTACTCCATACACAAATGAAGTGCTTAAGGGGCGTGAGTGTCGCCCATTCACACTGGCCCTTGTTGGTTCCGCCTACAATTAAATTAACCATTTATTCAAATTTAATTAACTTTCACTTTTTCACGAGCTCGAGGGTGAACAACTAAGGTCTCACGGTTTCAAAAAGGAAGCGAACAAACAAGAACCTCAATTTGCAATCAACGAAGGGAATCTAAACAGATGAGTCATGGCGACACTCAGACTAGAGGCTACAACGCTCATACGACTTCTTTTTAGAAGATTAACAAAGACTTCGAGCTATTGACCATGCGATTCTAAGAACAAAGCAAAAACTAAAGAAAAACAGAAAACTTTTAGGGCCTATTTGGAGAGATTTTAAGAATGGATGGGTATGGAATTAGAATCCTAGAGGGATGGGAATGGAATTAGAAACCTAAAGTGAAGTTCTTTGGTTAGGAACCGGAATGGAATGAAATTTTTAAATAATAATAATAATAATAATAATAATAATAATAATTCACCGCAAAAAAAATCTCTTTTACTCACTGTGGCCCTTTCACTCATTCATCGCAAAACCCCAGTCATCGTCTTCATCCTCCCCAGACCTCCACAGCCTTCAATAATGGTCCCCGTCATCGTCTTCATCCTCCCCAGATCTCCATGATGGTCCTCGTCATCGTCTTTATTCTCCAATTCCAACTTCAATCTGTGGTGAGGGAGCAACTGCAGTCATCCTTCAACATTTTTCAATACTTTCTCTCTCTACTTTTGTCCTCCAAAATTGTGAAGGTTGTGAGAAATTCGTTGGGTTGTCCAGACAATAGCCGACGTAGCTGTTGCCGGAAGTAATTGAAATCGAAAAGGTTGGTTGGATTTTAAATATATACATGTAATGATACACGATTTTGTACACAACGAAAACTGTTTCCTGCGTAAACTTCATTCTAGGATACATGAATGACACAATTCGGAGCAAATGCTTTATTGAAGATTTCAACAACGCTCGCCACTCTGTAGCTGCAGTTCAAATCCCAACAGAAAAGTAAACAAAAATGCAGGAATGACATCAGGACTTTTGATTATGTGACCAAAAGGTATGAAATTTTCACATTGTACATTGTATGATTTGACCGCAAACCAATGTTTCCCAAACCAAAGGGCATGCAGTTACCTACACTTGCAGCTGCAGATGACAAACTAAGATCAAATTACAGAGCTCGACAACAATAAAAACAAGTCAATCCATGCCTCAGGAGTCTCTTCTGTAGTGTAGCTACAATTTACAAAACTGAGGATGACTTAAGGAGGAATTTACACATTGCCTCATGGCTAATCTCCTCAGATTATTGATTTATTGGCGTTTCATGAGTTTGGAGAATGTACATGGTGCGGACTTTCTAAGATGTACTGACCATCTGTGGTGAGTTCAGATGTAAAAACCGTTGCAAACGTGGATCTGTACAATGTGGGAGACCAGACCGAGCTCCAAATTCTCTACAGCAACCAGCAGCCTGATACAACATAATGCAATCAGCATCAAGTCAGTCTTACGTAATTCATTTGAGAATTTGCGGTATATATAAGTAACCCCTCAACAATGCTGGATAAAGTAGATCGCTCACCACTTGAGCAGCAAATGGCAGCATCATCTCAGGTGGCATATCTGTACACAAACCTGAAAAAACCAACATCGGTGAACTTATTTTAGACTCCAATATGAACAGACTGTGGAAGCCCTAACAAGACACTTACGAAGTTGAGCATAAAATTGAGAATGTGAATGTTTGTTCAACGTACCATACATAACTGCTCCAATGAAGGCATCACCGGCACCAGTAGTATCAACGAGCTCTGTGGGCGGTATTTTCTCAGCTGTTCCCACAAGCAGCCTTCCATTTACTGACCCAATGCCACGTGCTTCAAGTTTCAGGACAGGCTGCGTGGTTGCCATGGATTTGTGTTACTAGTAGACCCAGAAATTCAAAACCAATATCTCTAAATTTAGAAAAAATAATGGGTAAGGACAATCCGACTCCCTAAACCAGTGCACCATGCATAGATGGTGCCTTTGTGTTCCTCGGGTTTCTGTTGGTTCATTGCCTTCACTTCATATTACATAACATCTTGAAATATACAAATATTGACCAGTCCTGTCTTAATATGGATCTTTATTATTTCTAATTCCAGTTAGTTGGGCTCAGTAATCTAATCAGGTAGCAGTCAGTTTTTCAAAGGGCTTGGGTTCTCACAATCAGACATCAGACAGAAAATGCTATACCCAGACCAGACCCTGTTAGGATTCTGATTCGGACACCCAGACAGAACCTGGACATGGACCTGGATGCCCTGATTGAACTTTGCATTTTTCATGTAATTTGCATCATAACTAATAAATAGCAACTAACTTAAATTAGCATAATCAACCTTATGCAAATTACATACACTGATACACAAAATCAGCCGTTTTTAGGAACATCTTGTTTATACCCAGTTTTTTCCATGACATCATGCATAGGACAGTTTTTTTGACACCCATGGCTTTTCTTTCTTCCCATGTGTATATAACTTGCTTCATCTCTTATCAGATTTCATTCAACCAAAGTCAAGGGCAAAAATATCTAACTAGAGCACACGAACAGAACTAACAGATGAAACGCATGTTGGATATGTCGCGGTGCAGTCTCTCTTCCGGTGTAAGGATTCAAAACATTGGTCCACATTCATTGCTTTCAAACCGGCAACCTCATCTGCAGATAGGAACTCAATAAGAAACAGAAACAAAACGACATGACTTAGGAATTCCTGAAGTATTCTCACCATTCTGAACTCTGTGCAGCATTATGCATCCCTCTTCACCAAGAGTCACAATCACAAACTTTAAGTTGCGCAATCTCACCAACATTGAAACTAGTGCACTTGGCATTGATGCTGCCTTTGTCCAAGCCTGCTCTAGAAGAAAGCACAAGCAAATTGTTGCATCAATACAGCAGCCAAGGAAAAGCAAAGGATGGATCAATCTTTTTTAGTACATCTAGGAAGGTCATTGATAATCGATTGCACATTGTATCAAACAAGGACAGAGAATAACTCCAAAAGAGACCCATAAAGTCCCAAAAGAAACTTTAGAATACTTTCTCAAAGAAACATACATTCTTACCTGAGGATATTTCGCGGAGCAAACAGCATAGCTGGCCATGTTCAAAAGATTATCAAATCCTTCCTCCCCCATTTCTGCATCAACTAGTATGGGGATATTTCTGCGAGATGCCTGAGACGGAAGTTTCACTTTAGGGAATAACATACATGAACAAGTACCCTAACAAATAACGTCAAGAGAATATGGTTTCTCATATATGTACAGCTTTGATTTCATGGCAGAGAATGAGAGGCAACACATAGACCAACATTGTTCATCACATTTAGAAAATAATTAAAACAATCAATCTTCTTCCTCATCAGAGATAGAAAAGAAATGGGGGAAGGAAATCATAATACCTCTTCCGCAACAACTAAAGCGGTTTTAAGAGACAGTCCGTCAAAATATACAAGTTTGGCACCATATAAAGCGGATGACAGATTTGTCTTGGAAATTTCAGACGGTGTCAGAGGAGGATAACCAGGTTGGTAGATAGCAGTCCGAGTTTTCCTGCATACATTAGACCAAGTGGACAACTACCATTAATTCCTCACCTCTACTGCTGCCAGAAAATCCAACCCGCACAATAGAAACTGTGCCTGATGGGGTTCACAAGCAAGTAGATTATTTTCAAAGAATCCAAAAAATAATGAAAAATTCTAAAAATTTAAACATCCGAAAGATATTGAAGCAAATATAGCAGAAGATACAATCATACAAGTGTAGAATCAAGTCTGATATATGTTAGGCTTCTTCACGTATAACCTATTCAACCCCCCCCCCCCCCCCCCCAACACACACACACACACACAAAACACACTCTCACACACACACAAGCACAACCAAAAAAAAAAGGAAAAAAGATAACTACATCATAATATGTTCTCTTAACAAGAGAAACGGGCAGGCTAGATTGGATGAAGTATCACACTCTTGAGAGAAATAAAGTTGTATAGTATATAATCAATATATTCAAGCCAATGGCAAACGAGAAAGACCAAGAGTCCAAGACAAGAAGAAATATTTTTGTTTAGATTGATTTGAAGCAAGAAACTCACATTTTCTTGTCAATAATGACATAACTAAACATTGACCGACCCTCCTCAGAAACCTGCACAAGGAAGCAGTGTTTCAGAAAACAAGAGTGGTTTTTTTATCAATAAATATGAAAGCAAAGTGAAGTGGAAAAAGTACTGGTGTTTAAAAAGGGTTAACAACAATGTGCTTCACTCCTTATGCAAGATGATTTGATCATGAGTACATCCGTTTGAAGCTCTAATCATTAGAATTTGATCTTCCCACATACATTGCTCAATAAAATTGCAACTGTGTTGAATTTGATCTTCCCCTCGAGTAAGCTAACCAGTCAGTTACTGCATCTAACTTAAACTCAAGTAGCCTCACTATTACTCACCACAACAAAAGAAGTATCAACACCATCACCTTCAAGCTCCTCCAGCATGACTCTTCCTTCCGAATCTGCAGCAACCTAAAATCAGCAGAATAAAAAGATGACAGCAGCGTACAAGATGAGTTCCCCAACATCCAAGTTATAGTTCTGTAAAAGCCAACAGTAAAGAAAGCATATATAAACGAGATTTAGACGAAAAACCTTGGCAATTATTCTAGGCTTTAATCCGAGGCGGGCTGCACAAGTCAAAGCATTACCAACGTTACCACCACCTTGAACCTGAGAAGTAACAGATCAACGCAAAATACTACAAAGCCATCGAGTCATCCCAAGTGATATGGTGTAACTACTATCCTAATCATCTCCTACAATCGGCCTTCGAAAACTCTAGGATTACAAAACCTGCATTAGCCTAAATTCATGTTATATATATACGCATCGAGTTTCTCATACATGCATACATGAGTTCAGACTTAACTACTTAAGACACAACCCTTGTAACAGTCCTTGCAAATTGAAGAGGGCACAAATTTATACAATTGTGCATGAATTTAACAGAAAATTGGACACAAACCCACCAAAACTTGTACATAGGATTGCACATTTGCGCCAAAATGAACTAATTTCGGATGCAAAAATTCGGGGATGATTATGATTTACCTTGTAGGAAACCCCCTTGACCTTTTCATCAGGTTTAGGGTAACCATCCACCATTACAAGATAGTCCATTGAAGCACCCCCACAACCAACCTGCATCCATCCCCAACACCAATTTCCAGCTTCATTAATCAGAATTTTAATTCTAATACTATCTGAACTGAAGTAAATAAGAATAATTGGATCATCTAGTAGTAAATTTAACAAGACAACGAAGATGAATGAAGAACTTACGACAACACGATCATCTGAAAGTGGGGAAACAGGTTGAACTGAACACAAGACAATCCTGCAGTTCAAAAACCCATCAAGCAAGCGTAACAAAGAATCAATTTTGATTGAGAAAACATCAAATTAGCAAGATACCCAGTTCAATCAAAGCATAGATGAGTGAAATTGGGGGGTCAGAAAAGAGCAAAATTAACCTGCTGGGGCGTGGATTAGAACAGGGCATGCACAGGGAGAAATTCAAGCTAGAAGAAGAAGAAGATGAGATGGGATTAGGAAGAAGAAAGTGAGAAAAGAGTGATTTCATCGTCATTTTTGCAAAGGAAGAGAGACAGAGAGAGATAAAAAGATAGATTATTTTGATGGGTGTGTTGTATTTATCCGTTTTATGATCGAGGGTTGTTGACGAAAATGAAAAGGGCAAAGATCAGAAGTAGTAATCGAGTGTCGGAAGGTGAAACAATCTGGAATTTCCAAAAACAAGGTTGACTCTGTAGACATGCGTCACTCTCAGACACTGTAGTGGTACTAGTAGTAGTGGGAGACTGGGAGTAGGATATGCAGAGTAAGAAATCATTCTGTTTCTTTTCTTTTTGGGCTTGGAGGGTTGGATTCCTTCTTTAGATCAACATTTATGGAAAATTTTGATTTCCCTCCTCTTATCCTCTTCAAAATTTCACCAATTTTTCGGGTATCTTTACACAAACAAGGGGGGAAATTGATGATGTATTTAGATTTAGGATAGGAAAATTGAAAAAAAAAAACTTATATTTTGGGATATTGGACAAAAATAATATGAAATTATAACTTTATTATGAATGGGTTGAAACGCTGAACTATAACCCTATTATTTTAGCATTCATCACCTCAAGTCTATGTGCTTCAAATCTTCTCTGATCACCTCTCTCATGAATTTTTTAGGTCTCTCATAACGTCCATGGAATATCCTAATCCTTCGTACATCCTAATAGGGACATCCTCACTTCTTATCAGAACATGCACAAATTATCTGGTCAACCTAGTATCTCTCAACTTATCCTCGATAGACACTACCCCTAGTGTAGCTCAACATATTCAACCTCTAGCAATGTATTTTCTTGATCGCCCAATACTCAACATCAATCAACATTGTCAGTCTAACCACCCTACAGTACATCTTGTTAGAATATGGGATTGAGAAGAAGCTTTGAGGCGTGAAAGGATCACTATCTTTAAGACAAGATTTCGCCCCTAATGCAATATCGTGTCTCCAGGATACAACAAAGCTCCTGGATTGACATATAAATATACATTCAATCCCCCTGTTGAGCAGTTTCTATGGATAAGGATGATGATGCTGATACAGTGTTTTTGGACAGGATTGACAGTTTGGCAGTTAATCATATCCAACTGCATTGAACTGCAAAGAAGAAAACCCTAAAAAATAATAAATAAATGTTATTTAGTTGTTTGCTCCTATCCTACAAAGCATTGAACCTTAACTCAAGCACAGACTAGCCCAATCCAGAGTTTATTTACTTATAAACTCATATGACTCCTTAACTTATAAAGAACCATAGGTTATTTTATTTTCCCCATGTGGGACAATAAATAGGAAACCTATTTATATTCTCTAGGAGCTAGAGACAACTCTATTCTATCCATGTGGGACATTTGATAGAATCAATACACTATTCTATCCATGTGGGATATTTGATAGAATCAATACATTTATTTCCTTATTATTTTCACTAACTATTCAACAATCCCCCACTAGTTAGTGAAAATTGAGTTATTTAAACAGTCCTTATTGTGATAGTGCATAGCTGAAGGTGTCATCTGATTAAACCATCAGTTAGTGTAAGTGACTCAAAGCCTTAAAAGAATTTGGTGGCCAGATAGCTTAAACCAAAATCTTTTAATATTAAGACCGGAGGCACCACACACAGTACCACACCTTGTCCTTATCTCAGAAAAAGCCTTATTATTGTAGCACTATTGTGGCCTTGTGCTCATCCTAATTCTGTGAATATGTATAAGAGTTAAAATCCCATAAAACTCTTATTTAGAGCGGCCGCACTCTAATATTCACATAGGTGAATTCCATACCTATATGGATTCCATTAAGAGTAAACTCAGATCCTCCTTAATAATTAAATGCACTATATCCAATTTATAGTGCTCCATTGACCTTGTTATAACTTGTTATTACCCCTTAAACCTTATAACTAGTTTTCACTAGAGTAAGGTGGGTTTCCTATTACAACAGATCATACATTAAAGGATTTTAAACCCATTCTAGCAGTGGTGCTCTTCACCAGATCCCTTGGCAAACCTTTAGTCAAAGGGTCTGCTAGATTTAGAGTTGATTTAACATAGGTGATTGTTATAACACCATCTTGAATCAATTCCCTCACATACGCATGTCTCAAACTAATGTGTCTAGACTTCCCATTATAGATTTTACTATAAGCTCGAGACATGGTAGCCTGACTATCGCAATATAAGGAAGTGGTTGACATAGGTTGTGGCCACAACTTAATATCCATCAATAGATTCCTCAGCCATTCTGCTTCCTTTCCTGCTGCTGCTAGAGCAATGAACTCAGATTCCATAGTGGAATGTGAGATACATGTTTGCTTTTTAGAGGCCCAACTAATGGCTCCTCCTCCTAGGGTAAATATCCACCCGGATGTTGACTTGTTATCCTTAGAGCTAGTTATCCAACTAGCATCTGTGAATCCCTCTAAAACAGATGGATAATCATTATAGAAGATACCAAAGTCAACTGTCCGTTTCAAGTATCCAAGTACTCTTGCAATGACCTTCCAATGTTCAGTACTTGGTTTACTTGTACACCTAGATAATTTGCACACTGCAAATGCAATGTCTGGTCTGGTACAGTGCATTGCATACATCAGACTCCCTATAGCACTAGCATACTCCAACTGTGCAACAACTCTTCCATTGTTCTCCACTAAGTGAACACTTGGATCATAAGGAGTTTCGGCATCCTTTATATTGAGATGTTTGAACTTAGTCAACAATTTCTCAATATAATGAGATTGACTCAAGGCCAAACCCTTATTGTGCCTTTTAACCTTTATGCCTAAGATAGTATCAGCTTCATTAATATCCTTCATCTTAAACTGAGAGGTGAGATACTTCTTAGTTTCATTTATTCCATGTAAATTGGTTCCAAAAATGAGCATGTCATCAACATAGAGACATATAATAACTCCATAAGAATCTGTAAACTTCGAATAAATACATTTATCCGAGTTATTATGGAGAAAACCATTTGAAAGAAGCGCAACATCAAACTTTTCATGCCACTGTTTGGGCGCTTGTTTCAACCCATATAAGGATTTAACCAATTTACACACCTTCTTTTCATTTCCTGGTAATATGAAACCCTCATGTTGTTCCATATAAATTTCCTCTTCTAAATCTCCATTTAGAAAGGTTGTTTTTACATCCATCTGATGCACATGTAGCTTAAATATTGAAGTCAATGCAAACAGACTCCTAATGGATGTAATTCTAGCTACAGGAGCGTAGGTATCAAAGTAATCGATACCTTCCTTTTGGGTAAAACCTTTAGCTACTAATCTAGCCTTAAAGGTTTGTAAAGAACCATCAGTATTGTACTTCCTCCTAAATACCCGTTTGCATTCTATTGGTTTTGAACCTGGAGGCAAGTCCACTAGAATCCAAGTATTGTTGGACAATATTGAATCCATCTCATCATTTATTGCCTCCTTCCAGAATGCAGAATCTCTAGATTCCATAGCCTCACTAAATGTTTTAGGGTCATCATCAACATTTAGTACAATGGGTATTTGGTCTAATACTTCTGTCCTACTACCTTCTACTAGAAAAACAATAGATATGGAGGAAACAAAATCCGGTCCAAAATCTTTAGCTTTTCTAACCCTATGGCTTCTTCTTGGTTCTATACCAGACTCAAGTTCATTACTTTTGTCAATTGAACCAGAAGTAGTGCTTCCTAATGGCATATCAGGAGAGTTCCTAATTGTAGGTGTTGGTTGAGATGCATCGGATTTCATAAAGGTATTCTCAAAGAATTCTGCATCTCTAGTCTCTACAATCACATTAGATTGTAAGTCCAACAGCCTGTATGCTTTAGAATTTTCAGCATAACCTACAAAAGTGCTCTTGATTGCCCTTGGTCCTAACTTAGTCCTCTTTTGATCAGGAACTCTATAATAGGCAATACACCCCCACACTTTGAAGTATTTAATGTTAGGCCTTCTTCCTTTCCACACCTCATATGGAGATACCTTCGTTTTCTTAGAAGGAATTCGATTATGGACATGGCACGCAGTTAAGAGTGCTTCCTCCCATAAATTTGTTGGCAAATCAGCATTTAATAACATGGCATTAACCATATTACATAGAGTCTGATTTTTCCTTTCAGCAAGGCCATTCTGTTGAGGTGTTCTAGGGGCTGTTCTTTGATGGATGATACCATGGTTCTCACAGAATTCATCAAATTCAATTGGAAAATACTCCCATCCCCTATCACTCATTAGAATTTTAACTCTTTTTTCCTTTTGATTCTCAACTTCAGCCTTATAGCGTTTGAACATGTCGAATGCTTCATCCTTAGTTCGCAATAAATATACATAAGTGTATCTCGAACTATCATCAATGAATGTGATAAAATATCTTTTACCACCCCTAGTAAGCATTCCATTCATTTCACATATGTCAGAATGAACTAAGTCTAGAATTTGTGTATTTCTCTCAACCTTAGGGAAATGTTTCTTAGTGAATTTAGCCTGAGTGCAAATTTCACACTTAGAAACATTTGAATCTGACTGACAAGAGAAATACCCATCCTTGATCATAAACTTCAACGAATTGAAATTTAAATGTCCTAGCCTAGCATGCCAAACTGAATAAGAATCAACAAGATAAGCAGAACTAGGTACTTCATTTATTTCATTCAAACTTAGTCTAAACATGCTCTCACAATCATAGCCTTTGCCAACAAACATAGTCTTCTTAGTGATAACAATCTGATTTGAACCTACTACAACAAATCCCTTCTTATTCAAAATATATCCTGAAACTAGATTATTCCTCATATCTGGAACATGAAAGACATTCATCAACGTGAGTTTCCTCCCTGATGTGAAGTTCAACTCTACCGTTCCTAGTCCAAGGACTTTGGCCGGAGTGCTGTTCCCCATGAGGACCTCACGATCTGCCACAACTTCATAAGTTTTAAATTGTGACCTGTCATAACAAACATGAATAGAGGCACCTGTATCATATCACCAACCAGGAGGCTTGCCTATATTAGCCATATGTATGTCAGTAATCATATTTAAATAAAGATTAGATACCATAGCAATCAAGTCCTTCATGTTCTCATCTACCATGTTAGCCTTGGAAGAATCTCCATTCTTGGCTGCCAGATCAGCCTTCATTTTCTTGCAATCCTTAATGTAATGTCATTTGCCCTTACAATAGTAACAATGACTATTCTGCTTCTTGGTACCCTTAGTACCCTTGCATTTGAAAGTGGATTTGTCTTTCTTTGCCTTAAGGGATTTGTCTTTCTTTGCCTTAGAATTCTCCTTAGTCAAGACATTAACCTTTGAACTGTTGGCTAAATACACAGCATCTCTTTTACGATTTCCCTCCTCAATCCTGAGATGCCTGAGTATTTTTTCAACAGTGAAATCTTTTGACATATGCAGAAGTTTCTTCCTATAGTCGTTCCAAGTGGGTGGAAATTTTGCAATAATCGCCCCCACTTGAAGTGACTCTGAGATCTTAACCTGAAGATCATGAAGTCTATTGACAAGAACCTGCAACTCATGCACTTGGTCCAGAATAGGTATATCATCTGACATCTGAAAATCAAAATACTTCATCATAAGAAATTTGTTAGTGCCTTGTCTCTCTGTGTTATATTTTTCTTCGAGGGCTTTCCAGATGCCCTTTGGTGACTTCCATGAAACGTACAACTCGTACAAACGTTCTGACAGGGTTTGCAGAATGTGCCCTTTACATAGAAATTCGTCCTCCTCCCGTTTCTTCTTTGCTTCGTTCAATTTTTGAATCTCCGCAGGATCCATTTTCTCCAGTTCCTCCTTTGATGGGTTCGGCAGATTCTCTAATTTTGGATCCAGAACGTATGCAATCTTCAGTGCTGTCAACAGGAATAAGATCTTGTCCTTCCATCGCATGAAGTTTGTGCCATCAAACTTGTCCAACCTTACGAGATCTTGATTCATGATTCTAAATGCAGTGTCTGAATCGGCCATAGAATCTTGTCTTAAAATTGTTAGAATATGGGATTGAGAAGAAGCTTTGAGGCATGAAAGGATCACTATCTTTAAGACAAGATTTCGCCCCTAATGCAATATCGTGTCTCCAGGATACAACAAAGCTCCTGGATTGATATATAAATATACATTCAATCCCCCTGTTGAGCAGTTTCTATGGATAAGGATGATGATGCTGATACAGTGCTTTTGGACAGGATTGACAGTTTGGCAGTTAATCCTATCCAACTGCATTGAACTGCAAAGAAGAAAACCCTAAAATAATAAATAAATGTTATTTAGTTGTCTGCTCCTAAAGCTCCTACAAAGGATTGAACCTTAACCCAAGCACAGACTAGCCCAGTCCAGAGTTTATCTTGGTGGTGGAGACCAAAAATAGTTAGGGTCAAAGTTCAGCTCACCAATAAAAAAAATTGTAAGTTCTAATTATCTTTTTTCCCGTATCCCCAAAACATAGATTATTTCTTTTCCAATTTTCCTTCTATAAATCAATAAACATCATATGCAGATACCTCCTCCTTTCCTGAAATTTCTCCAAAAGACAACGTATGAGATGGATAACATCTGTTGTCAAAGACACCCGCAAAACATCCGTCATCCTCCTCTCAATAACTTTTGTTCGCAAAGCTTCATGGTGACTCAGGAGCTTAACTCCCCTATATTCGTTGTAGCATGGACCGTCTCCTTTGTTATTGCATAAAGGGGCAAGTGCATTACTCCTCCACTCATCTAGCCTCCTAATTGTTCTAAGAGCACCGTTGAAAAGATATATCAATTAGAGAATATCCTCCTCTCCTGAGCACTTCCACAACTCCATGGGAATTCCATATTAGGGCCCACCGTGTGCCCCTCTTCATTTTCTTCGGTGCTTCTTTGACCTCCTCTAATGATATGGGTGGACAAGTCATACAAATTGGACTCTCTCTGTTATTCCATAAGCATGCCTCATGAAAATCCATGTTCCCCTCTCAACAAAAAGTGTATTGAAATTGTTTCTCCACCTTTCTTTTATTTATGCTTCCTCCAGTGAAACTCTCCCCCAACATCTTTAACACACATTAAATTTGACAGATCTTCTTACCTCCTTTCTCGACTCCTTGCCAACTTAAAAATTTCATGTTCTCATTCTTTAGTGCTCAAAGTTTAATACAAGCTCTCAAAGGTAGCTACTTTTTCCAACTCAACACTCTTCTTGACCTCTTGTT
This sequence comes from Portulaca oleracea, assembly GCA_029582165.1. NCBI lineage: Eukaryota > Viridiplantae > Streptophyta > Magnoliopsida > Caryophyllales > Portulacaceae > Portulaca > Portulaca oleracea. The sequence goes on from CM055870.1 coordinate 12,185,796, forward strand.
TCGCCAACTTATACTCGTCCTTATTAGTAACTTGTGTCTCCCCCTCCCTACTCTTTCCCGGTATAACTCCTCAAAACATGGTACTCCCCCTTCTCTTCTCCAAATAAGCAAGGAAAACCTGCATCAAAACATACGTAGGCCAAAACAACTTTTTGAGGCTCGAAATTTTGGGATTTCAACCTCCACTTCATAATAGATGATGTGGGAATTTCATAGGTTTAGCCACATGCTTTTCATTGTTGTATATTCTCTATCAACTCTTGGTATTAGGATGTCTTGTAGTCATCAAGATGCTTCTGACATTCAAATGCTCTCAATGTAATGTTCAATGGAGCAAGGAAAACTCGAGGCATTAGGTGGTGCCTGACAGTGGTTGAGACAAGGTGCATTAGCCTATTCTTTTATTAATGTGACTAATTGTCTCCAAAGTCTAAAACCGAGTTGAAATCATAATTTTAAGACTTTACATCAGTTGCTAGGTCTGACAAAAAATTGGGTCTGGGTAATTTTGGGTTCGATCAAATTGGTCATTCGGTCAAAAATTTATTAATCGAACGTTGTTCGATAAGCAAATCGGATACTTAATCCATACCTGAATCGAACTCGGATGTGCGATGTTCGAAGTGTATATAAAGACAATATTACATTTTCGGTGTTGGAATGACCGAATATTGTTCAACTGTCAAATATCCAAATTGTCTACTGTCCATATTTAACACAAAGATAATTAAAAGTCATCCCAGTTCACTTGGAAATCGAGTCCAGGCATTGCCCAATTGCCTTAAATGATTAAACCCGATTTCCCTTCAAAATTCAGACAATCCGAACCCGGCTTTTGTATTATACATCAAAACATTGTTTGAAAAAATAAAAATAAAACCATAGTCACTTCAAATTATCTTTTTTCATTTTTCAAACACAATTTTGGGAGAGGAAAAGTTAAAAAAAGGAGCGAGTCCCCCCATTTCCCTTCCGCATTTCCGCCCTCTTCTTCTCGGCAGAACTCCTCCGACAATCACTCGCCGCCGTCTCATCCACCACTTCCGGTTAGACTTCTCATTCTCTTCTAAATCTACGTTCCAGCATAAACCCTCCATTGCTTGACAATCAATCTCATCTTGGTTTTCTTTTCAAATTCCAAATGTGCACAAATTTGCCCAGCTTTGCTGTTTTTCTTGGGACCCATCTGTGATTAAGGAGAAAACGAACCTTGTTTTGTGTGTTTCAGAGGTGCCCATCATGTTTCTGAGGAGGGTTTGTGGAAGAATGTTAATGGCGGCCACAAAAGCTGAACACCCGGGTGCTGCTGCGGCTGCTTCATCTTCTTCTGCGCGTAACCCTCTTCAAGAGTTCTTCGAGGTTGATAGATCACCTGATGACGACAAACGTGTTGTTTATGGTGCGTTTTATTAGTCATTTTCTTGTTTTGGGTTATACTATAGCTTGGTGAATAATACTGATGTCGATACCTGGGTGATATTCCCTTCAAATGTGGACTTGTTTAGTTTGATGAATAACTTCTTTGCATTTGGCCATGATGATCTGTGCCCTAGAGACGGGTAGTTGTATTGGGATTGAAATTAGTATTGACTAGGACCATAGTTACGGGGACTGCTTCCCAGGTCGTTAGTCATGGAACGCAGGTCGCTAATTTTCACACAAATTTAGCCTAGTTTTGACTTAGGAACGCTTGTTCCCGGAACGTTGGTCGCAGGCTTATATAGCGTTCCTGGTAACTATGACTAGGAGGTCTTGTCTTGATTTCTGACACAAGATTAAGTTCTTAATAGTTTATGGTAGAATCTTCCATTATCAAGTTGTTGAAATTTCATTAAGCTTTGATGTTATCTGTACATGGAGATGCTGATGGAAACCTGACCACGATAAGAAGAGTGTATGACTTGGAATTATAATGGATATTTGTTGCTCATTAAGAGTGAAATGTGCTGATATAGATGAGCTATTCAACCAATGTTTATGCTCTTCTCTGAGAAAAACGAGGGGCAGTGTGTTTGTGTGTCACAGCCTTGTTGTAAGCAATGCCTTTTGATTTATTGAAACGGTGCTCAATAGCTTTATAGATGTATTTTACTGAAATGTCATAGGAGATGGATGAGTTGAACTCTATTGGAGCGAAATTTTGTCTTGGATTATTGACCTTGAAAAATGTTCTATCAAGCTGTACAAAGGGACCCTTTTACTTATAGGATTGGTGTAAGAGTTCCCATTGACTGAAGTTGATCAAGGGTTGCCGATGTTTGGGTTAGTTGTGTCCGGTTTCAAAGGAGCCTTTCCAAGGACATTTCTCTGAGCCTTTAAGCCTATCTTGAGAATGATATGTTTGATGTTAAACAAGAGTCATGTTTAATGGTATCCTCACTGCATCCCCACTCATTTGTGTAGTTGTAACCTGAACCTTTAACCCCCCCCACCCCCCGCGGGCGATTTATGATCCAAGTAAATCATGTGCGAAATTAATTGAATTGCTAATTTATTCTAGGTCGAAGTTGGAAGGCTTCTGAGCTACGCTTGAAGTCTTGGGATGATCTGAACAAGCTGTGGTATGTACTTTTGAAAGAGAAAAACATGTTAATGACACAGCGTCAGATGCTTAATGCTCAGAGCCTGCGGTTTCCTAATCCAGAACATATCTCAAAGGTAATTATTCTCAGAAATGCTTCTGTTCTTAATTATAGCTCAAAGAAGTACTCCATCTGGTGCAACTCATGTCATTCCTTTTGAATATGAGAAAACTACCTTTCACTGTACCTTGGACATGTCATATATGTAAAATGTGCTTATGGGGACAATAATAGCTTCGCAATCCTGAGGCTATAGCCTCTTAGTATAAATCTTTGTTTTTGATGATTGAAACGGACTCTGGAATTATAAAACATTTCATTTCATTTTCCAAATTTTGGAATTTATGTTCACATAACACTGTATATTCTCTTAGGATGGAGCCCTGTGATGTTGTCCAGGTAGTGCTTCCCTTAATACACACACACACATACACATGTGTCTATGTGTTGACTAATTAGAAAGAAGTTTGAACTTGGAATGGAAATGAGTCCATAGAAGTTGATGTTTTGCAAAGGATATTTGATTGAATCTTCCTGTCCTTTCGTCTTGATATCCTCTATCTGTTTGTCCTTGGAACTCATGTTTAAATTGCTACCCCAGATTTACATAGTTGCAGCTGTGTCGGCCGCTCAAAGCCTTGCATAAGCAATTGGTGGATTACTGGATTGACAAATATATGCGACTTGACTTCATTGGCTCATTTGATTATTTACCAGGCCCAACAAACAGATTGATTTAGTCTTAAGTACGAAAACACTCCAAGGTTTGTTTGTGGGATTTCAGTATTGCTAGCATATAGCAAATGACCAGAGGTTCCAACTGTTGAATAAAACTAGGTGCTGCATTGACGTACCCCCCCCCCCCCCTTCCAACACACACACACACCAAAAAAAGAAAAAGAAAAAAAAAGCACTTAATTAGGTTGATTAGTCTGAACTCTCATGTACAAAAACAATGGCAGGTCAATACATTCATAACCCTGGACTTGTCCCAGGATGACCTCTATGATCAATAACAGATTACATTGTTTTGTTCTTTACTTGATATTGGTTTTCTTGCATTCAAATTCCTTTCACATTTCCTGATGTAGGACTAATGTTAATGTAATTAAACAGAGTAATCTATGTTTGTGTCCCTTTAGATCTGTATTTACCCGTGTTTGACACTTTGACACCCCCCCCCCCAAAAAAAAAAAAAAAATTCAAAATGCAGGTGAGGAAGTCAATGTGTCGAATCAAGCATGTTCTGACAGAAAGGGCAATCGAGGAGGCAGATGCCCGAAGATCTGCTGAGATGAAAAGGATGATAAATTCCCTGTAATGCACTAATTCCACCCCCCTCCCCCCAAAAAAAAAAAAAAACAGAAAAGAGAACAACCCAAAAAGAATTGAAAAGAAAAGAGGGCATTGTGGAATTGATCTGAGAAAGAATGATACAAATAGGATTGAAGAAGGATGATCATGCAGTCATCTAATAGTGAAAATTTTGAAGGATCATGTATGTACTTTGAATCAATCTCTGTTTTGGTTGAAACCCTTATTGCTTTATTGTCATCAAACTTTTCTCGGAGACCTCTTATTAGTCAGAACTTTCATATAATAATTTCCATATATTTCATGGACAGATGGATTTTGTTTGCCAGTATTTGGAAAGTGGAAACCTCTGTTTTTCTTTGGCAGTGTAACAGGGAATGTGCAGACTACAGAGAGTCAGACATACGAATGGCTTGAAATTTTCGTCAGTAGATGTTATGCAGTCACAATTAAGGTGATATGAATTCTACTCACGTAGCTTCATATTTTCTTCACTTCCTGTTGCACAGTCACAATTTTCCGATGAATACTACTTTTCTATGCATTGCTAAACTAGCAGAATCAAGACTGAACTAAGTCAGAATACCCCCCCCCGGGTCGTGCACCTCTCCCTGAAAGACACGTGGCATATTAGAGTAAGCAATTATTGGCGGTTCAATATTGTAACTGTGAAGCTTGATAGTGTCAACTGTATTTTTCTGCATAGAATATGCATGACTACATCCCCCTCAGAAACATATGCCATTTGAAAGGATGATGATTCTGACAAAGTAAAAGAGCACATGTCTCAATATCATCTGATGAAGTAGGAAAAAGTGTCAAACAAATGTATTTTTAGGTTCTTGGTATGAAGAAAACCTAGCAAGTCTAGCTGTTTCTGTCTGGACTCTGTCCTGGGAATCCTAAAATAAGCAAAACATGGCAACCATTAAGTATAGCATTATCCTCTATTCCCCTGTAAAATATAATAAATGAATGAATACATAAATACCCTCTACCAACTCCATCTCCTATAAAAAAAAGTTCAAGCTTTCATAACTCAGAAGAGTCCCACCAAAAAAGTAGCAAAAACCCAAAATATGAGAGGGTATTCCATCTCCAAAAGCAAGGAGAAAAACCCATTTGGCCAAAAATCCAAACCGAATTTAGAATACCCATTTCTACTTGATCAAGATGTTGATTTGGGTCCTTTGTCAAGATCAAACTTGATCAAAGATGAGCAAGAACTGTCATTGAATGCCGTCAAACGGGATCAACATTGGTTGATTAAGGGGAAGTCGAATGGAGAAGAGAAAAAAGGCGCAACGACTGCAACTCTGAGGAGGAATTTCTCAGCGACGTCATCATTCCAAAGGAGCACGAGCAGGAACATGCTTGAAAGACAGAGCAGCTCGAGGTCGAATATTCAAGGGGCGATGAAGCGGGCATTTTCGATGAACCTCAGAAGATCATCTTCCGCTAAGAATTCTCACTCCGACTACTACAAAATTGTCGATGATCAAGATCAGCCATTTAGAGTTGATTATCATAATCGTGTTGACAATCATGTGGGTGATTGTGATTACTACTATGATAATAATGGCCATCAAGAAGATGAATTTGAAGGAGATCATAGTAATAATGGGCCAATGGAGAAAAGATCATTAAGTATGAAGAAGGGTAAGTCCAAAGTTATCAAGGCTTGCAAGCGTCTTTTTAGCGGCAAATTTGCTTAAATTTCTTGTGTGGTTACATAGTTTCTTCTTCCTCTTTTTGTTCTTTTGGTTGAAGTATGATTCAACATAGAGCTAGAATTTCAGAAAGCTGTATGGTTTGTAGATTTTGCTACGTAGCAAACAAATTCATCAATCATTGACTAATGTCTGGTTTGTCTCATTGACATCAAGACACCACCAAATTTCACTAGCGTCAAATAGAGAGTAGGGGAAAAAGCATACAACAAAGACGTAACTGGAGAAAATTGAATCGTGACAACCAGCTCATTCATGTATTATAAGGCAATGAATTGGCCATAATTTTATCGTTAGACATCATTTTTCTTGGGAGATTTTTGTGGCAAATGGTGACTTTGATTGATCAATTTGACCAAAAAAATTGGAACACTATCTCTTATTTCTATTATCTAAACCTGAGTTTGACATAAGTTGAGGCTTGTCAGTATTGTTTTACCTTAAAAAAGGTGGATAACAAACATCAACATTTTAACATTGACTGATTAAACAAACCCAAATGTGATATTCAGAGTTGGCAAAATTTTGTCCGATCTGAAATACTCGAATTGTCTGACCCGGGAAAGATCAAGTCTGGACATAGATTTTTTGTCTGAATTTTGATACTGACCGAATTGACTGAATGTTGGGACAAAATTTCCTTTTTTTCTATTGTTTGAACCTGACTTCGACCTAAATTTAGCTTTGTCCGAATTGCCCGACCCGAAATAAAACTGGGTCCGGACATACATTTCTGATCCGAATTTTAACATTATCCGAATTTGTCTGACCCAAATTTACCCGAACCTAGATCTTTGCCGGCGGTAGTGATATTGTCCGATTTGACCAACCCAGACGGCAAAATTTTTGCCAGTGCTTGTCCCACAAGTCACGGGATACTGCAAGATAATATCAAAGCTAATTAGCATAACATCATATGATCAATGACTAATCAAGCAATAAGCCAAATAACTAGTCATTATCCAGAGACTTGTACACATACAACTCAACCTAACCGTATTAAAACAAACAAATAAATGTCTGACTATATTCCACAATACACAATTCAGACAGCCAAAAGAGCAAAAGCAAAGATGAAGGGCAAAGAAGAAAACAATATATACTTGTTGAGACTTGGGAGTGTCAGTCTGTCAACCATCAACTTACAAATGCCAGCTTTCTATGGGTAGTAATGAATTGATTTTCAAGTTGAAAACCAGGGTCTTCCATCAAAATATGGGATACAATCATACAACAACAATAATACTACCACTTTCTTTCCCTATATTTTCTGCAGATACCCCCTGGTTATCCACTGTACACTTAGGAAACCACATTTCTTTCTTTCTTTCTCTCTTAACATTACATGTAAAAATGTAAATCTCCCTCTGAAACCTAAAACCCATCACTCCGGCCTCGTCTAGAGAGGAATGCAGCATGTTCACTCATGCTGCCCTTTAATCGGTAAAACAATGGTTTGCTTCTAACAGTTCTTAGAGGACCCGATCTATTATCATGTGCTATCGGAAGGGCTCCATGTTCTCCCACCAGACTTGAAGTAGAAAACGGTCTGTTTTCCATTTCAAGGGGGCCCGAGCTATACTCCATGGTTACAAACGGGGAAGCGTGTCCATATATTAAGCGAGGGGTAGCCGCGTTCCACCAGCTGCTCTCTGAGGGCCCCATGTCACTTTTGGAGTCCAAATCCAGGACCGAGGAATCCTTGAGGCTGCCACAGTCTTCACAGGCCTCGTCGCTGTCGTTGTAGATGAGTTTAAGTGCCTGTACGACTTCCCCCATGAAGGGTCTGTGAGTCACTTCAGGGTGCACACACATTGAAGCTATTGCTGCCACCTTGGCAAAGTCGTCGAAATTGTACTTTCCAGCCAAGGCGGGATCCACCAACTGCTCAACGCCTTCTCGGCTGGTCAGAAGAGGCCTTGCCCAAGTCACTAGGTTTTCTTGTCCCTGAGGTTGGGACATGTCCACTGGTTTTCTTCCGGTGAGAAGCTCCAACAGGACAACCCCGTAACTGTAGACATCACTTTTGACGAGTAGATGCCCGGTCATTGCATATTCAGGGGCAACGTACCTGCACATTTGGAGTTCACCATGCAGGGGAGAAGTTCGGATCGAGTTAGAAGCATGAGGCACTACCAACTTGAGAACAACATTCATGTGCCACCAAAATTATCCAGGTAATGAATATATGAATTGCATATCAAAATGTGTCCTAGAGTGAAGTGCAGGTTTTCTAGTTTTCAGTACTGCAAGTTTACCTAGTCAATTCTGCCTTTGATTTGAAACCCCCCACCCCCAAAACACGGGGTGTCATTCTACATTAGGAGTTCCCTAATTTCAAACGTCAGCAAACACCCCCCCCCCAAACAACCCACACAAAAAAACCTTCTCTTATTTGTGTGTGTGTTTGTTTGGGGGGGGGGGTGTCAAGTGAAACACCAATTGCAGCAAAATACAAGATTTGTAACAAATTTTATGACAAAGATAAGTATGGGTAATGCGTTGGACACTTTAAGGACTAGGAGCTTCACAGGAATGTTGTATGAACCAGCTGCCAAGGGGTACACCAGCCAAATATGATAATTGACAACTAAAACCACACACAAACACACACACACACACATGTCAAAACTCAATCAAAAACTAAGACGTCGCCAGAAGCATGGACAATTTGATGTGGGTAGAGAATCAAAGGGTGCTTTAGTGGTAAGAGTCCCCTCCCCATCCATGAGGCTGAGAGTTCCATTTTAACATAGCACAATGATTCTGTATCACAAGACGGCCCCCATAGGCCCAAACTACTACCCACGAAAATGAGAAAGGGATGCCAAACACTGAACCCTGACTTGGTTGCGTTCTAACTGCTGTCCATGCCCCATAAAGAACAAAAAGAAAATGATCATTTATGCATATTTTTGGTCTTAGTTCTCTTTTCACCATGGTTTGCTCATAGAGCAGCTTCACTCTGTATCCACTTAGAAACAGATACTTCAAAACACACACCCATGACAAAAGACAAACATTCCTTACCCAAATGTTCCCATGACACGGGTGGAGACATGTTGACTTCCTTCTGTTGCCTCTCTTGCCAACCCAAAATCAGAAACCTTTGGAGTGTAGTCATCTTCTAGCAGAACATTGCTAGCCTTAAAGTCTCGATGGATAACTCGAGGATTAGAATCCTCATGCAGATATGCCAATCCCCTTGCAGCACCAAGAGCAATTTTTAATCTTGCATCCCAATCCAGAGGCCCCTTCCTTCTATCCACGCCTAGGGAACCAAAAAGTAGAGTCAGACCTAGATATTTGCAACACAACTACTAAATTTCTGTCACTATTCAACGTTCTACCATATCAATGAGTACAGAAACTTTTGCCATAACCTCATTGAAGAAAAAATTAAAAAGGTTAGCACAACTAGAGAAAAAATTAAGTACCATGCAAGTGTGACTCAACACTGCCATTGTGCACAAGCTCATATACCAAGCAACGCCTATGACCTTCAATACAGATACCAATAAGCTTCACAAGGTTACGGTGATGCAATCGACTTAGCATCTCAACTTCAGCAATAAATTCACGATCTCCATTCTGATTATCCCTTGTAAGCAATTTAACTGCAACCTCACTCCTATCCTCTAGAATGCCAAGATAGACACGTCCAAATCCCCCTTCACCCAAAATTTTCCTTGAGCTAAATTTGTCTGTAGCCTTTTCAAGTTCAGAAAGTGAAAAAGTCCTCACAGAAAGAGCATAGGTAGGCATGGATGCAAAAAGTGACATGGTTGTTGAGCTTGCTGCACTGCTGGAGAAAGTAGAACCCATGCCTGCATTTTGAAAGGATAAAACACAAATATCAAACTTATGCCATTCCTTATGATAGATGACATAAAAAAAAATTAAAAAAAAGCAGTAAAACTGAGGAAGACCTTCTGATAGTCTCGCAAGGGAATCATCAATGTAAGCAGTTCAGAACATGTCTTGAGGAAAAACAATAGACTATACAATACAACAATAGCTGTGGTCACGGAATGAAAAACAAATGGGCCTTTGTCCATTAGAAAGCAATGGAAACTGTTCTCTCAAGTTTCAAAGGAAATCCATCACCATATATCAAGGCAGAAGGACCAAGGGGCTATCCCCAGCGCTAAGGAAATAAAATGGTAGAAATGACGTCACTGCTTCACGATGAATCTCCAAAGACTCAAACTATATATGCCATAAGCCACTTGTGGTCCGCTGTCCCTTATTTAAGCCAAGGCCTTTTTTACAATGCTTGTCTTTCTTGTTTATGAACTTGCATAGCAACAGCCACTACTAGCCATTGCCTTACATGATGTATACTTCAGACGCCCAACAATATAAGGTATCTATAGCCTGACCTTCTTGTCTATTGATGAGTCCTAACTCCAACTACATGTCTTTTTTCTAATTCAAAATTTCTCCCATTGCCTACTTATCCACCTCAATATCCCAAGCAGTAAATATTGGATCGAAATTAAGAAACTCTACAGCATATAATAAGACCTTTAAAAAGGGGGAAAAAACCTAATAAAAAAAGCAACAATGAAATATTTCCAAATGCAGGACATAAGTAGAATAATAGCAATCTAAATGTGGATCCTGCTGAAGCTGGCAACATGCAGATGTACACAACCTAGACCTTAACACATTACAGAGATAATCTTAGGAACCCGCAAAAACTGATAGGAGTTTTAAAGTAGTTAACAGTAAGACAATATACAGAAAAAGAAGCCAGAAAGAAACGAAAGAGAAAGATGCAATAATAAACATGCAGGGCTGGTCAGGTCTGAGAAGCTTAAAGAAAATATACTGGTAAAAGCAGCAAAAGCTGACAGTTTCAAAGTACTCAGGCATTAAAGACTTACCGGTTTTCTTACCCGTGGATGGTGCAAATACAGGCCCAACAGTCCTTGATGCCTTCCTGACCTTCTTCAATTTGATAACTATAGAAATTGCTGCTATACATGCCACCAACAGAACCAATGCAGAAAAAATGATGACAAACACAACTTTGGCGTTCATTTTATCACTTTTGTTGACAAAATTAGCAGTAATTGGATATTGTCGGTCTCCTAAACTTGCTGTTGGACCTCCATTGTAGTCCCCAGATGGAAAAGGCGAAGGAACCCCTGTTACAACAGTGCTTTCAGCGAACATACATGCAGATTATATAGCAAAAGAAAAGTTAGGAGACAAATATAGTACCTGGATAGTTGACATAGATCACGTCATAATTACCAAAAAGAGTTTTATTTAGAGGCACCTCCTTTCGCCAAAATCTCTCAGAAGTTAGGGTAGCAGTAGTATTGTCAAACTTCTCATTTAGCGGAACCAAGTTGACATCAACTAGTGTTCTTTCCTGATTCTGGGCATCAGCAGTAGCACCCACTATTTGTACCTGATTTTGCTTCAGATATGTACCCTGTGCAATCTCAAATGCCAGCTCACTGACCTCAGGGAACAGAGCATAGACAGCTCTGCTCAAAAGGAGCCTCACTTTCATAGGAAAAACACAACCACATGGTGTTCCAACAGGAGTAGCTGTAAGTGGCTCCAAACAAGTCTGTCCACAACCTTGAAAACAACGCACAGTACGAACATAAGGTCTCACACGGGAAGAAAAAGAAAAAGCCGCTCAAAACAAAGAGGACAACTGAAGAAATCAGCACAAATTGACAATACAGAATTTAGGCACCCTCAGGTTGCAGGGTATGCTCTTCCTGATTTGGCTATAGATTAAAGAATCACTCTTGTGGAAATATTATAGCCACAAAAATCTGATGGTAGAATATCCCATATTTCTTGTTGCAGTAGCAAGTACTAAGCAATTTTGAGATCTAGGAGGCAAAGATTAGTTACTTCTAGGCAATTCAAAGGTAAGGCTACGATTTAAGAACATCAAAAATCCCCCCGCCCCAAAATTTTTCCCTCCATTGGTGGTGTGGCACAGAGCCACAGAATGAGGAGATCAGGCAGCTTGTCTAAGGACATTTCCCCCTTCATTTTTTTTCCCTCTTTATGATGGTGTGGAAAGATATGAGATCGGGTAACTTCTCTAAGGACATTTGAAGCCATCAACCATCGTAGCGCATGATGATATACTAGAAGAGACATTCCAGTTTTGAATAGGCTTCTGACTGATCTAGTGGTAACAATGTTCGTTACATATCTAGCAAATCACATATAAGAACATACAGCTGCCTTTTTTTCTTTCAGAATTTAAAGCTGCGTAAGGGATATATAAATCTGATACACATAACAATACCTGGTCCTGCATCAGGAGCTGGAGCGGCCACATAAGGCCTCAGTCTATGGCGATGATGGCGATGCTTCGGATTGAATTTATGATGAGGTGGAATAATATGTCCTGAAATGTGAATAGGCAAAAAAATTAAATATATGAAGAGCCTAGATTTGCATTCTGAATTGACAGTAAAATGTGTCAACAGCAACAGAAACACTAATGGATACCTCTGTAAGCTGGAGATGGGGCAGGTGCCGCAGAAGGTCCTTCAGAAGGCTTGGCCTTCCCCACAAGTGGCTTTGCTGATAGAGACAATGAAATGCCAAGGGAATAAGCTGCATTGAAGAGAATTTGCAAATGCATTTAGGAAGTTACCACAATTTTTCAAAAGTACTAAGAAACAATCCATCCAATGAACTGAACTCTCAATAAGGAATGACAAGAATTTATGTCAAGTTGCCACCCAAAAACAAGGAATTGCTAAGAACAGCCATTGTGACCCCGTCCCTCATTGCTAATAACATACCTGCCGTTAAGCAGGACTGGCTGACTAGGCGACTAGCACACACGACATAAATACAGCTGAGTAATCCTGATATAGTACCATGCAACAAACAACAAAAAACTCCAGGAAAACACGTGTTTAGCGCGGTCTGGGGGATTCAGATGTAGGCAACCTTCCCCCCATGAATTGGAGTTCATGGAGATGATATAGGACCATGATGTAGCCAGTTTTTTTTACAGAAAGTAAATATATAAAAAAAATAAAGATCTCTTAACCAGACCAGCACTAATTATCAAAACCCTCCAGAACATGAGGCTTATAAAGTATGTGTTCTCACTTCTCATTTATCCAAGGACACCAAAAACATAAATGAGCTAAAATGCCGTTTCAAGACCTAGTCATCTCCGAAAACTGAAAGTAAGCATCAAGGCTTAAAAGTCAAATTCAATAAATACTCCCTCATTTGGAAAATTCTCTGGGCCCCCATATGTACAGATTAATCCATCTGTGGTGCATTGCATAAAGCAGCATACATCAGAAATGCCCCTCAACTACTATGAATGCCACTCAAAACTAACAAGGGATTTTTTGTTAAAGGGATCTCAAATGTGTATACTGAAGAAACAAGTTGAATACAATCCTGCTCATGCATAATCACTTTCCTATATCCACCAACCATTTTCCTAACACGAAAAATCATGAAATAGATCTTGATTTGGTAACTATACTCTGCAAGTTTCTATGTAGGTCATATAGACAATATAGCATACGGCTACAAAAAGAAAGTTGGATCACGATTCATGACCCGTGTAACTACGCGCCAAATACATGATCGTCGCATGTACAATGTTGCACTATAAACAACAAAATCCATGTGAAATAATATAATTGTGAGCAAATTAAACATTAGGGCATAAAGCATTGCATTTGCGCAATATCTGCTTTATCAGATTGTCAAAGTTGAAAAACTTAGTACAAAAAAATAAATCAATGTACATGTTTGTGAAGTTGAGTGCCACAGGCGATGAAGGATATGAAGGATGAGCCCAAGGCTATATAAGCCAAGCACATTAACTTGGGCTCTGCTAAAGGTCACAGCAGAAACAAAAGGAAACATCATACTAAAACGCATAAAAGCTCCACTTATAGAAGGTAGAGTATTCAAAACCTAGTCTAACAAGGTGACGAGAACCTCTTTTTTTTTTTCCCCTGGAATTAAGAGGAGATAGTGATTATTTCCCTGTTTGAACCATATATCATTAATTTTGAAGAGATCCAACAACGCAAGTGTAGATTGTTGACTTCAGCCATAGTCACAGGGAACCCTACGTATCACTGCAATCTACGTTTTGGTAAGCGTTCTAAAGTCAAAACTAAACTAAATTTGTGTGAAAATAGCGATCCACGTTCCACAACGATCAACGAACGATCTGGGAAGCATTCCCGGTAACTCAGGGACAACTGTCATAGCTCTCATCCCAATGTTTCAGTACCCAAATAACCAACATTTTTTTTCCATATAACCAACATCCTTCCTTCCACATTTCCTCCACCGCTTTCCTATAGGAAAATCAAGCTCAACGAAGCTCTAGCCCCATGTTATGCTTGTGTCCTTTTTCCCGCCCTTTACTTGTAGCACACATGGTGCATCAATACAATACTGCCACCTATTTCCATACTCTTAAATCTTCCACGTTGCTCGACCTTGCTACTACGATCTATGTATTCTGGTGTCACAAGAAATCGTTGCAGCAATAGCTCACTTTCCACATAGCTGAAGTCATAGTATCAAACTATAAATCATTTACAAAATTCTTAGAATCACTAGAAAATAACCACTCACAAGGCCACAACTTGCGGTCAACCAGATTCCAACTCTAGTTACTCTACACAGCTTCTCACTTCTCGCAAAACACTTTCATTAGGTGATTTATTTACACTCATTAGAACCTGGATGCTTCATGATTTCAATTTCTTCAAAAGGTAACAAACTAATGCCCCCAGCATCAGTTCTCCATAAAGAGGATACCAGCAGTAGTAAAATGATAATTAGTACCACAAAAACCGTGAGTTAGCAACAGAACACATATTAACAACAAGCAAAAAAAGCTACCAAGGAGCAGGTATAAATGGCATTTATCCAAAACTTATAGTAAAAATGGTCATAAAAACACCCCCATTTTGCTTAAATACCAAAAACTGGTATCCCAAGCATCCAATTACTCATTCCCTGTCCTCAATTCAGCAAACACATAGCATAAACACCTCTAAATACAATGCCCAAAAGAAAAAAAAAAAAAAGATTGCAAGAGTGAATTACCTTGGGAAACACAAACGAGGTAGACTACAGAAACAAAGAACCGAAGCATTTGAACATGCATCTTCTACCACCACTCATTCAAAATCATGACAACGAAGCAAGCAATCGCATTCCAAAGCGTGCAGCAGACTCACAGTGAGTGAATTTCCACCAACAGCAAAGAGAGCTCAAAACCACCATTAAACACCATCGACATCACAAGGTCCAACTGAAGAACATGAGGAGAGCAGAAACCCTAGCTCAGATTTAACAATGCCGGGAGTCGTCCAGATCCATGAAATGCGGGAGAAGATCTGCGTCGGCGTTAGGGTTTAAGCGAAGCGAAGAACAAAGGAAAGTAACAGCTTGAAGCAATTTCAATTCCAGGGTGGTTGAGAAAGTTAGAGAGAGAAAGAGAGAAGAGAGAGGAGAGAGAAATGGAGGATCTTTGGAAATGGAGGTTAGTGAGTAGTGAACAGAGATGAGTATGGGAGAAGAGAGAGAGAGAGAGGGCTTTAATTGCTGGTTGCTGGGGTTGCTGCCTGCCTACTGCTGCAGCTCAAATTGTAAAGTTGCTGCTCTTTTAACATGTAATGGGAGCCCACGCGCCTTCATGTAGCGCGTGTGCAGCACTGTGGTTTTTCCCACTATACTTTTTTCCATTTTTGAAAAAGAAAGAAAAAAATGAAGTTTCACTTTCAGGAAGACTTTTGGTTTGTTTTGTTCACAATGAGGTATGAAAGGAAAAAGGGAAATGCTTGTATTGGATTTTTCTTCCTCGTCGGATAATGGGACTAGTGTCTACAAGGATCACCACTATTTTCTGATTGGTAAACACTCCATAGTCCACACCATCTCGTACATTATTCATCATTTTAACTATTTTTATTATTATTTTAAAATTTTAATATTGTATTTATAATAATTGTCATTTATTTACACGACTCTATTCTATTTTTTTTTAGAGTAGATAAGGCGTATGTAGGTTTAGTATGGTAAAGTAATACAAGGTTATGTTAAAAAAGGAAATGTAGAGTAAAGAAGTATAAGTAGATAAATACTAAATTACTTATTTCTTTTTTATCTTTAAATATGTCGTGAGTTGAATAAAATTTTTAAAATATAAATTATCTAAAAGTGTAACATGAAGTGCACATATAAAGGTTAATTTCGATAATCGCAAATGGGAACCACTCAGATACTAATAATCATGCAATATTTTTTTAATTATTTCTCTTCTCTCTATTTGCAAAATAAATTGAAATGCCCAAAATAAAATGAATTGCTTAAATTGTATTAACTGTCAAGGGTATGCATATTGAGTTTTGTCTCATTTGCAAAACAGTTATGTTTTGTTTTAGGGAGTGATGTTAGGGGTAGCAACCCATCACCAGTAAGAGGTCGGATTGATCTGAAGGTAAAGAAGCTGTCAGTTATGCCGAGAAGACACACCCTTTGCATTTGATGTCAAGTTGCTTGTAGAAGGTTGTACTTTTGATTAGTGAAGTTAATTGTAGTTAAAATTTTGGCTATGTATAATGGTAATTTAAGGTTTTGGCTCACCAATGGATATTTATGTGTATTGTATTCGACAGGTTCCTTAGGTTTGATGAGTGGTATTTGAGAGTTTGTTTTTGGTTGTTAACCTTGTCCATGGATGTAAACTGCGATAAAGCCTTTGGATTCTTGGATCCGCTGCGCTAATCATCGGGTTATGAGATGTTTATTCCTAATATGGTAATTGTGAATCCAGAGGCATTACAGTTTTTTGTATCAGGGCCAAGGTTTGGAGACTTAAGACGAACCATATAGGATTTTCTGTATTTGTTAAGGGAGTGTTTGGTAGGAACCCCAGGGAAATTTTTGCCAGATAAAATTTCCCATGGGAAGTTTTCCATGGGAAAGATCTCTCTGGGAAAAATTTCCCTTAGTCCCCTCCCCCTAAGGGAAATTTTCTCTAGGAAAATGGAGAAAATGGTGGGTCCATCGTAAAAACTTTCCCGAGGTCAACTCGCATCCAAACATGGGGAAAATAAGTCAACCCGCGAAAATTGACCATTTCCCCGGAGTTATTGACCAACCAAACGCACCCTAAGTAACATGGGTTAGACCTTTACATGGTTAAGAGTACGAGTTTATGAGAATGAGAAATCTGATTTAAATAATATGAACTATGACGCTTGATAGACTAAATAATCTGAACTTTAAAAATATCACTGAATATAATTTAAACTTTAACCATATTGGATTACAGTAGTATGACAACATTAATTATTTACCAAATCTTTACTTTTAAAAGAAAGAATCTTAACTTTGACTATATTATAATTCAAATAAACAAGGGGAATAATTAAGGATAAAGAGAATATTTTTTAAGAAAATGAGGATTAGGTAAATAATTCAGTGATATTTTAAAGTTTAGAATATTAAGTTTATTACGCGTCAAAGTTCAAATTATTTAAATCCAATTTCCCTATGAGAATTGTAGCATTTACGTTTGTTGGGGAGATCAAAGGCAGGAACCCACTTCAACCAAGGCCCATGGTACACAAGTTTAATTCCAATTTGACTTATATACCATGTCATTTCCCTTTACCTTTCCGATGTGGGGCATTTTACTCATGGGTGTATCCCAACAATCTTCCCCTTCACACATGAGTCTCTCCCCCTTGATCGGAAGCTGATTTTGCCAAGGTTTTTGAGTCACCACCAAGAGCCCATCATAGTCACACCTTACTCTACAAAGTCACACCCTACTCCACCTAAGTCTCATGCCACCACTTTACCCTACTTCACTTGAGTCTCATGCCACCACTCTGCGCCTTCAGGAGACTCAACTGCTCGCATGCCATAGTCTCTGCTCCTGTCCATGGTGATTTTTACGGGACCACTTTCCCGCATCTTGCGCCCAGCCGAACAAACCATCGGCTCTGGTAACATTTGTTGGGGAGATCAAAGGCGAAAATTCACTTCAACCAAGGCCCATGGTACACAATTTAAGTAAGGTTCTATCTTAAAACCAATTGGTGTTAAAAGGAGTAACTCATTTGACTTATATACCATGTCATTTGCCTTTACTTTTCCGATGTTGGACATTTTACTCATGGGTGAATCCCAACAATGTTGAGATATTATGAGCATGAAACATACCTTCAAGTTTATAAGATGTGTTTGGAAGTGCATCTCGATTGTTATATGACTTATTAGGAGATTATTAGTAAAGTTAAAAGTTGTTAAAGCAAAGGAGGATTATGAGCGCATGGGCAATAGAGATCATGATACCTTAAAGTATTATACAGTGTAGTGACCTACTTAGATGACTCGTTCAGTGGTCTTTAAATTCAAAGTGAACACCATGCCAAGAATGATCATTTCTAATTGGAGTTGAGGCGATGTAAATCCATGATATCCATATGAAAGTGTTACCCTATTTGAGAGTTTGTTTTGATTCAACTTTGTCGCCTGGGTACTCTTGGTAATAAAATATACACTTATGTATGATGGAGACTTGTGAATCGTTGAAATATTAAAAGTGTATAGAGAGTATTGCCCAAGTATTAGGCCTTACTAAAGTGTTGGGTTCTAGAGAGAGAAGCTCCTCCCCCTTTCTAAAAGCCGTGTCCTAGGCCTATTCAGTCTTCAATGTAAATCCAGCCAGTGTCCATAGAATTTAGGCTCTCTCAGAGTATATGTTTCCATTCATATCTAGTGTAATCTTGTTTTGATTGTCATAGACGCTCGAAATCATCATGCTTTTCTACAAATCACTCCATCCAGATTAGAAACGACTCAGTCTAGAAGAGATCTAGGGTTTTCAGATGGTGATCAATTGGGGGCGAAATCGGGGTTGAAGAGGGACTGGATTCGGTCAGTAGGTGAGCAGTGTGAAGATTTCCGGCAAGCTAGAAGTAGTTTTCCTCAATCAAGGGGTGAAAGTGACGAAATCGGGGATGCAATACGTGGATTCAACATCAGATTTGAGTTTCCAAGACGGATCTGGGCACAGTGCTGGCTCAAGGACGATCGACAAACATCGGTTCTTCTGCAATCAGCCTTCACTCAGGTGTATGTTCAATCGCAATACAGTGCGGGTTTAGATTGTCGTATCCACAGGGAGTTGGGGTACTGAACCTAAAAGTCACTTGATCTCTCACCTACTAGGTTGGAATTTCATGATACTTTGGAGTCAAAGAACTATCACTAACAAAGCAAATAAAGTCTAAAATGAACTAATCACATAAGCTAGAAGGAATAACAAAAAGAGGACCTAATTACCAAGTCTAACTTAAGCAAATTAAGTGATCAATCGCCCGTTTTAGCTCACCAATGCCCCTCTCTCAAGGATGTAAAAGCTAGTCTAATTCTCCTAATTACTATTCTCATGTAATTAATCAAATCAAACTACAGGATGACAATCTCAAAGACCTAGCTAAAGATTTGAATATTCTCATCACAAACCCTATCTACTTTCCTTACTCACACTTGACAACTCTCATTGCTTAAAGGATAAAAGTTCTCTCAAACCATTTATCAAATTATGTGATGAGCATGAGAAACTCAATTAGCAAAATTCAAACTTGGTTTTTAATTAAATTACCTAAGCTAGTGAACTAAGGACTTGGACCATTTAAAACCTAAACCTAAAGACTCAAATAAAAGACCAAATCATTCCTAGCCCTACACAAACACTAAAAACCTAACCTAACCGAACTGACCCAAGCCCTAATAAAACCCTAAGAAACACATACTGACCCAAAACAAACCCTAACATCTGACTAACCCTAAACCTAACCCTTATACTCGACTAAAACCTAAGAAACCTAGATAAGCTGACCAAAGAAAACAAACCCCAATACAAGAAGAAAATAAACCAAACGAAAAAGAAACAAAATCACTGCTTAAAACTAATGACCGAGGGAAACAGAAACAAAAGAAAACAAACCTAAAGCCTAATGCCTAGTGACCGAAACAGAACCAAAAATAAGGGAAAAGAGGATGAAAACAGAACATTCAAGCACCAAAAACAGATCGAATCAAACACTACAAATCACAAATTCAAACCCAAAACAATTCTAGAAATCCGCAACTTACATCAAAATTGTTGGGTTAATTGTGTGGAGCCCAAATTATTATTTTGGTGGCATGAATTTTGGAAAGCCAAAATCATGCTTGGTGGGCAAGTTTCATATAATATTGAAGATCTTCCAAGATTGTGTTCACTAAGGAAAGATATTATGTAAAGTGGAAAAATATTATATTTGTTACCAAATTGTGATGGAGCAATCACATGGAAATATAATATTACTTTAGAATATAGTATCAAATTATTAGGAAACACATGTTTTTGGAAAGTTAATATTATTATTAACTATGTTGTAGTCTTGACTATAAATAGGACCTAGGTGTTAGGTTTATTTGTACAACAATTGAGAGTGTTTCATCTTATACCACAAGAGATTGACCTGTAATCTCTGTGTTCCTGAGGGAGTTGTGTGAGGCTCAACTGTGAGTGTTGAGTTCTCAGGTTGTAACTCTAGGAAGGCTGTGAGAGGTTGTGGAGGTCTGGAAATCTCTGAAACACCGTTGTAATCCTCTGATAGTGCATTGTTCGTGGTTTTTTCCCGGTTTGGGTTTTTCCACGTTAATTCCTTGTGTCGAATCTTTATTTATTTTTCGCCCTTATTATTGTTTGTCTGCTAACCACGCCCTGAGAATCCTAACAACTGGTATCAGAGCTTTGGTTGGAGCGTGGTTGAACTGCAGAGAAGCAATGGCAGGCGCAATTGTGAAGATTCCGGAATTCGATGGGAAATACTACGCATGGTGGAGGATGCGCGTTGAGGATGTGCTCCGCCAGCAAAGGTTGCATCTTGCGATGGGTGATAAGCCAAAAGAGATGGAACAGAAGGATTGGGAAGAGCTTGATGGTCAGGCATTCAGTACGGTTAGGTTGACGCTAGCTCGGAACGTGGCTTTCAACGTCAAAGATCAGAAAACGACGAAAGACCTGCACGGGGCCTTGCAAAACACATATGAGAAACCTTCGGCGGTGAACAAGGTATATGTGTTACGTCGTTTGTTTGAATTTAAGATGCAAGAGTCTGGTGATATGCATGATAGTACGAATGAGTTGAATATAATACTATCAAAGTTAACCTCTGTGGAATTTAATTTCGACGATGAGATGAATGCTAATATACTATTGGCTACCCTACCTAAGTCTTAGAAAAATTTTGTGACTTCTGTAACTTCTTCTACTAAGAAGGGTGAGAAAATGAAGTTTGGGGAAATTAGAGACTTTGTCCTAAATGAAAGTATTCGTAGGAAAGATTCCGATGTGTCTGAGTCTTCGGGGAACGCTTTGACTGTTAAGGGTAGGAGGAATAGTGGGAGCTCGGGTCGGGGTCGATCAAAATCTAGAGGTCGAAATATGGAGCAGGTGTTGTGTTGGAACTGTGGTGATAGAGGTCATTTTCGTAGGGATTGTCCCAAACCTAAGAAGAGCAATCATAATGACCATGACTCTGTATATTCTGCCGAGGATATTGGTGATGCCCTAACTGTTAGTGTTGACAAGTCAGAAGGGAGTTTGGTGATATATTCGGGTGCTTCGTTTCACTCTTCATCTAGCAAGGAAGCCTTTAGCAATTTTGTGAGTGAGAGGTTTGGCAGGGTTAGGCTTGCAAACGATCACAACCTAAAGGTGCTAGGAAGAGGTAATGTGAACATTAAAACCTTTAAGGGTGGAACTTGGAGGTTGAAGAATGTTCAGTATGTCCCGGGTCTGACCAAGAACCTTGTATCTGTGAGTCAACTGGATGGGGAGGGGTTCACGACGAGATTTGAAGATGGTCATTGGAGGGTAACGAAAGGATCTCTGATAATTGCAAATGGCAAGAAAGAGGGGAAGTTATATTCTGTCATTGATAACTCTAACATGTCGGTTCATGCTCGTCAAAGGCGTGTTAGCTTCTCTGATGAGAGAAGGGTACCAGAAACGAGGAGGTCTCCGGTCGAAGCTATGGGAACGGATGGTCAGCCGAGGAACGCATCTAACCTGCACGAGAATTCGACAAGTTCAACACGAGGTAAAATCCCAATCCAAAATTCCCCTAAGTTGTTGACGATGATGCGTATGTCGAAGTTGCAGGGGCGTGATCAGTTCAAGTGGGAGCCTGTTACAAAAAGAGGAGTTGATGGGAGGTCAACTGGGACCTCTATTGATCTTTGCTGAATAAGATCGAGATGGGTGCACTAGAGGATTCGAGTGGTGGTGGTGATGAACGACGAAGGCTACAATTTGGTCTCCAAGTGGGAGATTGTTGGGTTATTTGTGCGGAGCCCAAATTATTATTTTGGTGGGATGAATTTTAGAAAGCTAAAATCATGCTTGGTGGGCAAGTTTCATATAATATTGAAGATCTTCCAAGATTGTGTTCACTAAGGAAAGATATTATATAAAGTGGAAAAATATTATATTTGTTACCAAATTGTGATGGAGCAATCACATGGAAATATAATATTACTTTGGAATATAGTATCAAATTATTAGAAAACACATGTTTTTGGAAAGTTAATATTATTATTAACCACAATATTATGTTGTAGTCTTGACTATAAATAGGACCTAGGTGTTAGGTTTATTTGTACAACAATTGAGAGTGTTTCATCTTATACCACAAGAGATTGACCTGTAATCTCTGTGTTCCCGAGGGAGTTGTGTGAGGCTCAACTGTGAGTGTTGAGTTCTCAGGTTGTAATTCTAGGAAGGCTGTGAGAGATTGTGGAGGTCTGGGAATCTTTGAAACACCGTTGTAATCCTCTAATAGTGCATCGTTCGTGGTTTTTTTCCCGGTTTGGGTTTTTCCACGTTAATTTCTTGTGTCGAATCTTTATTTATTTTTCGCCCTTATTATTGTTTGTTTGCTAACCACACCC
The DNA here is from genome assembly GCA_029582165.1 of Portulaca oleracea. Taxonomy (NCBI): domain Eukaryota; kingdom Viridiplantae; phylum Streptophyta; class Magnoliopsida; order Caryophyllales; family Portulacaceae; genus Portulaca; species Portulaca oleracea. The sequence goes on from CM055870.1 coordinate 12,208,432, forward strand.
TGAGAATCCTAACAAAAATCAACAGAATAAATCATCCAACAACAAATCCCAGGCACAAAACAGCAAATTCGAAACCTAGATTAATTAAAAGAACAAACAAAACAGAATTAAACCTACATCTAATTTGCACGAATTAAAATCCTAATTCTAAAATTTACCTAAGAACTAACCCTAAGATGGAGGGCCTGAGGGCATCACTTTCCCCTCAACCAACCATCATAATCTCGAATGGCTCTTCTTCTCCTTTTTATACTCGATTCTCAGCTTTCTCCCTTCAAATCTGAGCCTTTGATTTTCTTCGAATTTGGACGGTGAAGATGCATTCGACCCTCAAGGTATGCGTCGTTCGTGGGTTGCTGCGTGCAATGGTGGTTCCTGCTTGCTACTGTTGTACTTCTTCAGTTACTCCTTCAACGACTCTACAAAAAGAGAGGAGAAAATGAGTGAGAGATTGAGAGAGAAATCGCGAGAAAATGAGAAATAGAAGAGAAGAAGATGAGATGGAGAGATGAGATGAAGAGAGATTAAGATGGAGATGGTGTTGAGGTGTGTTTCGGGTGGTGTTTGCACAAAAAAGAAGAAGAAGACAAAGAGGAAGAAAGGGGGAAAAGGGACGGATAGAAGGAGAAAGAGAAAAAGGGGGAAATTGAATTGGGAAATTAGATTATGGAGAAATAGGGTTTAGAGAGGTGAGTTGTAATCTGCAAAGGGAAGAAAAAGGAAAGGGGAAACGAGAAATGAAAGAAAAGAAAAAGGGGGTTTAGGTAGTGGGTTGGTGGGCTAAGATTAGTTAGGTTAATGGGGAATTAGGTGGGCTGGGTGAATTTTGGGCCGAGAGAGGGAATAGGAGAAAAGGGGAGTTGGGCTAAGAAAATAGGTATAGGAATTAGATTAGGTTTTTATTTATTTTCAATTTTTGTATATTTTTGTTTCAAATTAGCAACAAAAATAACTAAAATGAAAAATACATAAATTCTAACAAAAGAGAAAACAATAAAAACATAAAAATAAACCTAATTTAATTATTAGGAACAAACAAAAAGTCATAGAATACAGGGGAAAAACAAGCAAAATATCGAAATAAACACCCCCACACTTAGACTTTTGCTCGTCCCGAGCAAAACTAACCGAAAAACCCTAAGAAACTAGAAAACATAAACAAACACCTAACTCACTTTTCAGGAATCGCGGATGCATTTAGCATATGCATCAAGCCCTTTAAACCCCCCGGTAGCCCGGGTGGACGAGGTAGGTCTCGTGAGGGTTTGTAGCAACTCTACCCAAAAAGCGATGAGAAGAAATGGAAGAGAGAAGGGAATGAAGAGTGAAAAAAAAAACAAAAAAAAAAACACGAGAGAAGAAGAAGATATTCAAGCCCCTAACAATGCACCTAGACACCCAACCGACCTTACCAATCAAAAAGAAGAGGCAAACATGAACAAGCAAGGACACTTAGGTTAGAGGAATTCCAATCTTAGAGATTTTCAACCCCAAACAGTTTCATGATGAGTGAAGTCTTTGTGCACATGTGCAAGTGGGCCTCAAATTGCACTCTCTAGCCTAGGTCGGTCGGTCGAAGAAGTTTTCATGCTCGAGCTTGGGTTTATTTATCAACAACTTTATTAAGTGTCACCCAAAATTATTTGTTGTCTCCCTTGGCTTTGTGACAGCCGTAGGAAACATAGAGAAGGGCTCTACATTTTTAATGTTTTTAGTGTGTCACCCACATTTATTTGTTGTCGCCCTTGGCTTTGTGACGGCCATAGGAGACATAGAAAATGGTTTCACAGATTTTATTAAACGTCACCCAAATCTATTGGTGTCACCCTTGGCTTTGTGACGACCGTAGGAGACATAGAGACAGGCTCCGTACTTTTTAATGATTTGCTTATTAAGTGTCACCCAACTCTATTTGTCGTCGCCCTTGGCTTTGTGACGGCCGTTGGAGACATAGAGCGGGGTTTCACTTTCTCAATTAGATTATTAGCCGCGACCAAGAGCATTAGACTACTAAGACCAACCAACTTTGGCAAAGAAAGGAACAAAAATAGGCGTGTAAATGGTAAGGACGTCACTTTCTCAATCAAAAGAGGGGTTTATTAGATGTAAATCATGGCAATCAACCAAACTAAGGCCTATATATGATCATTCATATCCGCTGCTTCTAATCGAATAGTTCGACCAATTAGGTGGCTATCTACACAATTATGAACGAGAAAATCTCCTAAAAGAAAAACAAACTCTTTTTGGCTTTCTCACAACTTTTTCCCATTTTCTCTTTCATTTTTCACCACAGTTTTCGATTATTTCACACTTTTTAGCACTTTTTTCACCTTCTTTTTAAAATTTTTTTTTTTGGCAAAATATCAGAATAAACAGTGTACTCCTTCCTATTCTCTACCCTTCTCTCTTGTCTGATTTCTTTTGGACAATTTTGTTGGCTGCTTGCTGGGTTTATGTGGTTTTCAATTGTTTGTGAAAGAGAGGGACGAAATTGGACGTCTAGATTTATGTTTCATGATTGCGTTCATGTAGTACAACTAGTGATTACTATTTAGTCAGTATGAGAGTGTCGATTTAGGGTGCCATGATGGAAACTCTGAGGTTTTGCGTGCGATGATTGAAGATAAACAGACAAACAGGGTGAGGAGGTCTCAAAGGACAATTTGTTCACAAAGGGCAACAAAGTCTAAGCATGTGTTGTGCATGAGGGTTGTAGAAACATCGAGTCGTCATAAATCGATAAGAGGGAATGCTGATCGTGACTATAGGAGCTTTCTGAACCCCCAAAGCTTGATTCTCTAGCTGAAGGAATTTGGGCGTGAAGCAATATGGCAGGAACTTTTGCATCTGCATACAAATCAGGTGTGCTCCTTCCTTTTGGCTTTTCTTCTTCTTTGTCATGTTGTGTTTGTTCGATCCGTTTGTTGTGCTTCCGACACTATGGGGTCTGCACATGGGAATGGCTGTGCTGAGTGTATTGGGGATGATTGTTCTCTTTTTCTAACTACTCTACCAATGAAGTATGTAGCGAAATACACTGTTTTTAATTGGGTTTCAACTAAAATGACTAAGAAATACATGGTGGGTTGTATGAATGAAATTTTGGGGTCTACCCCAAGCTTTAGTAACCATGAGGCTCTTTCGGATTGCTTTCTAAAGATTTATAGATCTTACAATGCCCCGGAGGGGAAAAGATGGAAATATGCAGTACTTCTTATTGATCTTGGATGGTCGAATGATGTGATACCTATGTTGCATTATATTGGAATAGGGAGGGTGCTCTCTGAGTCAAAATGTCCATATTATCCTGTGGGTGTTTGCTTTCAGTCAGTTACTATGTGTTGTATAAATGAAATATTGGGGTCAACCCTAATTTTTATTACTTATGTTGCGGTTTCTTGTTGCTTTGTGATGAGAATTTGGACTATCTAGATTTTTTATTGGATAGTGTGGACGAATGCTTTAGAGTCCACACTGAGTGCTTGGGACAATCTAAATATTAACATGTTGGAGACTTATTTGAGACTAAGTAAGAGTTGAGGTTGGTCTTGCTGGACGGTGGTAAAACCGGAATTTTCTCATGTCTTGGATTGTCACCCCTTTCCTAGTGACTGACTGTTGTGCCAAATCTTGAAAGGTTGGAGGCTCCAAAATAGTGGAGAGGATGGGTACTGCCAGTTCTTTAATTGGGATGGGTTAATGATTTCCTTGAAGCCTCCCAAGAAAGTTTATGATGTTAGGCTCCTTAGTTTAGGAAAGGTGCTCACTGAGATTAAAAATGATTATATACCTGAAGATAATTTGAGATGCTTTTCTGTACCTATGCGAATATCTTGTATATATCAAAGAAGAGTGAAGCTTTCATTGTCAAGAGTTTGCAGGATTTGTTATGTGTTAATTCAGTTTATCAGCTATACATGGATCACAAGTGTGCATTTTAACTGTGTGTTTGCACATTTTGCTGAATTGGGATGGCTTGCAGGAGAGGCTCGAGCAGAATTGAGGAAAGGCTTGACAAAAAACGGAGCACCAACAACAGGGGGAAATGGCTTGGCTTTCAAACGAGATCAATCAAGACTCAATTGCAGGAATTTTAGTTACTTTTACATGGATATGGTTAGAGATGGCAATGAGGCGGATCGGGGATGGGGGAGTATACCCCCGTCCCCATCCCCGCTCCCAAAACTCATCCCCATCCCCGTCCCCATCCCCGCTTCGGGGAATGATTCTTGCCCCATCCCTATCCCCGCGGATTCCCCATCCCCAACGGGGATCTAACGGGATTTTTTTTAAAACTATCCTAAATTTAACTAAATTTTAATCGGATCCGGTTTTTAATCGAACCCGATTTTTAACATGGTCAAAATACAACGTTTTTAACTTGCTCAAATAATAATACATCAAAATCAAACAATAATACTTCAACAAGTCAAAATAAATTGGAAAATTACTACTTTGTCCTTCCCATTAATATATATATTAAATTAGAATAAAAATTATTTGGTAATTTTAACATTTTCGGGGATGGGGATTCGGGGAAGGGGACGGGGACGGGGAATTCACCCCGACGGGGAAAATGGGGACGGGGATGGGGAAAATTTTGTCCCCATCCCCGCCCCGTCCCCGAGCGGATTTTGGAAAATCGTCCTCGTCCCCGTCCCCGTCCCCATCCGCAATGGGGGCGGGGATTTTTCCCCAGAGCGGGGCAGGGCCCCGACGGATTCGGGGATTCCCCTCCCCATTGCCATCCCTAGATATGGTATAATACTGAATCATGGTTATGTAAAATGCATCTAGTTGTGATGCAATTTAGACTGTTAAATGGCGAGTGTGGTGATACTTTTCAGTATCCCACCAAGGCCCAATTCAGACAATCCATGGATTACCATGACAAGGATCCATTACGGTGGTTAAAATGGAATGAGCTAGACAAACAACAGGCTTTAACAATATGTTATGCAAATATGATTTTATGAAAGTTATTGCTTGGAATGTATGTGGAGCGAAGAGACAACAAGTTGTTGCCGAAATAAAAGCACTAAAAAGAAAATATAAGCCGAATTTTTGTTCATCCTTGAGACGATGACCAATTTAGCTAACTCAGAAGCAATTGTGCGTCGAATAGGTTTTGAAATTCAGAAATCGTTAACCCCACAAATTATTCGGGTGGAATCTGGGCCCTTTGGGATAATAATAGCCACTTCCAAGCAGCCACTCTTAGCAAAGACAATAGAGTCATTCACTTATTAGTTCACGATGTGGACAAACAACAAAATTGCATCATATCCAGAATCTATGTCCCGACGCAGAGTAGAGAAAAGGAGATGTTCTGGCACAATCTCATGAATTTACACGATATTTTTGACCTTCCATGGAGTATAATTGGAGACTTTAATGGACTTGAATCCAGGACGGAAAGGGGGGGGGGGGTAATCCAATCTCTACCAGTAGATTGGAAAGGCTAAATCAATTCCTTTCACATATTAATGGGGAATCAGCAACTCTTAGAGGGCGTCACGTGGAAAAAACGGGTACATGGCCAATGGATCTTTGAAAGGCTAGATCGAGCAATCCTTCGAAAAGATTTTGCTGATAGGTATCCCGATACAATAACTTTTCATGGTTCGTTCACCTTCTCGGACAATGTCTGGTGATCATGGACACTAGTAGAGAAATTAATCAAAGAAAGGTTTTTTTTTCCTTTCCGTTATCATCGTTTTTGGAGTCAATATGATCAAATGAAACAGATAACAAAAAAAATGTGGAGTACACCTCAGAGGGGTACTTAGATGTTTTGCTTAACTCAGAAATTAGAACTAGTAAAACTTGGTCTTAGAGAATGGGCCAAAAAACAATTTGGGAATTTTAGAACTAAATTAGAGGAAAACTTTGACAAAATTGAATACATAGAAGAAAAACTATTGGAAAATCCCCAGAGTATTCGGTTAAACTCTTGGTTAAGCCGCATGATCAGACAAAGAGAGAAACTCCTGCTATACCACCAAAAATATTGGGGAAAGTTGTCCAGAAAAGATTGGCTTGGGTCTCGATCCACATCACATGGCTTATTGTTGTTAAGCATTTCAAAAGCAAAAATTAACAGGGTCATAACGGACCAAGACAATGATCTTCTTATGGCTATACCAACAAAGGAATAAATCAAAACTGCAGTTTTTAGCATCGATCCTAGTAAGACACCGAGCCCCGATGGTTTTGGAGCGGGTTTTTTCCAAGACTCATGGGAGCTTATTGAGCATGATATTGATCATGCGGTTCAAGATTTCTTTGATAAGGGACGTATTCTTAAGGAAATCAATCACACTTTCGTAACACTCATACCGAAAGTAAATAATCCCAGTCAGACCAGTCAGTATAGGCCTATCAGTCTTTGCAACACCTTTTATAAGATCATTGCAAAAGTAATTGTCACTCGACTAAGACCCTTGCTAGAAAAAATTATATCCCCTATTCAAAGCGCTTTCGTCCCCGGTAGATCAATTCATGACAATATATTGATTACGCACGAAATCATGCATAAGTTTAAAATTTCTAAAACAAAGACAGGATGGGTTGCGATAAAACTTGACATGGAAAAAGCGTATGATCGTATTGAATGGCAATTCCTGAGGGACACCTTGACTAAAATGGGATTCAGCGAGAAATGGATCAATTTATTAGATCAGTGTGTTAGTACTGTGTCTTACTCGCTCTTGATCAATGGTTCTCCAAAAGGATTTTTTTAAACCTACGAGAGGGCTACGTCAAGGAGATCCTCTCTCTCCATATCTCTTTTTAATTTGTATGAATGTGTTTAGCTCCATGCTTGAAAAATCAGCGGAATAAGTCAAATCTGGTCTAGGAATAAAGATTGCCCCCCACTCTATGAAAATCCCTAGGTTATTTTTTGCTGATGATTGTCCACTTTTCTGCAAGTCATCTCTTCAAGCAGCGTCCAAGTTAAAGGAAATCATTATGAAATTTTGTAATATGTCCGGACAATTAATTAATTTTCATAAGTCTAAGTTAATTTTCTCCAAGAATACGCCTAACCATGCTAAGGAATGGATAAAAGGAACGTTTAATATCACAGTGACAGAATCTCTGGGGAATTATTTGGGTTGTAAGATTAAACAGGGGAGACAAGTTCTCAGAGATTTTAATGACTTATTAGGAAAAGCAACGGATAGGATGGCCTCATGGAAAGCGAATTCGCTGTCAAAAGCGTGTAGAGTGGTTTTAATTCAATCCAATCTTGAATCTCTGCCAGCTCATACAATGCAGTGCTTTAGGCTTCCTAAAGCTGCTTGTCTGGGTCTTGATAGAATTAATAGAAATTTTTTCTGGAAAAAAAAATAATGAGAACCTTGAGATGGCCATGGTCGCTTAGGATACGATTTGCCTTCCAAAAGAGTATGGTGGGCTTGGGCTTAGACGCGCTAAGGCGGTCAACCTCGCATTTCAATGTAAACTTGCATGGAAAGTATTAAATGGTGACTCCCTTTGGGCGAATTTGATGAGGCAGAAATATCTGAGATCAAGAGAATTCTTTCAATATAAAAGCAAGAATTCGGACTCTCCTATGTGGAAGAATCTTTTGAAGATTAGAGATATATTACGCAATGGGGTACGATGGAGACTTGGGGATGGCAAGACAATAAAATTTTGAACCGACAATTGGGTTGACGGAAAGCCTTTGAGCAAAATATGTGGCAATATTGATATTGGTGACGAATCTCTAACAGTAGATAATTTTATTACTCATGAAAAAGCCTGGGATGTAGGCAAATTAAACAGGTTGATTCAAGATCCGCTCATTGTTCGGAAAATTTTTGAATTCCGATTACAGTGGCGGATTTCAAAGATGAGTTGTGTTGGGGCCTTACCGGAAATGAGATGTTTTCCATGAAAACAACTACTAGAATTATTTAAGATTGTATTAATCACTCGGAAAAATGGGAGTTTAGATGGATCTGGCAAATTGATATCCCCCCGAAATTAGGAATCTTCCTTTGGCTTGTGCTTCACAAGGCTCTTCCAACTCGTGGAAATCTATTGCGAAGAGGAATTAGTTTGGACCCGGTCTGTCCACTCTGTCTTGAGGAGATTGAAAGTGATGAACATCTTTTTTGGGATTGCTCGACAACGCAGAGAGTCTGGACTCCAGCGGTTTCAGCATGGATGGATTTCGAATTCCGAGATTGATCTTAGAAGTAACTCTATTCAACATTTTTTGGTGTCCAATAAATCTTGGGATCGAAGAAGAGAGTTGATAAGGGGAATTTTTCTCTTATGGACTATTTGGAAGAATAGGAATGAAGCTATCTTTCGAAATAAATTTTTTCGTCCGTTGCAGTGTCTCATACAGGCTAAAAGAAATGACGTCGAATGGCAAATTAGAAATAATGACGAGGTAGTGAGGGTGGGTGTAACGACCCGAAGAAAATCACCCCTTAAAAAGTACTTATTAGTTTAAATAATCAAGGTTAGCGATAAACCACGAATAATTAAAGCGCGTGTTCCAAAATTTTATTTTACTAACCCAGTGTATGTTTTGCAGGACTTGAACAGTGCAACGATCGTCAACAAATTAGTTTAATTTTCTTTTCTTGAGAAATCGCTACCGATAATTTTTATGGTGATTCTGATCATACATGAATCCTTTTAGCGAGACCGATGTACCGGGTCCTTCTTTATTCAAATTAATTTATGGTTATAAATATGAGGAAGTTTATGGAGGTGTTAGATATATTTATTTGGGTTACCCACTCACATTTTTACGGTTTAATAAATTTCGGTAACTTGGGGAATTAGGGAGATATAAGTATAAGAGGAGAGATTAAAAATTGATAAAATTTTCCCCATTTGGGCCCATTCTAGCCAGCCAAAGGAAGAGGGAGGAGGTTTGTTTTGGGCCTCATTACTATTGTCAATTTATATTAGGAATTGGGAGGGAGTCATAGAAGAGATTTCAAATACAACTCAAACTCCCTCATCCCTCACTCTTACTTCCTCTCACTCATGCCCCCTCATCTCCCCAACCCCCCACCCTGCTGCCGCCTCTGCCGCCAGAACGGGCTGCCGCCGGCGCCTTTTTCCGGCCACCCTCCGGCAGCCACGCACCATCATCACATCATTTCACCTTTCCTCCTCTTATTTCAAGGGTATTCCACTCCGTCTCTTTCTCTTCTTCTTAAAGATGAATCAAGTTTATGTTTTAAGTTTCTTCTCCTTGTAATTCTTAGGTTTTCTCAAAGATCACTCAAGGATTTCAATGTATTCAAGAGGGGGTTCCTAGGAACTAAGGAAATCAAGTGAAAGTTTGGGTAAGTTTGAGTTAATCTTGTGTTTTTATGATTAAATGAGCATGGATAATGATGGATTGTGGCATGCATGTGGTTTAGGATGTTTAATTCTTTATGAAAGAGTGAGTTTATGGATTAAAGACAAGTGCATGTGTTTAAAATGAGATTAATCAAGCATGCAAGTGGTTTTTATTGAGTGTTTTGCAATCTGGTTGGTAAATGGATTTTCCAGAAAATGAGGAATATGATTTTGGGCTATTTTATGGCATGAATAGGTAGAGTAAAGTGTTAGCTAACACCTGATTTTTGAATATCGGGATTTCGATGTGTATAACTTGAGTTATGACCAAAACCGTAAAGTGTTGTAATTATATACGTGTTCTGAGGTCAGTACCTAAATGTATATTGTTCCTCTATTTAGAGACCCTTTTGATCCAAATGTTCAACATAAAATTTTTAGATCACTCTTTAAGCTTTCCAGAACGGTAAATTTTTTAACTATCGGATGTCGGGAATGAAAGTTATGAGTCTTCGAATATTGGGCAACAATCTGAGTTACCCAGAAAATCAGTTTCATGATCTGATGTTCATGGCTAAATTTCGACCCTTTTCCATGTTCAAATCAATTGGTGGTCTAAATAAAAGTTTTAAAGGACACTCTGGACTTTCCAGAAAGGTAGGGTATACATTCATAGGATACCGGGAGAGACAGTTATGGGCTTTTATGTGAGAGACAAAAATCTGAGTTTTCCAGGAAATGTTTGTGGCTGCTTTTGTTCTGGGCTGAAATTAGATTCTTTCCCATAATCAAATCAACTTGGAGTTAAAAGGAAAGTTGAAGTATATATTACGAGGTTTCCATAGACAGCTTACCCATTCCGAACCGATAAGTAGAGCTCGAGTTACGATTTTTCGAATAATTGAAGTTTATTGGTTATTATTCTGGACAACTTGTAAAGATGTTAGTTTTTATACACCTTAGCCATGTTTCTAGCTTTCATGACCAACTACAAAGTTGGAGTGTATGTTCTAAGCTTTCCGAAAAGTCCTCTCATGATATGATCCGATATTTGAGGAATAAGTTATGATCTTACGAGTACGCCTTAGAAATTGAGTTCATCATTGTTATTATTAGAAAATTCAATAAGTTATTCTTCCGTGCTACCAACTAAGTTAAGTCCTAATTTATGACTTTCGTTTCTTGTGAAGTCCCTCCAAAAGATCGTTGCACCACTGTTCAAGTCCCTGCTCGTGCCGTACGTGCTCTTAAGTCTTCAGGTACGTATATCGCCTAACCTTTTATGAATAATATCATGAATTAATCATTTATGTTAACTTCTAAATTTATTTTATATTGTCCATGTTTATATGTACAGTATCATGATTTATGTTCAAAATATATGCAAGTTTTCATGGATTTTTAAGTAATTCAGGCCTATTTATCAGGATAATTTCACAGTTATTTCTAAGTATTTATGTGGTGTACCTTTTACGTTAGAAACTTTTACGATAATTCTCTATTTTAGTGAGTTGAGTCATTTCATGAATAAATTCCCTTTTAGAAATACAAGTCTTATTCAAGGAGAGTACAAGATTATATCTTTAAGTTATGATTGGAAAAGGGTAGTTTAAGGAACTAGTTTGATTAAGAATCCAAGGTCAAGGTATCAAGGTTTAAGTTTTCAAGTTTAAGAAATTAGTAAAGGCCCCACCCATGTTTATGGTGCCTTAGTGCACACCAAGGAAAAACATGCTTATGTGCCTTTGTGCACCCCGAGTTAAGTATATACGTGCCTTAGTGCACCCAAGGAAAAGATAACTGAAGTGCCTTAGTTGCACACCATGGAAACCTGGCCAGTAAAGGATAATTATCCATCATCCGGATCTTCCAATCAGTCCGGGTATGCGCATACGGAGGTTTAGCCGATGATCGCAAGTAGTAGGGGTGGAAGAAAAATCCGGAACTGGCACACCGAACCGGAAACCGGATAAAAAAAAACCGGGGACGGGCAACACCGAACCAGTTGAAAAATCCGGTGCACCGCATCGGAAAAACCGGATACTAAAAGGGGCGGTTCCGGTTTGGGATATTCACACCACCGGGGAATCGGCACCGCACCGTTAATATAATTAAATACATATATATATATATATATATATATATATATAAATTTTGGTTAAAAAAAATTATACCCAAAAATTAATACAAAAATAATATAAATTAACTAGTTAAAAAAAAAAAAAGAACATTAGGTGTTAATGTGTTATTGGGTTGGGCTTATGGGCTAGTAAATTTGGCTCTCTGGCTCACACTCCTCACAGTCTCACTGAGACACTGACCGTCGAGCAAGGGGAGGGGAGAATTAGGTTTTAGTATTTCAAATTTTCATTTTCCAGTTTAGGGTTTAGGGTTCTCACTTTTTTTTTTGATTAAATAGAGATTTTTTTTTATTAAATAGAGATTTTTTGACGTTTGATAGAAATTTATGCGGTTCTGGTTCACCGGTGAAACCGCACCGTTAAAGCCGGTGCACCGGTTTTTAAAAACCGGGTGATTCGGTTCCGGTTCCGGTTTATGGTTTTCGCGCACCGTTTCATCCGGTGCACCGCTTCGGCGCACCTAAACCGCACTTTATGATTAGTACTTCAAGGATTTAAGTTAAGGGTTAAGTCTTATAGAACTTGTGTATGGTTTTTAAGTATATTTTACAACATGTTATAAGTCACACTTTATGATTAGTTTTAAGTAAATATGTTAGGTATACGATTTAACGCATGTTTTATGACGTAATTTACTTGTCACTTTCTAAGTCATGTGTTCCAAGTACGGTTTGTGTCACGCATTAAGTGGTATGATATACCAAGTTTTATGTATCTTAAGTTTTCCAAATTACTAGGATCAAAGTAAAACTGCTCCAGTTACTTACCAAGGATTTTAAGTTTTGTTTTATGGAAGTTTAATGTCATGTTTATGGGAAGATTTCATGTGTGTGTCTATGTCAGTTCATGCATGACCTAAGTTGTTTTCAAACAAGTTTATGGTTGTTCAGTTATCTTTAAAAGGAAGAACTCATAATTATTTTCGTTTAAGTTGTGATTTAAGTACAGGTTCAGTTATATTTCTTCATATTCAGGTTAAGTTATGATCAAGCTATGTAAGTTATGCTACTTTTATTGTTAAACTGTTATTACTTCGTTTTTAACGATTTTGGAACCGCGCTAAATAACTATGCAGGGGCCGCTGCCCCAGAGGGCCCGGTCCACCGCGGAGTGTCGAGTCGACGTAGGGTTGCTTAGGGTACAAATTTTAACGGTTTTTTTTTTATCAGAACTGGGATCAGGCCAGGCTCACTGACCAGAAATCCACGTGGACCCTCTTTTTTTTAGCCTTAAGCGTAGCTCCCTCTGGTTTCTCTCAGATTTCTCTCTGCAATTTTTCAGCCTCACTTTTTTTTCTTCTTCTTTTCTGTCTCTTTTTTTCTAGTCGTCCCCCCCTTTTCACAGGATCTGCGCGGATCCTTTTATAGGCAGCAAACTAGGTTAGGTCAAGGAAATCCGCGCAGATTTTCCAATCCCAGTACTAAGGCCGGCCGTTAAGCAGCCCAAGAAATCGCAAACCACGTAGAACCCGATTTTGGCCCATAATCAAAATCTGCGCGGATCCTTTGATTTTGGGTTTCAAGACATTTTGTGCTGACCTTGCAAATCCGCGGTTGATGACATTTCGGTCTGGTATATTCTAGGTCGCCTAGTAAATCCGCAACTCCGCCGAATTGAAATGGATCCGCGCGACTCCCATCTGAAATGGGCGGGATCCGCGTGATCCTGCTTGGGCCAGAATCCGCGTGGAGCTGACTCGAAATGGGCTTGTTCTGCTTTTTGTGCTGAGCGAATTCTGTTGGGCCCATATCTGCTAAATCCACATGCGCCTGGGCTACTGGTGCTGCTTGTTCTGACTGAATTTTGTGTCTACAGTTAGCCCCCACTTTGACTGAGTCTGGATAAGACGAAAGTCAAAGTATACATCTTGAAAAATGTTGCAGTTAACTGGAGGTAGTCCGAATGTTAACTTTAATTGCTGGATATTGTCCAGGCTTGAACGATCCAAGGGTAGCTTGGATTTCTTGACCGGAGGTAGTCCGATGCTGGTTAAATTGCTGGATGTTGTCCAGGCTTCAGCTTCCAAGGGTAGCTTGAAAGATATCCGAAATTGTTTTGTAGCTAGCTTGACTGCTGGATGTTGTCCAGGCTTGATATGTTTTTTCCTGAAAGGGACAAACTTGTAAGTATCTGATCTGTAACAGAATAAAGTAAAAAATGAAAAATAAAATAAAAGAAAATAAAATAAGAAAAGAAAAAAATAAAATAAGGTGAAATGAAAAGAAAGAAAATAAAAGATAAAAAAAAGAAGAGTATGGATGGGCTAGGATAAGGTACTCCCCTCCACTCCATTTCCGCCAGAATCCGCGCGGATTAAAATCCGCGTGACTCCTAGCTCACACTGGCAGACGAGACTCTGTTGTTCTTGTTGTCCAAGCTTTGAAAGAAATCTGCGCGGAGCTCGAGCCCAGACCTCATTCGGGTAAGTTTTTGCTTCATTTTCCTCATGAGCCCACCAGTGGTATGCTTCACTGGAAAATCTGTGTTGAGCTACTCAAAATTGAGCTAGAACCGAAGAAATTTGACAAATTTCTAAGGGAAATCTGCGTGGCTCCATGTGGATTCACTTTGAGCTAGAACCCATGCACATGATATCACTAAGTCTTGAACTTAAACCTAATAAGGCTAAGTTTTGGACATATTAAAAAAAAATGACCCCGAAGTATTTGGTCGTGCTCATTTTGTGGCTGAAGTCCACGTGAATCCCAGTGACATTTTGAGCAGTTTCGCTTTATTTGTTGTCAAATCAGCGGGGAACTTGACAGTCTTGGTACAAAATGTGTAGGCTTTGATTTTTCTTCATTTTGTCTCCGACTTATTTTCTTACTTTGCTCGAGCATTTGAAAAGTTTATGCCTGAGTTGAGTATTGCTTGCAGTTATGTCTGCCTCAAAATATATAGACTTCCTCCTGGGCGGCTGATGGGAGGAACTATTTCATTGGGCAAGACCCTGCTCCTCTACCGGGCCGATGCTTTGGTTTCTCAGGCCCAGAATATATAGACTTGGTTTCTGATGGAGAAGATGACGATTGAGTAACTTTCCATATATAATGCTTAGACAATTAATACTTTGTTTTATTTATTATTTGACTCACACAGACCACAATGTAAATGCTAATGTATTACCAAAACTACGACTACATGCAATGCAACAAACACAACAACTGAGACAGAACGTTGAGCCGTGGTCATAATAAGAGTTGATTTCTATAAATTTTGCCAGAAGCAATTAATTCTTGAGTACACAACGAGTCTGCTCGCAAATAAATAATTCGGGCCTTTGATCAGCTCAGCAATTTTGACAGAAACTACGGGAGATTAGATGTGCTTGACTCCGACTCATATCCCAACATTGGGTCCAAACTTACTCGCACGGACCACACGTTTGGCTCAGAAATTGCAAAAATCGCGTGGACTCGAGCTTAACCCCAAAATCCGTGTAGATCTGCTTGAGCCCAAAAATCGCCAAAATCCGCGCAGCCCCCAGTATCCGGCCCAAAATTCAAAACCGAGCCCAAAACTCCTAAAATCCGCGCCAACCTGTGCAGGCCCAGAATTTGAGTGAAATCCGCGCTAGTCTGTGCAGGTCCAAAAATCCGCGCAAGCCCAGTTTTATCCGAACTGCCTGAGCTGGCTAACAAATCTGCGCGGATGCTGTATCCAACAGTGGTCCGGCTTCGTTAATCAATATCAGTGAGAGCCTCCGTGGTGATCAAAAGCTAGCACCAATGATAGTGGCTGAAACTATCATGGGCTTGGACCGAATTTGTGAAGAATCTGAAAGCGAATTCTCAGGAAGCCCCCTACTGCTTCAGGTGAAATTTCTACAACTCTCCCGAAATCCGCGCGGATTTCGCACCTACCCCAACTTACTGTTCTCAAATCCGCGTGGACTTGATTTTTCCCTGGAATCTAACCTTCCTTTTCTTTTCTTGTAGATATGGTTGATGGAGCATACCCGCTTCTTGGCGCCTCCCAAGAACGAAGCCACATTCCGGATGACCCAATTTTGCCAACGTGCCCGAACACACAAGGAGCGTTCAACGGACAGGTGGTTGAAATGGTTCATCGAAGAGATGGTATGTCAAGTGGCACATCTCTTGGTGGAGGATAAGATCATCGACACCCTTTTGTGAGACTTGTGGGTTTGACCTACACCACCTACTACTTTCCTGAACGAGCCAGACGTCAAATCAGGAGAAAACAACGTGTCCCTTCACCGGACTGCATTCCGCCTAATCCTAAGACCATCACCAACGACACTTCCAAGGTTCGATCTTGGCAGGACTATTGGACGAATAGACCTACCCTCAATGTTTCTACAACAGGAGGAAGCGCTTATGTATCTATGGCCTATCGCCAATGGATTACAGAAAAAGATTATGTTATTAGGAAGCAGCTAAAAGAACAGGAAGAGAAGGAATTAAACCTATTACCCACTGGATCTCACCCTTCTAGTACAACACGTCTCAGGGAAAGATCTATGGCAATCAAGGTACCTAGACCTGACCAGGTTCTACCCAGACAGACTCTAAAAACTACTGGGAAAGGCGAAAAGGAAGCCCCTAGTGATCCAACCATTAAGAAGAGACTGCGAAGAGCATCTTCATGGGGTGAAGGATCTGAACCTAGCATTGTTCCTGAAACTGGGAAAAAAAACTCAAACAAGACTGATGGACTGATGCTGCTTTTTTTTTTTTTTTTATGAACGTTCGAGTAGCAAATTGTAAACTTGCATGCTCTTTCTTTCTTTTAACTCTTAAAAATTAATGGAAATAATAAAGTCGTATTTTACGATACTCCAGCATTTCATTACATATGTGAAATCCCATGGACTTCAGCACATAGAAAATTTATTTCCAAAAAAAAAATGCAAAATCCGCGAAGATTTTTGCATCAAGAAAGTAACCCACAAGGATTAAGGTTAGGCCTAGGAAAATACAAAATCCGCGTGGATCTGACCCGAACTGCTCTGACAAAATCAAGTGAGTATCCGGGTCATTAAGTAGATCCGCGTAGATTTTCAGAAACGAAAGGGCCTAGAAAAGCGAGGGATCCGCGCGGGTCTACCTAGAATTGCTCCGAGAATATCGTGAGTATTTTGGGCCGGATTGGTAACAAAATCCGCGTGGATCCTGAGATGTTGGGTTCTAAAGATTCACGGATTCGCCCAAAACTGCTCTGAAAATATCATGCGAGTATTTTGGGGCAAAAGTTTGAAAAATCCGCGTAGGTCTAATGGGGAAAATGGGTTGAATATGGTTTGAAATCCGCGCGGATTCGTCCCAAAACTGCTCCGAAAATTTCGTGAGTATTTCGGGCTAAAGATTAGTAAAATCCGTGGATTCACCAAGGAATGGCCGAGCAAGGTCTGAAATCCGCGTGGATTTGCCCCAAACCGCCTCGAAAATTTCGTGAGTATTTGGTGAAAGTTCGTAAAATCGCGTGGATTCACCTAAGCCGGATAATATTTAAAGCCCTATAAAGGTCTTAAGTTGCATGAATCGCGAAGAGCTCATGTTGCTTCAAGGGCTAAAATCTGAGATAACCAAAATAAATTGTCGGGAAATTTTTATTTATTTGGGCCGGACTTTAGAAAAAGCTTCCTACGTATCCACATTACATGGAATCAGGCCATCGTAGTTCAAAAAATAGTGTTGGGATTTAGTTGCTGACTTAAATAAGCCAGTGGCTAATATCTTTGAGGATAGTTGCTGGTTTCGGTCACCAGTTTCTATGTCCACTTTTACCCTTATGCATAAAACTTCTTTAGCTGATCCAAATTAGTCAGCTGAGCATATTCTTCACCCTCCAGATCAACTAACTTCACAGCCCCTCCTGGAAGGATCTCTTTTATGATGTATGGACCCATCCAATTGGGCCTAAACTTTCCTCTCGGGTCCTGAATAGGTGCCCTTACCTCCTTCAGAACCATGTCACCCTCTCCAAGGTCTTTAGGTCTGACCTTCCTGTTAAATGCCCTGGACACACGATTCTGGTATATCTGGACATTGTGCATGGCTCTGAGTCTCCTTTCGTCGATGTTAACCAGTTCCTCATACCTAGCTTTAGCCCAATCCGCTTCTGGAATCTGACTTTCCACTACAATTCGCAGTGAAGGTATTGCCACCTCTACTGGCAACACCGCTTCTACTCCGTATACCAAAGAGTAAGGAGTTGCTCCGGTGGATGTACGAATAGAAGTTCGATAGCCCCACAAGGCGAAAGGTAACTTATCTGGCCAATCCTTATAAGTTGTGGCCATTTTCTCTATTATCCTGATAATATTCTTGTTAGCTGCCTCAACCGCTCCATTGGTCTGAGGCCGATATACCGAAGATCTATGATGTTGGATCTTGTATTTTGCTAACAATTCATTGTCTCCTTTTTAAAGTGAACCCCATTATCACTAATCAACTCGTGAGGTACCCTGTAACGGCATATAATATTTGTAAGTATGAATTTAGCAACGTTCTTAGAAGTCAACTTTGCATATGATGCCGCTTCTACCCACTTTGTGAAGTAGTCAATGGCTACAAGCACATACTCATGTCCTCTTGTTCCTTTAGGAGTGATCTTCCCTATGATATCGATGCCCCATACTGAGAACGGCCAAGGCGATGTTAAAGTAGTCAAGAATGAAGGGGGTTGATGTTGCAAGTTCGCATAAATTTGACACTTGTAGCACTTCTTCACGTAATCGTGACAGTCAGCTTCCATAGTTGACCAGTAATACCCCATTCTTTGTATTTTTTTGGACAACATCCGTCCATTCATATGCGGACCACATTCTCCTCCATGAACTTCTTCCATCAAATTCTTAGCTTCCTCCCGGCTTAGACAAAGCAAATTGATGCCTATGTCAGTTTTCTTGTACAGTTGACCTTGAATCAAGCAATACTGTGAAGCCAAGAGTCTAATTGCTCTTTGTGACCTCGTAGTGGAACCTTCAGGGTAAGCTCCTTTGGTGAGGTACTGGTGTATATCGTAATACCAACAAGTTGGGTCTACCTCACAAACCTCCAAAGAATACACATAAGCCGGCTGAGCTCTTCGATCTACACATATGGGCATAGAAACGGCTCCTCTCGGGATATTAAGCAAGGATGATAGCTTAGCCAAAGCGTCCGCTAATTCATTATGCTCCCGAGGCAAATAAGTAAACACTATTTGATCAAAGTGTTCTGCTAAATCTCTCACATAAGCTTGATAAAGTGCTAAAGCTTCATTTTTTACCTTCCACTTATTGGAAGCTTGATTGATTATGAGGCTTGAATCCCCAAATACTCTTATGCATTTTATGCCCATCTCTACCGCAGCTTGCATACCAATGATGCATGCCTCATATTCAGCCACATTGTTGGTGGCTTCAAAATCCAATTTCACCGAAATCGGAGTATGTGCTCCTTCGGGTGAGATCAGAATGATTCCTACTCCATATCCACTTTGATTAGAGGCGCCATCAAAATACATTTCCCAAGTTTCTTTCTGCGTTTGAAATATTTCCTCATCAGGAAATTCGAGTTCTTCCTCACAAGCTTCCTCTACGGGTAGTTCAGCCAGAAAATCCGCCACCACTCTTCCTTTTATGGCCTTCTGTGGAACAAACTGTAAATCAAACTCCGACAGCATGACCATCCATCGAGCTACCCTGCTATTGACCAATGGTTGCTCCATCAAATACTTGAGAGGGTTCATGAAAGCAGTCACATGCACTGTATGAGCAAGCATGTAGTGACGTAGTTTCCTCGTTGCCCAAACAAGAGCTAAGGACAACCTCTCAATGTTGGAGTACCGAGTCTCATATTCCAAGAACTTCTTACTTAAATAGTAGATTGCTCGTTCTTCACCTTCGTATCTTTGAGCTAACATAGCCCCATTCGCCTCTGTGATAGTTAATTATAACAATAAGGGTCTTCAGGCGTGGGAGGCATTAAAACGGGTGGATTGGCCAAGTATTCTTTGATCCTGTCAAAGGCTGCTTGGCATTTTTCATCCCACTCGGGCTTGACTCCTCTCTTCAGCTTCTTAAATATGGGGTCACAGATCATGGTCAATTTTGCTATGAACCATGCTTTGTGAGCGCCAGGAAACCTCTTATCTCCTTTTCTTAGGCGGTGGCATTTCAGTATCGCCTTGATTTTTACAGATCGACCTCGATACCACGGAACTTACGACAAAACCTAACGACTTACCCGACGTCACCCGAAGGCACATTTACGTGGATTTAATCTCATTCCGTACTTACGGAGCCTAAGGAAAAACTTTCTAAGGCTATCTAAATGTGTTTCGCGATCGACGGATTTAATAATCATATCATCCACGTAAACCTCTGCTTCCCTATGCATCATATCATGCAACAATGTGGTGGCAGTCCTTTGATAGGTTGCGCCTGCATTCTTTAACCCAAATGGCATCACTACGTAGCAGAATGTACCCCAATGAGTGATGAATGTTGTCTTCTCCATATCCTCCTCAGACATCTTGACTTGATTATAACCGGAGTACCCGTCCATGAATGAAAGAAGGGCGTGGCCACAAGTGTTATCTACTAAGATATCAATGTGGGGTAAAGGAAAGTCATCTTTCGGACTTGCTTTGTTCAAATCCCTAAAATCTACACACATTCGAACTCTCCCATCCTTCTTTGGAACTGGAACTACATTTGCTACCCATTGTGGATATTCCGACACCCTAATGAACCCTGCACTTAACTGCTTCTCAACCTCTTCCTTGATCTTCAAGGCCCACTCTGGTTTCATTCTCCGAAGCTTCTGTTTGACTGGTTTAGCATCAGGGTAAAGTGGTATTCTATGCTCAGCTATTTCCCTGTCTATGCCGGGCATATCTTGGTACGACCAGGCAAAGACATCCACAAATTCTCGTAAGAGTTGAGTAAATCGCTCTTGCTCTTTGAGAGTTAAAGATTTCCCGATTTTGGTTATCTTAGGTTCCTCCGGGGTACCCAGATTTACAGTTATGGTTTCTTCAATTACAGAAATTCGATTCTCGTGCTCCTCTACAGCCTTTAAAAGATCTTTAGGAATATCGGGTTCGTTTACAGCATCATTATTATTTTTATCTGAGGCAAAGCAGTTCAGGGATGGGGAACGAGAAGAGTCGTAAGCGAAAGAGTTCATTTCATTGAATGGAGAAACAAAAACATCAACAAATGACTCAACAGACCCCTCAGAAGTAGATGCAACAGACTTAGTGGGCTTAAGGCCCGACTCTAAGACAGACTCAGAAAATGGAACATGAACAGAATGAGGACTAGACCCAGATCCATGCATAGACTCTCCTATAGCTAAGGTGAACTCTTTATCTCCATCAGCCGATATCCAGGTGACTTGCTTGTTCTCCTGGCCCCATGTTGTGATGAGTTCGGTAGGATCAAAATCCATGCTTGATAAGGCTAGAGAAAGTGCCTCCACAGGTCTCTCTTCTTTTCGGGCCTCTCGACCAAACAACATCCCAAAGATGTTACTCCCGGCTAAATGAGTCCAATCTAGTGGGGTCTTGCTCTCCCGTGCTGGCGTGAAAAGTTCTTCCTCGAGCAGCATGCAGTCACTAAAAATCTCCAATCCTGGAACCATAATCCCCTTGCTTTTCAAGTAGTATGGCTCTGGAAAGCCGAAGTAGGGAAAATAATCTCCTTCTTTCACAAACTGACCGTTAAGCGTGAGTGGATACGGCTTCACACTATAAAGCGGTATTGGCTCACTCTTCTTGACGATCATAGCCTTCTTGGCCAATCGTTGTTCTTCCTCCGTCGGAGTGTACCCCAATCCAAAACGATAGTTTCCTTTTTGAGTCAAGGGAACGGATGTGGGCTCTTGTGCTCTCCTTCCTAAAGGTAAACCAGGAAAGTAACCTTGTCTTTTGAGTATAGCGTTGACCTTCCTATTCGAGTAAGGATCGAAGTCCAAAGGTGCTTCGTCCTCATCCAAGGCAGCAACAATGTCAAAATGATGGAATTCCTCATCCTTAGAGTTATGTTCTACTTCCAACCTCGGCTTCTTAGAAGTAATCATCGCGGATAACTCCTCTCCCTTGATAGTTACCACCTGACCCTTGACCGATAGCTTTACTTTCTGATGCAAGGTAGACGACACCGCTCGTTGTTCATGCAACCAAGGGCGCCCTAGTAAGAGATTAAAGGAAGCCGGAATGTCTAGTACCAAGAACTCAACATTGCTAGAAATTGCATCCATAGTGACTGGCAAGAGGATTGAACCCAAAATTCGCCTAGGAGTATTGTCATAAGCCCTAAGCTGGATAGCTTGTTGAGTAAGCTGATGAGGTTGAATACCCAGCTTTTGAGCTGTCCTCCATGGACAAATATTTACAGCAGATCCATTGTCAACCAATACCAATGGTATCACCTTATTAGAACAACCCACAGTTAAGTATAAGGCCTTGTTGTGTGCAAAGCCTTCTTTGGGCAAATCCTCATCACTAAAGGTTATAGTACTTTGGCCTGAAGTGACAAAAGATACTACTTCCTCGGGTGTGGTTTCAGGCGATACTTCAAGTTTACTTAAAGCCTCGATTAACGCCTGTCTGTGCTTTTGTGAAGCTGCCAATAACTGCCAGACCGTAACATCCATCTTCAATTTCTTCAACTGCTTTAACACAAGGTCCTCTTCAGGGGTAGGGACCACTATCTCCCCTACTTTTTCCTTCCCTTTGTCTTGAGATTGGACTTGGGAAGGACCTCCTGGATGATTATGGCGTCCTGATCTTGTGAGGAAAGTGACATCCGGGGTTTCGTTTCCGATTTTCTTTGCTCCCAAAAGTCGTCGTCACTGTCAGAGTCCCAAAAGTTGTTGGTGACGTTCTGAGCATGAGGTTCGCCATAGACATCTTCCTCATCGCTAACCCATAAACCATTAACCTCATTGTCCTCGGAAAAGTAGCGCGTGATGTAAGTTGGTTTCTTCGCATCTGTAACGAAATCCGAAGGATCCCGTTCACATTCTTCAAATACAGCGTGTATATGAAGCGAGCCTAGTGGATTGTTGGTGTTGCTAGGCTTTTGTGCCGCCTTTGGTAGAGGTAGCCGCTTGGACCTAAACATCTCCTCCATTCTATTCTTCAGGGTGAAACATTGCCGATCATGTCCTCGAGCCCGTGATACTTGCAAAATTTACCGCATCCCAACCCCGTGGCTTCTCCTTGGCTCAGGTTTTAAGTCGGAAGGGTAATCATTCCTCGCTTAATAGACGTTCAAGGCTTGAGCATATGAAGTGTCTATCGGGGTATACTCGGTGTAGCGTTGTAAAGCATTCACCTCGTTCCCCTTGTTAGCCGTCTGGATGGGCGGTGACTTCTTATTGGTGTAGGTGTTCTTCCATTTGATCGTAGCCCCTTTAGCGAACTCACTCTTAATCTTTGTTCCGCCAATCTTAATGAAACAAAGTCTTTGAGGTTGGAACCTTAAATGAGTGTTGTCTGAAGGTCAGTAAACTACGGATGAGCATGTCAACTTGATGCTCTTCCGATGGTCGATCTACCATCCGAGTGCCTTTGATCTCCACCGAGAAAAGTAATTCGAGAAAGACTCCCTTTCTTGCTTTATCACCCATGTCCTCAAAGTGACAGGCATGTCGACATTATAGGAGTATTGGTGTAAAAACTCCTTGCAAAGCATGCTCCATTGTGAAGTTTTAGCAGGACTGAGAGTATTATACCATTTCATAACATCTGGCCAGAGTCCAAGGAAAGATGATGTGATAAATGTCCTCTTCAACCCCCTTCGTCATCGCCTGAGAAAATTCCGTATATGTTGATGCGGACTCTCGACACCATAGAATTTGATGTCTGGCATGTTGAATTTAGGGGGAAGTCTTCCCCGGGGAACAGGTGTGAAACCTACATCATCCATGAATTGATTGTTAAAGAGTGTGGACTCTTTCAACATTTGCTCGATGCGATCAAGTCTCGAGTTTGAGATCTCGTGGACTGATCCATCCTTCTCTCTTCCAGATTGTTCTACTTCACTCGTAGGAGGATTCTTCACATTCGAGTTTTTCACCTCCTCCATAGCGTGAATGACGGCGTCGATTCTTTGATTTTGTGCCTCCAGTTGAGCATTCATAGAGACTTGCATATTCAGTATTATGTTGGTCAATTGCTCCATGTCGTTATGTGGAGGTGGTGAAGGAGGCACCGGCTCTTCTCCATGGTCACTAGGCGGATGATCTTCAGGATGATCATCATTGGGATCTGACATTATCTCAGATGGGTCAATTACAAAAGATTCAACACCTTCCTCAGATGCTTCTTCGTCTGTTGCTCCTGAATTAGTTGCCTCAGATGATACCCGATCTTCGTTACTGTCGTAGTGGACGTCAAAAGTTTCCAACCGACCCGTCTCGCCCCGCTGATAAACTCGAAACCAACCTATCTTGCCCCTGAAAGGTGGATGAACTCGAAGACTCAGCTCAACGTCGCTCTAAAACTTCATGCATGCAATGGATGAAGAATTCTATTTGGTCCCCGAATGATCGAACTAAAGCTCAAAATCATGTGCGGAGCCCAAATAAAGCTCTTATGCAAAATGCAGACTCTGGCCTGGAATGACATATTTAGACCTTATCGGGCCGAACTTGAAAACAAACTCAGGCTAAACATACTGTTTTTGGCCGACTAGACGGGCCGAGGAGCCCATTTGGATCACACAGGGGTGGGCCCACTCACAAAATCTGCGAGGACTCATGAGGCCCAACAACCCTTTGCTACCCAAATGTTCTGCCGACACAAACTCCAACTCATGCAAGCTAACGACCCTAAAGACACCTAAATTTAGGCCCGGCAGTGACCGAGCTCACCAGGATCCGCGCGGATTTCATGGGCTTGGCCCAGTGGGATCTGCGCGGATTTCCTGGGCTCAGGCTCACTACTGAACCTAAATCCAGGTCAGACCAAGAGACGAAAGAAAGAAAACCATAAGAATTTGAACCGTACATGGCCCAGCCCGTCCTGGAATCCGCGCGGATTCTCTGGGCCTGAACGATGTATGGGCCAAATCAGCCTCCACAACCTGACACAAAACCCTAGAAGACACTTTGACTTAGGCGCGGTAGTACCCGAGCACACCAAAATCAGCGCGGATTTTGGGCTCAAAAGCGCTACAAAGCCCAAACCGAGACTGACAACTGAAAGCCTGACCATTAATTTGGGCTATACAAGGCCGACCGATCATTGGATCCGCGCGGATTTGTTGGGTAGCCTAACTTCGAATCCGCGTGAACCTCCCGGGTCCGAACTTGTATAGACCAAAGTAATTATCTTGGCTCACCGACACTAAAAAAAAACGACTCTACTTGCTTTTTTTTTATTTTTTTTTTCGTCTAAGCATTACTGCATGACTCCAGGTTCGAGAAGCAAATAAAGCACATAGCACACAAGTGAGTTCCAACCTAACCAAGGGTCTAAGTTTATGGGTTCAAGGTTGGTTCATCCTAACCTCTAGCTCGTGTCCCGAGTATTTGATCTTCCATGGGGTGCATGGCAAGATTAACACATTTGGGTTGCTCCCTTTTATCATATGGATTAGGGAGTGGTGCGCGAGTGGGAAAGCAACCACCGGCTCGGTGAAGGTCTAAGTGGACCCACCTGAGTTGAATGGTTAATGCTTTCCCGAAATGGTAAACATAGGGACGACCTAAACGGTGCCTTGTGTGCCCAACAAAGGGGAAGGCCCATGAATGCAATTATGCCTAAAAAAAAGAAAAAATTGACAACCTTTTTTTTAAAAAAAAAACTAACCCGACTTTTCAAGTCTTACCCACTAATAAGTCCCCAGTGGAGTCGCCACTGTAGGGGCCGCTGCCCCAGAGGGCCCGGTCCACCGCGGAGTGTCGAGTCGACGTAGGGTTGCTTAGGGTACAAATTTTAACGGTTTTTTTTTTATCATAACTGGGATCAGGCCAGGCTCACTGACCAGAAATCCACGTGGACCCTCTTTTTTTTAGCCTTAAGCGTAGCTCCCTCTGGTTTCTCTCAGATTTCTCTCTGCAATTTTTCAGCCTCACTTTTTTTTCTTCTTCTTTTCTGTCTCTTTTTTTCTAGTCGTCCCCCCCTTTCACAGGATCTGCGCGGATCCTTTTATAGGCAACAAACTAGGTTAGGTCAAGGAAATCCGCGCAGATTTTCCAATCCCAGTACTAAGGCCGGCCGTTCGCTTGGCCCAAGAAATCCGCGCAAACCCTGTAGAACCTGATTTTTGGCCCAAAATCAAAATCTGCGCGGATCCGCCTGATTTTGGGTTTCAGTACATTTTGTGCCCCAGCCTTGCAAATCCGCGCGGATTTGATGACATTTCGGGTCCTGGTATATTCTGGGTCAGGCTAGTAAATCCGCGCAACTCCCTTCTGAATTGGGGCTGGATCCGCGCGACTCCCATCTGAAATGGGCGGGATCCGCGTGATCCTGCTTGGGCCAGAATCCGCGTGGAGCTGACTCGAAATGGGCTTGTTCTGCTTTTGTCTTGGCCGAGCGACTCGTTGGGCCCATATCTGCTAAATCCACATGCGCCTGGGCTACTGGTGCTGCTTGTTCTGACTGAATTTTGTGTCTACAAACTAAAATAAATTACGAAAAGTTTCTTACATGTTAGGGGTATACGTACTGAGTTTAACTCACATTTTGAAGTTTTATGTTTTCGTTTTAGGGATCTCGGCAAAGGAGAATGGAAAAGCAGCGGGAGGACGAAACACTAGAGCACCTTAAGGAATTTGATGGTGGTTAGAGGCTCTCCATGAAGGATTTAAAGAAATTGTGATTTAATGGCTTGTATAGTTTCTTTTGGGCTGTTTTATGTTGTTTTGAGGTGGTTTAACTTAAGTTATGCTGATGATGCATGTTTGAAGTTGGTTTATGGTTGATTGCTGTTGTTGGGTTTAGTCTCAGCTTTGTCCATCTCCGTGGACGTCGGTAATTCTCTCAGGTGTTTATCCACTGCTAATCATTGGGTTAGGTGAATCATTAACTTAATCTAGTGGTTAGTAACCTGGGGGTGTTACAGTGGGTATACCAATTTGTTAGGTTTTAGGTTGTCTATTTCCTAAACAAATACAGATTAATTGGCGGAATATTATAACAGTTATAAACAATTAATCAACACAATTGCAGAGGCTTTAGTAATTATACCTGATCGCTAATTCCTGCTGAAGAAGAGGTTGACCTTCCAGATTCCAACGCTGAAACCTCTCTTGAAAGTCCACGCAAAGACTCGAACCCGATTGCTAGATCGACCCGATCGAGACGAATCTCAATCTAAGATGTATGTGAGATAGTTTCAGGAAACTGATAGTATTTCCTGAAACTAGAACTGCAAACTAAAAGAGAGAGGAACTCAGGAAATCACCCTGGTATCTCTCTAAGAGTCGAAGGCAGTTGGTGTGAAATAATCTCTCCCAGAGACCCCTTTATATAGTGTTTAGAAAACCTAGGGAAAGGGTTCAAAACCCTAAAGGGCCGAAAAGGACAACGGCGCGATTTCTGGGCTCAACACGGTCCGTGTTGGACTCCCGAAAGTCCAAATATTCGGCCCACGGACACCACGGATCGTGGTGTCTCAACACGGACCGTGTTGACCCCAATTCGGTCCGTGTTGGGCTGATTTCTCACAGAAATTAGTTTCCAACTTTTCTAAACCTGATACAATATCATATAGGTTACATACATTGTTCCAGGGCACTGACTTGTGTGACCCAGTAGGACCAAATAATATAGTTGTAATTAAACTTATTTAATTACTAATTATAGAGGTCTCTAGCAAGACATATAATTACTATATTACTTTGGTTTAATCTCCGTGTGTATCGAACATTGTCGGGACATTCCCAACAATCTCCCACTTGTCCCACAAGTGTTCGATTCCTTGAATTCCCTTGTCACTTACTGTCTCTAGTTTGGATAAGGTAAGCTAAAGTCATCCTTATGCAAGACCCGAACGTTCCTCGATCTCCGAGTTTAGACTTTGAAAAACAGATGATCAACTATTGATTCAACTGAGCTCGGCCAAGCATTTTCAGTCCAATCTCACCGAGTGGCCAACGAGACAACTGTCCCTAATAGGGAGGACAATGCCATCTTGTTCAGACACACATTCTCACATGATCCAACTGTAACCCAGACACCGCCTTTATAGCCTACTATTACGAAAGACGTTTGACGCGCTCCATAGTCACAGCAAACCATGTAGTCTATGTATTGAACTCAGGATTTAGGAATTTTGAGTAGTGAGAGATCTTATGACATTCCTAACTTAAAGAGCTCCCACTGCGGGTCAGTTCGGTAGTTGTTCTCAACAGTACCCATGTGATTGATTTATGATGTCATCACATCACTATGATCACGAAACTTGATCATCACCTCAATCCTACATGCTAATTGTGTTGATATTATCACTGTTCCTACGTGATAATACAATTAGGAACCAGGTCGACTATCGACCAAGACTAGCGTTATCAAGTTCACTAATGGGGTTTCAGAAATCGAACCTCATCCAATTTCCCATTTTGAATGCGCTAACCTTTTTGGACATTTACATAATTCTAAACCACAATTGATGTAAATTTTGGAATCTTATTCTCAATGATGAATCAACAAGGTCATAATTCATGAACAATTCATGCAAATTTGACTTGTTAATATTCCGGAATGTGTTTAATACATATTGCCCATGCATGACTATCATGCTATAACTATAACAGGGGTTTAGTACATAATATTTGCAATGAACCTCGTACATATACCATCTCACTAATGAACTTTCATATAGGAAGATATTTCCGGAACACATGTTTGGATTCATAGTGAGCTTCAGTTCCTTTGCTTGAGTGATGGCTCCTATCAATAAGGCTTCATTTCTCTCGCAAGGCTAGAAACATCACCCAGTTCTAAAAACGAACTTCGCCAATCCTAACTGTTTCTGTCACAACTTCTAAATTCGTGTCATACTTGTCTTATTTATAGAATTAACCGCATGTCATGTTAGGAACTTCTTCCAGTTCACCTCAATACCACTCAATACAGATCGTATAATCTTCTCTGACCTTTCAGATAATCATATTTCTCTGCATGAGTGTAGCATCAATGCAACTCTTCACACTTAGCTTTTATCAACCACTTTAGACTTAGGACACATCCTTAGTTTTGCTTATACATATACAATGTATATGTTATGTTGGACTTTGAACATCTCATGGCATACATTAATCTCACGCCTGAAGCATGAGTTATATGTCTCATCCTTCTTAGAACTTCTGATTGTTTTTGAGACAATCAAATTCCGTAAGGACATGCCATGATTTTGGAAATTAATCCATTCTCGAAGTGAGTTGAACTATTCAACACCTAGTTAACTTTGATTCAAAAAATCAAAATCTTTAATCTATCATTATAAATCTTGTCTCCAAGAAAATTCTTAGCCCCACCAATCCTTCACTTTGAAAATTATTTCCATGTCAACCTCAGTAGAAGCAACATTGGAATATTCTTCTTAGTAGGCAGTATGTCAATCACATACAATATCAGAAAACACATTGCTCCCACTGAACTTCTTGTAAACACAATATTATCTTTGGCACTTCCCAGTATGTCAAACCTTTTTGATATCCTGGTCAAGAAGGTCAATGATTCCAACTCCTAGAAGCTTCCTTAAGACCACAGATGGTCTCTTGAAGTTAACAAGTATTCCAACAAAAGACCACTCAATTGTGTCAAGTACACACCTTACTTCAAAATCTAATTTTGAAGTCAGTCTTGATGTCTATCTTAATGATCCCATGTTTTGCCTTAAAACCCTCATATGCCTGATGGCTCACACCTTCTGAAGCGTATCGGGCGAGGACCCAAACCTCGAATTATGAGTTTGCAAAACCTTCCCACACTACCTTTAAGAATCGCGAGCGAACTCACTTCAAGGTCGGGTGTGAGGTGCATTATAAGGTGGACCCGGGACCCTGGAGGTGTGGTTTGATCGGCAACGGGTGTGGCATCCACTTCAAATGGGACCCCGGACCATGGGAGTGGAGCTACGAGTCCACATCGGGACCTACTTCGGGCCTTTAAAAAGGTTCGGAGTCCTTCGGCAAGAATAAGCGTGGCGGCGTCGGAGCCCGCCGCCCGAGCCTTTCCTTTGCTCGCCCGAGCAGCGTCTCTGTCGGGTTTTCATCGTGCGCACAACCACGTATCCAGATGGACTGCTCGCCCGAGCAGCACCTTTGCTCGCCCGAGCCGAGTATCTGCCCGACCCTCGTCGTGCACGCCACCATCCATCGGATGGACCGCCGCCCGAGCCGAGCTCGTCGGGTATCTCGCGACGCGACCTTCCGCCTGCGGCGGCGGCGGAAAGGGCCAGGCCGCGCCGCCGCGCTTGCTGCTTCGCCAGAGTTACGGAAAGAGCGCGCTTTCTTCGCTGTTTTGACTTAATTTTAGAATTAGTATAAATAGCTAGTTGTTATGTGTTTCAGGAAGCTTTTGATGAATTATGAACATGCTTATGCATTGGTTAGGGTTTCCCTAAACTTCTCTCAAAATCTAGATTACTTTATCCATTAATTAAATGGTGGTGTTTCTAGTCATTCCTTTATTGATCATTTGGTGGATTCTTCCTTTATGATGGTCATGGTGGGGTGTTAGGCCTTTGGTGGTGGAATCTCCTTTATCCAAGGTCATATCCAATCCTTTTGGGGTTTCAAGCTTTTGTTGATTGTTGATTCAAGTTTCTCAAGCTAGTCCATCAATCTCTCCCAGCACGCCACGCTCCATTTGGTATCAGAGCTCAAGGTTTTTCATCTAGCTTGAGTTTTTTCCATTGTTCATACTAGTAGTTCTCTATTGTTGGATTTTGGTATTTTGATTGAAATATTGGTGTTCCCCATCCCTTGTGACTCCAAGTGTGTTGGAGAAATTGTTATTGCTATTGTGTTTGTTGATTTTGGATGCATATTGGAGCTTGAGGAAGTGTTGGAAAATTTGTGCACACAAGGTGTTCGATAAAATGCCCAAGTGAGAAAAACACAAAGAACCCTTAGCCAAACACAAGCCAACTACAAGAAAACCCCCCAAACTCCACAAAAATATCCCAAACACAATCCGTCCCATACCTTTCCCTCGAAATGGATGGTCACAATGGTTCCAATCGAGGTAATTCAAGCCACGGAGTAGCCGTCGACTTGGCTATCGAGAACCGACTTGCCACCCACGTAACGGTTCTCCACCATTAATCGTACCCTTGATGCCATTGTAACGCGGTTGGACAACCTCGCCCCAGAGCATCAAGTTCCATCCCGAGATGAACGTCGGAGACTCGCTCGAAGTCCTATCCGTCCTCCACCCTCCTACGAGTCGAGTGACGATGATAGAAATTGCCCGACGCCATCGTCGACGGGACACTATTGAGGAGCCATTTTACTATTCCCGCTAACGACCGCCACGTCCGGAAGTGTGTCAAATGTCGGCGTGGGACACGATTCTTTCTGATGTCCAACAATGGCTATGGTTGAAACTTGGATTAAAGAATCCTTTGGTGCGGAAGAGCATACAGTGACATGGTAGAAGGTGTTGAGAAAAACGTTGAGAAAGAGAAAAGGTCAATGAACGGGGTTATTGTCATTGGGGCCGTTGAAGGGAAACCTCTTGAGCTACTTGAAGAACATAGTGATCTTGATAAAGTTCCAAGCCAAGAGAAGGATGCGAACGTCGATCTTGCCCTTCCTCTCACCCTTGTTGAAGAACCCCAAGAAGAAGCACCTTCATTCGTCTCACATCCATCAATTGTTGAGCCTAGCAACAATAGAGTTAACTCCATCATCTCTCATGGTATGACTACTTTTGGAGTCCCTCCCAGCATTGTTGAAAGGGCTCAAGAAGAGACTCCTTTAGTTTTATCATTGCCACTAATCGAGGACTTAAGCAACCATGGTGATGACTCTCATTTCCCTCCGCCCGTGGGCACTCAAATTCTTCTCCATGGGAAGAACAAGGTAACCGAAGACTCTCCTTTGAAATTTATTGAATCATGCTTGAAAGATGTACGATGTGGTGTAGAGTCTTTGGGTGAGTCGTGCATGATCTTTGGGAGACATTGGTTGTTTGATGAAGTTTGTTGGCGAGAAAAGTTGCATGATGAGCATGTGAAGTCCCCGATTGAAAATTCCCAATGTTTTGAGTGGCATACTAAGAATCTTGGTGTCCGTTTGGTGTTTAGTGGCGAATTTGGAATCAAGATGCCTTGATTCTAGTTCAACCTAAGTTTTTGAGCTTTTCAATTGTGTCGTCCTTCGATGAATATTGCTCGTATATTGGTCGTTGTGTCATGAACTTTTTGAACGAGTCATACATGTTGTTTGGTCGACATTGGTTATTTGAGGATTTGTCATTGAATGAGTGTTATTGGAAATTTGGTGTGCAATGTTCGTGGCATTGTGTGTTGAGCAAAGATCAATTACTTGGACTTGAGTGCATGAATCCCTTAACCCTACATAAAAATAAAACCTGGGTGGGAAGTGAGTTGAAGAACCTTCTCATATTGAGCGAAACACGGGAAGAGTGCGCTCTTGGTGAGGACGAGCTACTTTTGGCTTTGTCATTACCTTGTAGCGACCCAAGTGAGAATGAGAGTTCCCAAACACCACAAAAATTCCCTTTTCCATCCCTTAACCCTTCACCTCCACAAGACAAGCCTCCTTCTACTTTCTTGCACATGGATGATGGGTACATTGTTGATTTGAAGATTGTGGGTTGTCAGCATGTTTGTTGAGCGTTCGAAGTTCGAGCTTCATGGGGACGATTGATGAAGAGTGCTTCATTTTAACCCCAAGAGTTGAGGCAACTCTTTTCAAGAAGGAGTATGAAGCGTATCGAGGACCCAAACCTCGAATTATGAGTTTGCAAAACCTTCCCACACTACCTTTAAGAATCGCGAGCGAACTCACTTCAAGGTCGGGTGTGAGGTGCATTATAAGGTGGACCCGGGACCCTGGAGGTGTGGTTTGATCGGCAACGGGTGTGGCATCCACTTCAAATGGGACCCCGGACCATGGGAGTGGAGCTACGAGTCCACATCGGGACCTACTTCGGGCCTTTAAAAGGTTCGAGTCCTTCGGCAGAATAAGCGTGGCCAGGCGTCGAGCTCGCCCGAGCCTTTCCTTTGCTCGCCCGAGCAGCGTCTCTGTCGGGTTTTCATCGTGCGCACAACCACGTATCCAGATGGACTGCTCGCCCGAGCAGCACCTTTGCTCGCCCGAGCCGAGCATCTGCCCGACCCTCGTCGTGCACGCCACCATCCATCCAGATGGACCGCTCGCCCGAGCCGAAGCATCGTCGGTATCTGCGCAAGACGCGACCTTCCGCCTGCGACGGCCATGCGGACGAAGGCCCTTTCGCCCGCGTGCCCTTGCTCGCCCGAGCCAACGCTCGAAGACGCGTTTTCTTATTGCTTTGACTTAATTTTAGAATTAGTATAAATAGCTAGTTGTTATGTGTTTCAGGAAGCTTTTGATGAATTATGAACATGCTTATGCATTGGTTAGGGTTTCCCTAAACTTCTCTCAAAATCTAGATTACTTTATCCATTAATTAAATGGTGGTGTTTCTAGTCATTCCTTTATTGATCATTTGGTGGATTCTTCCTTTATGATGGTCATGGTGGGGTGTTAGGCCTTTGGTGGTGGAATCTCCTTTATCCAAGGTCATATCCAATCCTTTTGGGGTTTCAAGCTTTTGTTGATTGTTGATTCAAGTTTCTCAAGCTAGTCCATCAATCTCTCCCACCACGCCACGCTCCAATTCGGTCCGTGTTGGGCTGATTTCTCACAGAAATTAGTTTCCAACTTTTCTAAACCTGATACAATATCATATAGGTTACATACATTGTTCCAGGGCACTGACTTGTGTGACCCAGTAGGACCAAATAATATAGTTGTAATTAAACTTATTTAATTACTAATTATAGAGGTCTCTAGCAAGACATATAATTACTATATTACTTTGGTTTAATCTCCGTGTGTATCGAACATTGTCGGGACATTCCCAACACAATTCTCATTCTCTAGTTCGTTGGTATACCCCCCCGATGGGCGCTGTCAAACTAAACTTCGACGGCTCTCACATCTCCAATTCGGCGGCAGGCGGCTTCATCATTAGAGACTGGAGGGGTGCGGTTCTTCGTGTGGGTGCGACATACTATGGCGATGCACCTATTTTGGTTGCTGAGGCGAGGGCGCTTTGTAATGGTCTTGTGGAAGCGGCTTCAGCAGGATTCAAGCATATTCTCATAGAAGGCGATAACATGGTGATCATCCAGGCTCTAAAGGGTAATTATTCAATTTCTTGGAAAATAAGAGGACTTATTGAGGATGCACATCTTCTTCTTCAGCGATTCCAGGATGTAAAAAGTTCACATATTTTCAGAGAAACCAATGCGGTCGCTGACTGGTTAGCTCATCAGGGTCACTTAGTAGGGGTTGAGGAGAGTGTGTCTTTTCTAAATAATCCTAACCTCTGCAATTTAGTTGAGTTAGATAGGACGGGCCGATTTCTTGTGAGAAGACGTCACTAGCCTGTCTTTTCTCTTTGCTTACCTTTGTAAAAAAAAAAGTATTAGGCCTTACTAAACTTCTGCTCAGAGTAATTGGTCCCTAATTTGCTTAGGCCTTTGATTTCATTTGTTTGTCAAAGTTTCATCCATTAATGAGTTCAATTGGCGTTTCCCTCTCCATTTAAGTCAAAATCCCAAGACCCAACTTTTATGTTGGGAGTTTACGAGTGTGGTTTGCTGAGACTGTGTGCATTTGAGTTCCTTGTTCCACCCATATCCAACCTAACCATTGGTTACTTTTACTATTAGACCGCAAGTCTTCATTAGAATAAGTCCAGAAGAACTCTAATTTGGGCAATTAGGGTAAATTCAATCAAGAGAAAGGAAGGATTTTCTATAAATCAAAAGGGTAATATGAAAGACAAGTTCCTTGAATACTAATGTCAAAAAGTTACCTGGTTTTGGGAGACTGTAGTGCGTATGTTAGGGAGGCAATTGCGTCATGTTATTAAAGAAACGAATCAAGTCCTGAAGAGATTGAGTATTAATGATGACAGGTCTTATTTCCTTAAACTGATGTCAAACCTTTGAAAAATAGCATATTAATTGATTATTAATTTCTACAAGTATGGCGATAAGTTCCTTGGGAAATGATAGTGAAGGCCAAAGGTTTAGTTATGGTCTGAGGAATATATGAGCATGATTGATTGAAGGTGGAAAAAGAGAAGATAAGTGGATGATAATCTTTCCATTTTTAATTCTTTCCTTCTTTAATTCAGTAGTGGTTGAAAAAGTAATGAAACTTGTTTTCTTTGTTTGATTTATTGATGAGAAGGAGTTGATGAGAGAGCACCGACTGAAAATAGATACGGAGGGAAGCACCACCAGTGTTAGAAATTCTGTCGTTGTTGAATAATTCATAAGTGCACTCGGTGTTAAATTATCTATGATTTTACTCAATGACAAACCATGATTACAACTTGAATAAACCATGACAATTTTTTTGGCATAAAGTTTCCAAGGCATCTCGATTCTCGACGAGTGATTGGAAAAAAAATAAAAAATAAAAAAGAGTTATGTCACTTAGGGGTGAGCAGTTCTGTATCCAGGACCTAAGACCTGACCGGAACCGGTCAAACGGGTAGGTTCCGGAACCTGAACCGATCAAATGGGTATGGGTAAGGTTCCTGAAATTTATGAACCTGTCAAATGGGTAAGGGTAACTCAGGGTAAGGTTCCTAAACTACTACCCTGAACCAGAACCTGGAACCTGTCAATTAGGGTTAGGTTTCGGGTATTGTCACTGAATTTGAATGGAATTTTAAGCTTATTATTTGACTAAGTTGTTTTTCGTGAACTTATAATTTATATTGATACTTAATATTTATTAAGATTATTTGTAATTTTGTACCGTTTGTTTCCGCAAAACCAACTTTTGAGACTATTTGAAATGTTTGTTTTTTTTTGCACTTTAGAGAATGTGAGATTGGTATATGGTAGTCAATATATAAATGTTATGGATGAAATAATGGCACATTAGACTTTGTTATTCTTTTAAGAAAATGTTACACTTTAGCACAACATACTTTTTTTTAAAAAAAATAAAAAAAGAATACATGTCTGAAAATGTATTAAGTGTATAGTAGGTGGGTATCCGGAATCGGAACTGTGAGTAAGGGTAAAGTTCTTAAAATTTGGGAATCGGTTTAAACGGGTAAGAGTAAGGTTCCTAATATTTAGGAACCGGTCCAACGAGTAAGGGTAATGTTCCTAATTTAAGGTAATGGTAACCGAAACCGCTCACCCCTAGTGTCACTCTCAGCCTTTTTGGTCCACACATATTTTACAATTTAGCCCTTCATTGTCCTCTTAATCCTTCATGACCAATTTGCTTCTTGGACCATTCCCCTCTCTCCCCCTCTCTCCCCCCCCCCAAATTTCCTGATTATCAAATAACCATCTCCCACCTCACCCTACCTCAAATCAACCTATTTTCTGAATGTTTCCAAAAAAGGAATCATGGTTCCCTTTTGTAAATGCTGATGGATATCTGTAAAAGCAAATCATGGTTACGTTATTACGCGTGAACCAAAAAGAGAGAGACAGAACAATTGAAAAAAGAATAAATAAAAATTGAATGTCCACTTATTTTGCCACGTCAGCCTCTCATGGGGTCCCTCATTTTATACAAACTAGGCCTCAACTCGTGCCATGTACGGAGTGAACTAAAGTAGTTACTTTTGAAATTTTATTATTAATGTTTCGCTCAGTTAATAGAAAATAAAAAATTAAACTATACACAAATGGGGATTTAAATTAGAAAGAGCGAAACATTAATGATATTATCAAATGAAAGCGTACCGTAACATAATTGTTCAAATAAAATATAAACAAAATCAAGATTATTATTATTACTATTATTATTATTATTATTAAAATCTCCTTTCTACATTCTCCATTCGGTGAGACCCATGAACTTTACTATTAATATTATATAGATTATTATTATTATTATTATTATTATTATTATTATTATTATTATTATTATTATTTTGCCAAAATAATTACTGATATTTGGAATAATTTAATTCAATATTTATCTATCTTCTGATTGGTCGAAATCCCTTCAATTAATCTTCTCTCTCCATTTAGTGGGATCCACAAACTTTACTATTAATATTATATAGATTTGCACCAAAATAATTTAATTCAGAGTCCAAAGTAGTCGAGGATTAGTGATACTTTTTGATTTTTTAAATTTTAAAATAAAATTTGGATTGAAAATAGAAAAAAATATAATTTTCTATGGTATGATTGACCAATTCCCCTATACTCACTCCTATTGCTATGGGACACACAATGATTTCTATTATAATATATAAATTAGACCCTCATGGTCTTTTATTTCCTTCATGATCAATTGTGTAGTTGGGCTCGAAGTCAATAACACTACCCTAAAAGGAGGCCCATTACAGTATTGGGTCTTAGCCCAAACTGACGGGCATGGATAAACATTTCAAAGAAGTCACGTGCAATGCACACCACTTTATTCGGTATATAAACACACAGCTCTTCCTCTTACATAGCCCTCATCTTTCTACCCTCTCAGCAGCTCACTCACATTCTGTCTGAGTTTCTCTCTCATAGTCATACGGGCGGTAGTTTTCCCGCCTCTATCAACACTGATTTCCCGCTCTCCCTAAACTCCAGAAACCCTAAAAATGGCGCAGATGCGACCGAAATCCCCCGATCCCACTATCGAGCCCAAGAGGAAGCGTCGAGTCACCATAGCTCCCATTGGTAAGCTCAATCGGAAATCTTGCTTACCATCTTCTTTGTGTTTGTGACACCCAATTCCTCATGTTCTGATTTTGTTTTCTATTCTTCCTGCTTTCTTGGTTTGAAATCTTGTAGATCCTGGCATTGAAGCAGATGGATGCATCGAAGTCTACCTTGGTACGATTTTCAGACCTGTTGATTTTAGCTGCTTGTTAGATTTTGCTTGCTTTCTGAGAGTGGATTTGAGGTCGTCTATGTTTTGCAAGAAATGCAGTGTTTGAACTTCGGGAGGGTAACTGTAACGAACTTGGTTGGATTTTGATGAATAGAGTAGAGTTCGAATGCGGAATTTGTAGTCGATTACTGCTGTAGATTAGTTTCTTGAGTCGAAATTTGTTATCTTATTTTTGGGCGCTGTCTTTAGTCTGGGAAGCAATATCATCTGGTTGTTCTTGTGATTACTATAGGACTGAAGTGAAATCCACGAAATTAGTTGTTCTTGTTATTCCATAGAACTTTACTAAATAAATAAAAGCGGGAAATAGGAATTTGATATACTGTGAGCCGCAAAAGAGTAGGACTGTTTGGCCCTAAGTTGATAGTTTGTGAAGTGTTGAAGTCAATTGAATGCTAACTGTACAAAAAATGGGTATAGCAGAGAAATTGCTGGTTTTGTTTACTGCGATCTTTTGTGGATTACTTACGAGCTTGATGTGTTGGTTTTCTTTGCTTGGTGAAATTACAGTTGCAAGCAAAGAAAATGCAGAAGCTGAATCCGGTCATCGGATCTATCCTGTTGACCTGAATCATTTTTTTGGTAAAGAGGGAAAGATATATGGGTACCAAGGTTTGAAGGTAAGAAAGGATGGCCCCTTTGATTTGATTATTTCTTTCTTTCGTTAGATTTCTCTTATACCCGAGATACCCCTCCAACTAGACCTATCAATTCGGGCGGGTCAGGTTCGGTTTGCCCCATTTTCCGGGTTTTTATATTTTAGGTTTGGAAAACCGGGTTGGCTTCGGGTAGGGTCAGATTTTGCCAGGCTTACCTCCAACCCTTCTAAAATAAAAAAGAAGCTATACCGGTCAATGTGGTCATAATCTTGGTTTCTTTCTTCATCTGGAACACTTATCTGATCCAGAAGGATTTTTTAGCTGAACTACAATTAGTGGGAGTGTTAACCATAGGTCTGCGAGAGTACTTTAAATAGAGTATAATATGTTTTAAGCCTTAGCTTTAGATTAGTACTCTAGAGGCCAGGTTGGGAAACACGCTTGTGTGATAAGCAGGGGAAACCCAGCTTGATTATGGAGCAGACTTAGTTTTTTTTGTTGTCCTCAATAGTTCAATGCGATTCTTCCATTCTTGAAAGTTTTTACTGAAAGAGAAAAAATGGCAACTTGATTATGTTTAGGGTTTAGGGTCTTAGGTTTAGGGTTTAGGGTTTAAGTGGCCTAGTTTTTTGTTGCCCTCTGTTCCGTACCAACGTTGTTGATTTTGTATAACTTCTTTGCAGGTTGTTATTTGGGTTAGCATTGTATCATTTAAAGCATATGTAGACATCAAATATCAGAAGAAAGCTGATGTAAGTCCTCTGATGTCTTATTGGTTTATATCTCTCTTTGCTAATGAGAGCATCTGTTTTTATAATCTGAATTCTGGATGAAGGCTGTAGAGTCTGATATAAATCTGCTAATTTGTTCAATTGTTTGCTGCTTCATTGTGTCCACAGACAGGGAAGGGTGTGACTAATATAATTAATTGTCTGAAGGTAATTATGCCTCTTTTCTATTACGTTACCCTCTTTTTTTTTTATGTATGTCTGTTGATATCCTAATAGTTTTTGTTTTTTCCCTCCCAGGACGCCTTTGGTGAAAATATTGTAGAGAAGGATGAGTTCCTGCAAAGTTTTGCAACAGAGAAACATTTCATCAAGTATGAACAATAAAAACATCATGTATCTAATTTGCAGATGTGCTATACCTTCCTTTCTATGTTTTCTTTGCTTGGAAACACTAGTGTTCTTTGTTTCTAATGCATTTCAATTCTAAAATGACCTCAGATCCACTGTTGCCAAGGGAGAGACACTGCAGCAGAGTACCTCCAACAGCAAAAGTGATGATGGTAGTGGTCCTTCTGATGCAGCAGATTCGTCTAACTTGGAGGTATACTTTCTTTCTCATAATAAGCCGTTTGTTCTTCAGAGGTTTGTTTTGATGGCTATGCTGGACGCAGATGATTATGATAACTTGCACAAGTAGTCAATGCTTTCACCGTGTCTGCAAACTGAGATGTTGCATCTCACTAGCATGTTATTTTGGCATTAGGAAAAGAAGGATATGTATGGTCTAAGTAGCAAACCAGAAAAGGAACCTTCATGCTCATGGATTTCAGATTTTCCATGGTTCTGGAAAACGAGCTTATGTTACATTAACTGGACTAAGCAGTTTACTTCTCCAAGTGTCAGTCTGGCTGTCAAGGGTTTAATGCCGTTGAGTTGGGTTTTGGTTTATATATATTCTTCTTTTTTAGCAGTCACTTGCACAGACACTTGTTCCCCTTTCCGACTCTGGTTTTTGGAGTTCACTATCCCTTTTAGTTCAATGGTTTGAGTTTTCTGATCATTTTACTTTCCCTCCCCCCATTAGGTGATCCGTATGCTTATGGGTGAAATGAATGGTGGGCTTCTTTACAGCCGATTGGTGCCTCTTGCTCTGCTTCTTGTTGATGGTATTATCTTTGCCCTATACCTTTTCTTTTAAACAGAACAATTCTTTTTATCTAATTTTATGTTTCTTGCTGTCCTCTCTTGTGCCTGTCCATGTATCAGGTAGCAACGCAATTGACGTTATGGATTCCCGCTGGGAGTTGTATGTTGTAGTTGAGAATGTGACTGATGAGGAGGGAGACCAAGTGAGCAGAGTGCTTGGTTTTGCAGCTGCCTATCGCTTTTATCGCTATCCTGATAGTTTAAGGCTGCGTCTTAGTCAGGTCTTTTCCTTGATTCTCGTTTGCTTCTTTTGCCCTCACTAGTGTTTCCTGACCTGCCTCCACTGAGAGATTCTGTAACTTGTTCGATGCCAGATACTTGTGTTGCCTCCTTACCAGCACAAGGGCCATGGGCGTCGCCTTTTAGAGCTACTCAACAACGTTGCTATATCTGATAATGTTTACGACCTAACAGTGGAAGAACCAATAGACTCCTTGCAACACATTCGGTACTCCATAGATCTACCGCGCCTACTTGCTTGCTCCTTTGTGCAGGATGCTGTTCAAGTAGCCGTCTCGCATCTAAAAGAAACCAATCTATCAAAGCAAACAACATTAAGCTCTCAGCTTCTTCTTCCCCCACCAGCAGTAGTTGAAGATGTAAGAAAGATTTTGAAAATCAACAAGAAACAGTTAACTCAGTGCTGGGATATCCTCATCTACCTGGCCCTCAATCCAGTAGGCAAGGACATGGAGAACTACCGGGTATTCATCACAGCCCGGGTGAAGGCAATTGTGGTTGGCAGGGACGTGGGCACCCAGGGGAAAAAGGTGGTCGACGTCCCAAACGTATTCGGAGAATCATTCGTTATGTACAAATCTGAGGAACACCAAGATGGTGGCGACGCTGAAGTAGATGAGGATCAGAAGAAGAATCAGGAGCAGCAGTTGCAGGAATTGGTCGAGATGAGGATCAACGAGATCAAAGCGGTTGCTAGCAAGGTGTCCGCTAGCCGTGCTTGAATCCTCGGTTGGCTTCTCCATTCCATTCCATTGGCGGTCTGATTCAGGCCTCGGCTTGACCTGTGTCATGGTGAGATTTTAGACTAGGGAAAAACATGAAAAGAAAATTGAGTTTTGCTTTCTGTTTGTCTGTAGGCTGTAGCAATAGCCCCATGTTGGTTGGTTATGTAGCAAGTGTAGACTAGGAAATTGTGCATCATATGAATGTCCTTAGTGCAATTTTGCACATCGAATTCATGGTTGAGGAGGTTATTCACAGCAGATATGAAAATTACTGAAGAAAGGAATATTTTTCAAGTGGGAAGTGGCCTTCAATTTTTGGACCATATCAAGATTGGCTGGTAACCATAGTTCAATAAGAGTAGACCCATTTTATAATGGTGATAAACAACTATATTCCTATCCAAGTGAAGTCTGCGAGATTGGTATTTCTTTTCTAAAATTCTGAATGTCATATTGGGAATTGTCCTTTATTAGGGCAAAATTTGAACAGGATTGTATAAATTTAGATAGTTTTAATTATTTTTAGATAAGTTTGACTAAATTTTAACAAATTGAGACTTATTTATTTATTGAAACTTATATAAATTTATTTAAACTTATTAAACAATGGAGAATTTTTTTCCGATTATTAGTAGCCACAAAACTAAAAGTTCAAAAAGTACAACAACCGACATACAATACAACAAACAACCACCACCAAAAGAAAAAAGGTTACAACCAAACAGCTAAATAAGAAAACACAGCAAGGACTTTAGCATGCAACACGCCAAACAAACCATTACAGCCAAAAAGTTATAGTCAATGTTTTTAAGTTAAAATCACAAAGTCAGTCAATGTTTTTTTTTGGACAATTGAGAACCAAAATGTTTAAAAGTTAATAGAAAACAACAAACCGCATATAGAACAACAGACAACCTCCTCCAAACAATAAATGTTACAACCAAACAACTGAATATAAATAACACAGCAGCGACTTTTGCGCCCACAACAACTGAAAGAAATTTTCACATCTCAATCACGATGTAAGATCAATAACTTCAGTTTGGTTGGTCATTGAGGACTCGCACGCATATATCATTGTCAATAATCACAGCCCTTCGGTCTCTCAAATTCAATATCATCATCTTCCAACATGTTCGCACGCCTAGTCATCCTAACCTTCTGGCCATCCTTTTGGCCACGAATAACTCTACAAGTTGCATCTCTGACAAACTGTCAATCTGTCACTTAGATTTCATCAACATGTTCTATTATCTCCTACTTTTGACTTTACTCTTCGAAGCCTCAATGATGAAATCTTCAAGATCAGCAAGTGATTCACGCCCAGCCGCACCATCAAAGGAATCAATCGGGTTACTATGAGTGCGATCACCATCAGAGTCGGCTCCCAGATCCCCATCCGTCATACGATTGATTTTGGAACCACTCAAAAGAACGTCCTTAAAAGACAACTTGCTTGCATGCTTGTTGGCAGTTGTTGCTATCAAAACAACATTAATAGGGTCCA
Organism: Portulaca oleracea; assembly: GCA_029582165.1. NCBI lineage: Eukaryota > Viridiplantae > Streptophyta > Magnoliopsida > Caryophyllales > Portulacaceae > Portulaca > Portulaca oleracea. Next base: position 12,250,974 of record CM055870.1, read on the forward strand.
TAATGACTTTACTAGAAGCCTCCTCAGACCCGTTACAATCGGAAGCCTTAAGAGAGTTGAGTACAACGGTGTCATCTTCCCCAAATATTCCTCAACCCATTATTAACCTCACAAGGGGCTGAGATGTGCAAAGCATTCGAAATAGTAGCACTACCATTATTCTTCCTAGGGATCTACTTTTGGAGATATTTTGTAGTAGCAGGTGGCCTAACAGCTTGCTTTTTATTTAATTTAGCCCAAGAAACAAAGAGCTTCAAATGATCGACAATTTTAAGGTTCATCCCACTAATGACTTTTCTCCCATCATCCTTGCTTGCATACCGCACAAAATCAAATTTCCTACATTTTTTCCCAAATTTTTACGGGGGTATATGTATTAATAACACCTCCAAACTTGCTAAATAAACTTTTGAGCCTTGAATTGCCCATATTGATAGGTAGATTATTAATCAAAAGGGAGTACAAAAACTTATCCTTAATAGGCATATTAGACCCAAAAGATTCAACTTTAAACGGTAAATCATTGACAACAACACCATCGCCACTAAGCATGTGATATTGAACGAGAGAGGGAGTCACCAACCCTTCATGAAACTCCCCCAACTCATTCAACACAACAGAATCAACATAGTCGGTTATAATAGTCATCATCCTCATCATACACAACAGAATCAACATGCATTTCAGGACTCAAAGACGATGAATGACCTATTTCAACATTCGAATCAACCATTTGTGAAGAAGGAGTTACTACCCTTTGATTACTCTCATGGACAAATTCACGCATATACTCATTCATGTTCGCACATAATTTTTCTACTTCTGCCTTGAAGGAAACCACTGTAGCTTGCAAACAAAAAATTGAACTATGATACGGCGAATCACACAAGGAGCACACGGAAGGAGACTCAACATCGGCACTTTGGGAAAGATCATAACAGTTTTCCACATATCCCCCATCATAAGATTGATCATCAACATACACGGGGTATTCACATGATTGTTCAGTTTCGGTCCCAAAGGGTGGTGCATAAGGAAGTTGGAAGCTAGGACTAACATTTTGTTGTTCAAACTCAAAGGAATCCCTAGACAACCATTCAAGTAACTCCCATGTTTTTTCTTCACCTAAACAAGAAAACCCGTAATAATCTAAAAGGTTTCGGGTCTCATCATTCACACCCTCACTAACAATTCCCAAAAGAGATAATGTATCATAAAAGATACCATATAATTCACATTGAACACGGTAGTCATGCAATCTAGCAAAATACCTCCAAAATATTTCATGCTCAAATTGAGGGAATTGAGGACTATCCATAACTCTCTCTTTTTCTTTTTTTTTCTTTTTTTCTAATTTTCTATTTTTTTCTTTTCTTTTCTCACTTTTTTCGATATTGAATTTTTTTTTCGCTACATTTTTTCTAGCATAATCAAGAAAGCGATAAACTATGTACACACAAACCAATAGCCTAATCTACCAAATAACGCCATCCCCGGCAACGGCGCCATTGTTCGGTTGTAATTTTTGTGGTTTTATAAGTAAGGATTGTCGATCTCAGGGATGGGTGTGAGGCTTGATTAAGGTAATCGATTCGTGTAAAGAGGTTTTTCTCAAGTGCGGAAAGCGATAAATTATGTAAAGAAAGCATTTAAATCTAACCTAGACATGATAATAATAAAGAAAGCAATAAAGAAAGCACTTAAAGATGAAAGCAATTAAAAGGCATGAATGAAGACAATGAATGAACAATGAAATTGGGAATGAGAAATTATACCTTTGATGACTAATCTTCAATAAACCTTCAATCTACACTTGAATTTCCCTCGAACAAACAAGAAATTGTGGTTTGGATTACCAAGAATCCCCCAAATTCTCACTAGTAAGTAGAATTGGAGTTCTTTGACCCTCCTCCCCACTAAAAATGGAGTTGATTGTGGCTAACACTATAAAGCTTGGAAAACAAGTCAACAATGGCAATTATAGAGAGAGAGAGAGAGAGAGAGAGAGAGAGAAAGCTTGTAAAACTTCAATGGAAACTTGCTTGAATTGAGAAAGCTTGAGAAAGTTCGAATACAAATGCTAGAAATCAATGAAAGCTTGAAGAACAATTGAAAACTTGAAGAACAATTAAGAGAGACTAAAGCAAATAAAGGAAAGCAATAAATCTAATTCTACTCCTAAATTACCTAGGCTAATTGATAATTTAGATTAATACAAGTGGGTATTTATAGAAGAAGGAAAAATACAACCCAAAACCCTAGGACAAATCGCAGACGCGTGTCGAGCAGAGTGGCTGGCGAGCCACCCACTGCTCGAGGCGAGCCGAGTTCGGGCTGGTGTTTTGTTGCCGAGCCCTGGCTCGGCGAGCCAGCGTTCGCTGGTGTTTTGTTGCCCCGAAGCTCGGCGAGCGGCGAGATGGCTCGGGCGAGCCAGCAGATGGCTCGGGCGAGCCAGCGTTCTGGGCAGTTTTTACCCTGCCGACTTCAAACGCGCATAACTTCTTCATCCGAACTTCGTTTTAGACCCGTAAGATATCGGTGGAAAGCTCTCGGTGTGTACTTTAAGCTCCCAAAATTTCAGACCTATCGGAATTGTAACGAAGGAGTTATGACCCAAAGGGTGAAGGCACACGTATTTCAAACCTTTGAGTTTGTACCGTTCCCCTGTTTTGCGCCAATCTTGATATGGAATTTCCGACTTCGGTTTCGCCTCGGCTCTCGGCTCGGGTTGACTTGGTTTGACTCGGATCTCGGCTCGGGTTGACTTGGTTTGACTCGGGAAATAGCTCGATTCCTAAAACCTTCAATTAAGCCCAAACTTCTTCTAACTCCTTATTTTCCTACAAAACACCAAATCATTATATCTAATATATAAATAGGGGTTAAAACAAGCAAATATACCCTATAAAAGAGAAGAAATTCGGCTCGAAACGAGGCCGAACACCACTCCAACACAAGGGTTTGCTTGCCCCGAGCAAACTAAAAACGAAGAAAATGACTAAAAAGAAAAACTAAAAGCCTAACTCACTTTCGCAGGAATCGCGGATGCATTTAGCACATGCATCAAGCCCTTTAAACCCCGCAGTCTGGTGGACGAGGTAGGTCTCGTGAGGGTTTATAGCAACTAGACCCACAAAGCCATAGAAAAGGAAAGAGGAAAGAAAAGAAATGAAAATCAAAACGAAACAAAACAAAAGCAAAGATATTCCCCCCCAATCATGCACGGTTCCCAAACCCGCCTCAACAATCAATTGGAAGAAGCAAGTATAAACAAATTAAGACACGGTTGGAAAATCAATCTTTGAGATTTTGAACCAAAACACTTCCTGATGAGCAAAACACCTCGTGCATATGTGCAAGTGGGCTCTAGTCGGTCCTTCCTATCCTAAACCAGACAATCAGAGTTGTTCTGATGCTCAAGCTCGGGATGATCTATCCTACTTCACTCTTGGTTTTTCTTTTAACCTCTCTTTTCTTTTTTTTTTCTTACTTTGTTCTCTTTTCTTTCTTTTTCTTACTTTGCTCTTTTCTTTTTTTTTACTTTTCTCTTTCTTACCATTATTTTGCTCAACTCTTTTTTTTCTTTTTTCTTGCTTCGCTCTTTTCTTTCTTTTTCAAAACCTACGCTCTTTTATTTCCACTCAATCCGTTTTGTGTCTTTTAGAGCGTTTGTGTCGGGTTTTGCGGGATTTAAGCACCGGCCTTCGCAAAGGGTTACCCTCCCTGCTGGGTTTCTCCATACGTGAGTCATTGCACTTAAGGGGCATAGGGTGCCGATCCACCCAAACCAACCCATGACGGTAGGCCCGACAATAATTTTTTAATGCATTAGTTAAGAGCTTAAGCAATTGAACAACTAAAACCGTCTAACTTAGGTAAGAAGACACAGTCAAAGCGTGTAAGAATTGAGGATTCCGCTTTCCCATTCCATGTAGAGGTCTAATAGAGATAAGTCATGGCAAAAATCCTTCCTAAGGCCCATCATTATTCATACCGGCCGCTTCTAACTGATTGAATCAACTGATTAGACAACTATCTACACAACTGTGAACGGAAACATCTTCAAAAAGAAAAACAACTTTTGGGTTTTTCACAACATTTCTTCCCTTTTTCTTTTCTTTTCACACACAAAATTTTCAATTTTTATACACAAACTACGAAAAACAAAAACAAAGACTCAAAACTAGGTAATCTACCCATGAACAATAAAAGATATCACCCCCACTCCAACACAAGACATCACAATGTCCCCATTGTGAGAAGAAGGGTATCACAAGCGAGGTAGAAAACCAACAAAAACATATATATAAATCACTTATCACATAAAAAGCGGTATGACCGAGCCCACACGGCCCAACAACAATATATATCCAACATTCACACTCAAGGGGTTCGCCACCCAAAAAGAAAATCAAGCATGCATCATGAATTATCGATATATTCACATAAAGAGAGGGTGGAAAGAGGTTACCTCAGAATTTTCAATAAAAAGCACTCAATCCACGATCCAAGGAACATCACACCAAGGTTAGAAATAAACAAGAAAAGCATACTATGAGTGATGGTTCACATGCAAGATCAAAAGGAAAAACAAACTATACAAGACACTAAGGACTAATGAACTAAGAAAACAAACTAAAATATTTACAAAACGACTCTTTTTTTTTCTTTTCTTAGACTCAAAGACTGGAATGCAAACTACCCTCCCACTCCCACACAAAGAGGTTGTCGTATACTCAAATGGAAACGGAAGTAGGTAAGCAAGCACCCCAAATTAAAAGAAAAAAACACACACAAAAAGAAAATAAAAGAAGAAAAGAAAACCGACTCACTAATTGTACAAGAAAGGTGAGGAATAATATTACCTAAAAGGCTTCTTATCGATAAACTCACCCCTTCTCACCTCACGATATCGGGCATCATGTCAGAACCATTCAACGCCCGGAGTAACAAATCATGCATCCTCTCATGCATCTCAGAATGGTGGTGGTAAGAGCACACTCGCAATAGCACATAAACAAACATTAGTGCCCTTAACAATTTATCAAATGCCTTAGAAAAGTCATAGAACTTATGAAATTCATGAATATACAAGACTTTTCTAGGCACGGTGAAAGAAGACATGACAAATGGATTCTCCCATTGACTCATAAATGGAGATTGGGTATACAAATCAACGGAAGGAGGCAATACAACACATTTCTGAACATGCTCATGCGAATACTTGGATGCAAACAATGGTTCAAACTCAATTTCCATGCAATTTTCATCAATCACAAATTCCAAATCACCACTCTCATCCAAATAATCATCACAATCGTCAATAGGTAATAAGGAAAACAGAGGGTTAGACCACATCATAACACTCCCAACATCACACACAAGCATATCTTCATCTTCATCAATATCAGACTCACTAGAAGAACTATCAACATCAAAAGACAAAGGTGCATCATCCAAAGCAACATCAAAAGTGAAAGTTGAAGGTTCAGGGTTATAACTTATCGTGAATGACTCATAAAGCATGTCATCATCAAAAGAATCATCATCAACAACCAAGTTCAAACAATCATGATCAATCCCCAAAGAATTATGCTCATCATCACTGGTATGCACATCAATGGACTCACATACAAGGGTAGCTAATGCCTCACTAATGCAATGATCCTCAATGAAAGTGAACAAATCGTTATCAAGCACACATTCAATAACAACAGATTCAATTTCACTCTCAACAAGATCATGCTCAATTACATCATGGCATTCACTAAACTCAATCTTTTCTTCACATAAAGGCATGGACAAGGGTGTGGACAATAGTTCATCATCTAGCATGTTTTCAACTAATTCTACATCATCACACACAGAATCATCATGTTCCTCATGCTCACAAGGTGGGGCTAGAGCTAAGGAATTACTAAGTAGTCCAAGGCATGGTCGGTTATAATAGTCATCATCCTCATCATACACAGCAGAATCAACATGCATTTCAGGACTCAAAGACGATGAATGACCTATTTCAACATTCGAATCAACCATTTGTGAAGGAGTTACTACCCTTTGATTACTCTCATGGACAAATTCACGCATATACTCATTCATGTTCGCACATAATTTTTCTACTTCTGCCTTGAAGGAAACCACTGTAGCTTGCAAACAAGAAATTGAACTATGATACGGCGAATCACGCAATGAGCACACGGAAGGAGACTCAACATCGGCACTTTGGGAAAGATCATAACAGTTTTCCACATATCCCCCATCATAAGATTGATCATCAACATACACGGGGTATTCACATGATTGTTCAGTTTCGATCCCAAAGGGTGGTGCATAAGGAAGTTGGAAGCTAGGACTAACATTTTGTTGTTCAAACTCAAAGGAATCCCTAGACAACCATTCAAGTAACTCCCATGTTTTTTCTTCACCTAAACAAGAAAACCCGTAATAATCTAAAAGGTTTCGGGTCTCATCATTCACACCCTCACTAACAATTCCCAAAAGAGATAATGTATCATAAAAGATACCATATAATTCACATTGAACACGGTAGTCATGCAATCTAGCAAAATACCTCCAAAATATTTCATGCTCAAATTGAGGGAATTGAGGACTATCCATAACTCTCTCTTTTTCTTTTTTTTTCTTTTTTTCTAATTTTCTATTTTTTTCTTTTCTCACTTTTTTCGATATTGAATTTTTTTTTCGCTACATTTTTTCTAGCATAATCAAGAAAGCGATAAACTATGTACACACAAACCAATAGCCTAATCTACCAAATAACGCCATCCCTGGCAACGTCGCCATTGTTCGGTTGTAATTTTTGTGGTTTTATAAGTAAGGATTGTCGATCTCAGGGATGGGTGTGAGGCTTGATTAAGGTAATCGATTCGTGTAAAGAGGTTTTTCTCAAGTGCGGAAAGCGATAAATTATGTAAAGAAAGCATTTAAATCTAACCTAGACATGATAATAATAAAGAAAGCAATTAAAAGAAAGCACTTAAAGATGAAAGCAATTAAAAGGCATGAATGAAGACAATGAATGAACAATGAAATTGGGAATGAGAAATTATACCTTTGATGACTAATCTTCAATAAACCTTCAATCTACACTTGAATTTCCCTCGAACAAACAAGAAATTGTGGTTTGGATTACCAAGAATCCCCCAAATTCTCACTAGTAAGTAGAATTGGAGTTCCTTGACCCTCCTCCCCACTAAAAATGGAGTTGATTGTGGCTAACACTATAAAGCTTGGAAAACAAGTCAACAATGGCAATTATAGAGAGAGAGAGAGAGAGAGAGAGAAGAGAGAGAAAGCTTGTAAAACTTCAATGGAAACTTGCTTGAATTGAGAAAGCTTGAGAAAGTTTGAATACAAATGCTAGAAATCAATGAAAGCTTGAAGAACAATTGAAAACTTGAAGAACAATTAAGAGAGATTAAAGCAAATAAAGGAAAGCAATAAATCTAATTCTACTCCTAAATTACCTAGGCTAATTGATAATTTAGATTAATACAAGTGGGTATTTATAGAAGAAGGAAAAATACAACCCAAAACCCTAGGACAAATCGCGGACGCTGCTGCAGAGCAGTGGCTCGGCGAGCCACCCTGCTTCAGGCGAGCCGAGTCTGGCTGGTGTTTTTGTTGCCCCAGAAGCTTGGCTCGGGCGAGCCAGCAGATGGCTCGGGCGAGCCAGTTACGCGGGTGTTTTGTTGCCCGAGCTTTTTCGCGAGGCGAGCGTTGCAAGCGATTTTTCCTGCCGATTTCAAACGCGCATAACTTCTTCATCCGAACTCCGTTTTAGGCCCGTAAGATATCGATGGAAAGCTCTCGGTGTGTACTTTAAGCTCCCAAAAGTTCAGACCTATCGGAGTTGTAACGAAGGAGTTATGACCCAAAGGGGGAAGGCACACGTATTTCAAACCTTTGAGTTTGTACCGTTCCCCTGTTTTGCGCCAATCTTGATATGGAATTTCCGACTTCGGTTTCGCCTCGGCTCTCGGCTCGGGTTGACTTGGTTTGACTCGGATCTCGGCTCGGGTTGACTTGGTTTGACTCGGGAAATAGTTCGGGATTCCCTAAAAACCTTCAATTAAGCCCAAACTTCTTCTAACTCCTTATTTTCCTACAAAACACCAAATCATTATATCTAATATATAAATAGGGGTTAAAACAAGCAAATATACCCTATAAAAGAGAAGAAATTCGGCTCGAAACGAGGCCGAATAGTCAGGTAATTTTAAATAAGGTAAGGTGGGTAAAGTAATGAAAGTAAATAAATGTAACATATTTTTAATAAATTTTGTGAGTTGAATAAAGAGTTTTAAAAAATAAATTATTTAAAACCATAATCTTGATCTTTTGAATCATATATATTTCGGGTTATTTGCATTTTGGACCCTAAATAATAGGGGTATTTAATTTCTGGACCCTTAGTTTTCATTATTTATTTTTGAAACCCTAAAGTTTATGCTTGAATAAAAAAGGGCATTAAAGTTTGTAGTTTGAAGAAAAAGGCCCGTGTACTGTTTTTCCTTTTCTTTTAATGCTTGAATTTATCTTTCGATTAATGCCAAACTTTAGGAGTAAGGTTAAGACTGATATTGAAGATATAATACACCTCTCTTACATGTTGAAACTAATTAGACCCTGAAGTATCCAGGGTCTAAGTATTTCCGGCATGAATGAGAGAGGTGTATTACAACATGGTCTAATTAGTTCCGACATGAATAGGAGAGGTGTATTACAGTTTCAATATTAGTTTAAACCTTAGTCTTGAAGTTTGACGCTAATCAGAAGATAAATTCAAACATGGACAGAAGAAGAAAAACAATACACAGACCTTTTTTTCAAACTACAAACTTTAAGGTCCTTTTTTATTCAACCATAAACTTTAGGGTCTCAAAAATAAACAATGAAAACCAAATGTCTAGAAATTAAATACCCCTATACTTCGGGGTCCAAAATGCAAAAAACCCATATATTCTGGGTATAAAGGGTGAAGATTGTAATATGTAGCTTTTGATGGGGGTATTTTTGGAAGACTATAAGTTTTCATTTTACTTTTTCTAAAAAATTCTTAAATACATATTAAATGATGGGATGAGTTACTACTAACAATAATAAAAATTAACTAATTATTATAAAAATATAATAATATAAATATATATAAATATTTGATGGGGGCATTTTTGAAAGACTATAATTAGTTATTGTACTTTTTCTAAAAAAAATTCTTAAATACATATTAAATGATAGTATGAGTTACTACTAACAACAACAAAAAAATTAACTAATTGTTATAAAAATATAATAATATAAATATAAATATTTTTATATACAAATTTCTAATAATAGGATGAGTTATGGTTGTTAAAATCGGGATCCTGATTCGAATTTATGAGGTAGTTAGGATCGGAACTAACCCATGTAGATCGAATCGTGGATCGTGTGTATATAATAGAATCATATCGAGGATTTGGGATCATAAAATCGTAGACTTTTTATGTTTGAGGTATGACAAGTTCAAAAGTAATCATATGATGCTAAATAAGTGCTTTTGTTAACTTTACTTAAAGTATGAGACCAAGTTAATTCATATGATTACATTGACGTGCATTAAGCTATGACATGTTTTCTTATTTTTAAGATATGAATAATGTATTTTGTTCATGTGAATACAAGTAGAAATGTATATTTCTTGTTTTTCATGGTAATAATTAAAGTTCTCACGCATAATATTGTTTCGATAAGTTTAGCATAGCCTATTAAGAAATAATGACGGCTTATGTGATTATTATAAGCATATGGGCTATGGGTGTGTCATAAGTAACATAGACACAAATTTATTTATAAGTGCAAGCTTCTCATGCTAAATGATTATGTTATTATCAAGATGTTTTTGTTGTTAAGTGTTTACTTTGTCATATATAATGTTTCTTCATGAGATAAAGTAAATGTTTATGAGAAGGTTCATACTTTGTATGGTTCGTATGCTAATATATATGGCTTACATATTAAGGCATATGGTTAAGGCTTGTTAAATATATGATTATGTAAGATGTAAGGATAATCGTGGTTCTATGTATTCATGAGTTTAAGTTGAATACATGTACTTGGCTTTACTGCCATTAAATGAGATTATAAGTGTTCATCATGTATGAATGTAAGTAGTATGTATCTACTATAAGATAAGTTGCATAATGTATGCATGTTGGACTATGTGCATGATCATTTATTTTAAACGCATGATGTTTACCTAAGTTCATGTGTTATAAAATTGGATGATCATTGCTTCATTTGTTAATAGTCTATTAATTAAAAGTTTGCATGTTTGATATGTAGGATCCAATCAAGTTTGCTACAAAGGGAAATGTATATGGTTCTCATATACATTTGGTTGATCCATCTTTAAGTGGTTTATGGATTAATACTATGAGTAAGATTGGCATACGGGATGAATGGTTATGAGTTCCACGGTCTAATATTTAAGAAGTGGATCTAATCATACATAAGGAAACATGACCTTAATTGACGTTTGATCATATAAGCAAAGATCATATAACTATAAGATAATCATTCAAGATCGATTGAGGTTCTTTCTCGCCTAGCCAATGTTAAGATACGAAATAAGTTTCATTACATATGGTTTTCAAATTTATGATATTCAAGCTTTGTAGCAAATGGTTGAAAGTGTAATGTTTTAAGTTACACATAAGATGGAATCTAATTTCCATGAAACTTAGGCGTTTCTTCAAGTTTAATTTGGAAGAGGTTCCTTCCATGGAAAATCAAATACCATTTTGATTTATACAAAGGCTATAACTATGAAATCCAAAGTTATTTGGATATAGTTATTCAAAGAACATGAAAATGAAATGATAGTTTGATTTACAAGGTTCTAGGGAGATAAGTTTTAACTATGAAATCCAAAAGTTATGTGGATATAATTATGCGAAGAACATGGAAAATCAAATGTTAATTTGATTTATAAGGTTGTTCTAAGGTATAAATAGTGGCTATGTAATCCAAGCTACTTGGATAAAGACATAGTGATAAGGAAAAGAATGCGAAAAATCAAAAGAAATTTTGATCTTGTAAGCATTTATTTCAAGGTAACTATACAAGTAGTCCAACATCTTGGACAAAGTTATAGTAATCTCTTTATAAGCATTACGAGGATTATCCATGTTATTTGGGGTACGTTCGGTAAGATTCATAGGAAAAATTTTCCTGGGGAAAAGTTTCCCTGGAAAGTTTTCCATTGGAAATATTTCCCAAGGAAAAATTTCCCTTAACCCCCCCAAGGGAAATTTTCCCTAGGAAAACCTTGCAAATAGTGGACTCCTTGTAAAAACTTTCCCGAGGTCAATGTACAACCAAACATGGGGAAAATAAGTCAATTCGGGAAAATTGACCATTTCCCCGGGGTTTTTGACTAAACAAATGCACTCTTGGATAATGTTATAATCAATATTTGAGTTCATGAGATTTTGGCATTACAAAAAGAATATATAGTTCAAAAGTTTGTCGCCTACTAAAGCATTCAGTTTGTAAGTTCAAATATGAACTCAATATTTAAAAGTTTAACAAGGCTTATAATACGATGGTTTAGTCGTACTATGATAAGTGGTAAAGTATTTCTTACCTAAACCTATAGTGTGATGGTGTAATCATAACTATGATGAAGGAAAGAAATGTTAAGTTTAAGAGATGATCATGATAAGTAAAGTCATGGAACGATATGTACTTATCTAATGATCTTAGTTAAAGAGGCGCTCAAAAGTATCATGATCAAATTCTTGCAAGGTCACTAGAGTATCTAGTGATCCTTGATAAGGGGATGAGAGTAAAGCCCACTTATAAATTGTCAACAACGGAGCTCCAACTCACACTTGACATATGTGGTCAAGTCTTGAGTTCAATGGTTGATGAATGACGACGTCGTAGGACAATTGGAGCATCAATTCTATAATTCATCCCAAGGTCAAGTGATGCTCAAGAACCGTAATGTTCAAGAGGTTTAAGTCTATGACTCATTAACAGACTTTGAATCGATGAGATGGGGAGCTCTATTACGGGATGTAAAAGTCTGCTTATGCGAGGACGTGAAGTGGGCCGCTTCGGATATTCTAGGGCTGGGCTTGATTGTTCTCGCTGAGGGTATGTGACACATGGCCGGTTTGAAATAGTGTCTTTATTTTTAAGCAAGGTTTTGGGTTGTGTGTGTGTTATGTATCCAATTAGTCAAAGGATGTAAAGTTCAAAGCTTATCTACTTATGTATCCAGACTAATTGAAATTATGTACAATAAGTGAAGGTTCAAGTCGGGAGACACTTTCACGACGCATAACAACTCCTCGATTTCTTGAGTGTTGAATCTTTCTAGAAGTCGCCATGTATGGAGGGGATAATTTTACCCAAGTGAGGGATCCTGAGCTATTTCAAGTGGTACTCTTGAAATGACGGGGGATTGTTGGAGCATTTCAAGAGTTAAGAGGCATAAAACTACAAGACATAAGCATAAGATCGACTGGAAGGTCGAAAATGAGCTTAACAAGGAAAATAGGTTCAACACGGATCGTGTCTAGTCTGACACGACCCGTGTTGGTGTCCAGCGAGCACAATTTTGTGCACTGGATCAATACGGACCGTGTTGGTCCAACACATACTGTGTTGATCTAACACGGGTCATGTTGAGTACAGTTGGGATTGATTTTTTAATCCCTTTATTTATGCATCGTGGTCAATTGTATTTGAGCATGTTTTGGGATATTATTTGATTGAGAAATCAATCATGATTACTCATCAATAATATTCAAACACATCCCATGGATTATGCTCTTGGTTATGGCAAGTTTTACCCACTTGATGGCTCCAAAGTTCACCATAAAAGGTGGATGAATTGTTCATTCATCCACACCCTCAATCTTCTTATATTCTATTTTAGAGAGTTTCAACACACTCCTAAGGTGTTGAAATGCAACAACATTCTTGAGAGTTCATGGGAAATCTTGAACTTTGCTTACAAGAAGTTAGGTTTTACCCTTGAGTCTTTTTACGGTCTAGTGAATAAGTCTTAAGGGGAGACGGACTTGCCCTCGACTCATAGCCATCCAAGTGATCCCCCATCTTCCATGTGATCGTGTTTTCTCCATCTCATTGTTTTTTTTTTCAACAGTATTACATATAAAATTATAAATATTTATATTGTTGTTTGTAATTTTTCATACTTATCAAAAAATGCAAAGTAAAATGTGATTAATATAATATATTTTATGCGCATTAGTACACCAAATATATATAACAAAACTGTAAAATAGAGTGTGGGAAATGTGGAATAAAGTGGGCAGATAGGATGATGATTGAAAATCAAATAAGATTTTAAATATATAGTTTATAATTTTTACTAAGGTATTGTGAATAAGGTAAATTACATTAGTGACATTATTTATTGAGTATATGGATTTTTAAATATATATTATGTAAGATAGGTAAGAAAATATTAATAAATATAAAAAAAAAGATGAGATAAAATAACTAAGAATAGGATAGCATGATAGGTAACATATATTTATTTCTCCCTCAATCCCAAAATATTTGTTCCCTTTGATTTATCACGCATTTTAAGAAAAATCAATAATTTAATCTCAATTAGCAATAAAATATTAATAATACCTGTTAGTTTTAAATTCAAAACTACTATTTATATTTTTTCCTCTCATATTTAAATACTTTTAATATTCAAACTAAGGATATTTTAGTAATTTCGATGAAATAAAAGTTTGCATTCTAGGAAAGTGGACATAAGTTTAGGGCATATATAAAAATGAAATAGTGGACAAATAATTTAAGACAGAGGGAGTATATAACAGTATATCACAAGAGAAACCGGTGTTAAATTGTTAATCCATCCATAGCGAGGACATCAAAATGTGGACAAATAATTTAAGATAGAGGGAGTATATATCAGTATATCACAAGAGAAACCGGTGTTAAATTGTTAATCCATCCATAGCGAGGACATCAAAACTAGTTTTTAAAGTTATATGAAAATATGATGAGTAAATTACATTTACCCTACCTAATATTTGTGGTAATAATTTTTACACACCCGACATTTGTGAAATAATTTGTACCTTATCTGACATTAAGTGTTCATATATTTAAACCTCCTAAGGTATTCTATAATTGATTTTTGTTGGATTTTCCGGCGAACATTAAAAATAAATATGAATTGACTTTTTTTACCCTTGATTTAGTTCATATAACTTTCAATTAAATATAAATTGATATTTTTACCCTTAAAATTAATTTATATGACATTTAAACCCCAACCTTTTATCTAGTTTATTTTTTCGAAAACTAGTTCTTTGGATTGGTTAGAATCACTTTTGGATGAATTAGATTGGATAAGTTGTGATGCTTTTTTGAAGAATTGTATTGTTAGAGAGGATGTTTTTTTGGGGAATTGTGTAAGGTTTGGTTTGATTTGGTTTGGATTGGATTATATTGGATTGGAAAAAGTTACCAATCCAAAGAAGTCCATTTTGAAAATGAAAAGATCGTTTAAGTCTTTTCTTTCTCAATGTTAGGGGCAATATGGTACAATCATATAGTCATATAGGGACATTTAGGTATTTTTCACATTTCCTATAAATAATAACCGGATTCAGCTCTTAAAAATTATTTTCATTAAATGTCAGGTAAGGAAAAAATTATTTCACAAATATTAAATATGTAAAAGTTATTACTATAAATATAAGGTAGAGTAAATGTACTCACAAATATGATGCCTGAGTTGCATTTTACATACCATGCGAAGAATTTTACATACCATGCCTGAGTTGTAATTTAGTCAAATAGAAAAGAAAACAAAATTGATTAACACTTAACATAAATAAAAAAACACAAATTTAGTCAAGTTGGCCGGCCCCATCCGCCCAACTAACTTTCTCTAGATAGTTGAACTGTAAAAGAGTATTACGATTACCTAAGCTGGGGAAATCCAAATTGAAATTCCTATCATTCTGCTCACCTGGTCACGGCAAGTTGCATCCAACATGGGATGGAATGTCGTCTTTCAAAATTATGTTGTTGAATTTTAAAATTTTTGATAATATATTTTTCAATATTTAAAATTATTATTATTATATTTATAATAAAAAAACTATTATAAAAATATAATATTATAATTATTAATAATGCATAATATAAAAATTATTAGTTAAAATATAATATTAAAAATTGTAAAAATTGAAATTATGTCCATTAATATATGACGGAGCAAGGAGGGAGTACTAGTACTCCAATTGGTTGCCAATTATCCCGTTATCATCCATTCCGAATGACTCTAATGCCCTCCGCTGTCTCAATCAGACTCGACCTTTTTTAAGCAACTAGGCGGCATTAGCAGTTTAGCACTATAATTGCCCACATTTCTTGGTCTGCTCATTTTCAGCATTTCGCCCGCCATTGTTACACCGCTTAAGCTCAATTCTCAACATCAATGGCGGATACACAGGGCAAAGTCATCACATGCAAAGGTATGCATCTTCTCTATAGCTTCCTTGGTTCTGCTTTCTATGATTTCAACTCGATCGGTTTCTGACGGCGGCGGCGGTGGTGGTTGTGAGCAGCGGCGGTGGCGTGGGAGGCGAACAAGCCTCTGGTGATACAAGATGTGGAGGTTGCGCCGCCGCAGGCCGGTGAAGTTCGGATTAAGATCCTATTCACTGCTCTCTGTCACACCGATGCTTACACCTGGAGTGGCAAGGTATGTCTCCATTTTTACTCCTTTCCTTTTTCCTCGATTTCCGATTGCCTTTGACATTTTGATTGATCTTCTGATTTCTGATTGTGATCTCGGTTTCCTGATTTCTGTCTTCCATTGTGGTGTTCAGTCTTTGCTGTGTATGGATTCTGATGTTTGCATACCTAGATTTCTTGAACTTGTTTATTTGCTTATGAATCGTTTGCATGCTTAAGAATTCTCGCTGGTGAGTGAAGTTTCTAGATAGAGAGAGTTGTGAAGGTGAAGGTAAATGAGATATCATAATAAATTAATAATAGTTTACCATAACTAACCAATGCCCAAGAATTAAAAATAGCGTGTGAATGCGAAAAATGGACATGCTAATGTGATGTCAGAATCTGGTGTGTTTGGAGATTATTGTGTTGAAATCTGCTTTATCCAGTTTAATATAAAAATGATTGCTTTTGGAGGAGAACTAAGGTGATTTGTGTAATCTGGCAGAACGTTCTCTACCAGTCGAGCATATCATCTGAATTGCATGGTTTCATCCTATAAATAATGTATTTTGTTGCTGAGTTGTCATATTTTTAGATGAATTTCTAATTATGTTGTACCATCTACTTTGCATTATGAGCAAGGTTGTTAGAATTGGGATCCTAACTCGGATCCATGGGATAGTTAGGATCGAAATTAACCTATGTAGGATCGTGGATCGGAATGTAGATAGTAGAATCGCATCAAGGATTTTGGATCATAAAATAGTAGGATCGTAGATCAGGATCAGGAATTTAATAACGATGATTTTAAGGTCTTGATTATCATGATCACGTCTACTTGTCTAGGCTGCTAACCTATGGTTATGACTTATGACAGGACCCTGAAGGTCTTTTCCCTTGTATTCTTGGTCATGAAGCTGCAGGGTACGTGCTTTTATAAAGCTTCATACTTCATTTTTGTTCTTTTGTTTGATGTTGAGAATCAAATTTTAACCAAGTTTAGTTGATGTAGAATTGTGGAGAGTGTTGGTGAAGGTGTGACTGAAGTGCAGCCCGGGGACCATGTCATCCCATGCTACCAAGCAGAATGCAGAGAGTGCAAATTCTGCAAGTCAGGGAAGACGAATCTATGTGGAAAAGTACGAGCAGCTACAGGAGTTGGTGTTATGATGAATGACCGCAAAAGTCGTTTCTCTGTTGATGGCAAACCTATATATCACTTCATGGGAACTTCAACTTTTAGTCAGTACACTGTGGTACATGATGTTAGTGTCGCAAAGATTGATCCAAAAGCTCCTTTGGAGAAAGTATGCCTTTTGGGTTGCGGTGTGCCTACTGGTAAGGGTTTCAATTGTGTTACTCTATATGGAAAAGTAGTGGCGGATTTATGTTTTCTGATTAGGAGTAACCAATACAATATTATATTCATCCAATACACATAAAACACATAATTTTTATCAAAATTATACTGAATTATTAATTTTTTTGAGTTACCGGTGGCCGTGGCAACCCTTGTCTAAGCCTGGGATCCGCCAGTGTGGAAAAGTGTGCCTTCTCTTAAGTGACTAAAATATTCGCCGTTCGTGCTTTACCTTCAACCTATGACGTGTTTAAGTAGTAGGCTCTTTCCAACTCCTGATGGCGCTCTTCATTCCTCACTTTGAGAGGGAAATGTTTTCCATATTATGGTCACACTCATTGGGGCCTTGCATATGTGCAACTGTAAGCCAGGGATCAGTGATCATGTTTCTTGATTCTGCTCAATGGTAGTATCAAAATGTGATTTTTAATTACGGAAAAGATCGGTTGTTTGTGAACGTTGGATCATAGTTGAATAGTGTGCTTTTCTAGGTAGAAATTACTTGAAATTGCTGTTTTTCCAAATCATTTGCAGAAGAGCTGCACAGAACTTTCCCATTGCTTAATTAAATTAGTTTTATAGCCGTCATGCAGAATTGTAGAGCTTATGTTTGGATTGAATTTTGCATTTTTGATGATGCGCAGTCCTGTTTTCCGGTGGCCATAAATGTTATACTTAATTTTGGCATGTTTTTTCTAAAGGTCTTGGAGCTGTCTGGAACACTGCAAAAGTGGATTCTGGGTCCAATGTTGCTGTGTTTGGTCTCGGAACTGTTGGGCTTGCAGTAAGTTTGTTTTCCAGTAACACATTGCTGGCACTTATTCCTCTTAGTGATGGTGTAAGAGTAACTGGGTTTTGTATTAGGTTGCAGAGGGGGCTAAAGCCGCTGGTGCTTCACGGATTATTGGTATCGATATAGACCCAACAAAATTTGATAGAGGTATATTTTTTGTTGTCTATTCTTTTTTTAAACTTTATTTCTTTGATCTTCTGTTATCTTTGTGAACCTGAGACTTTTATCAGCTAGCATAATGCTTGAAAAAATTATGGCCATAGTTTTTGTCGTGGATTATAGCGTATACTAAATCCCCCATGAAACCGTCCCATGCTTCTTGGGTATATTGGCAGTCGAAGTGAAACCCTTCAGAAACTTCTCTATAACCCTAAACCCTATAATCCACAGTTAAAAGTGAGACCCTGCACTCCTGCAGAAACTTCTATAATTCATTACAGCCCTGCAGGGAATAAAGATCAATGCTTCTGATAAAGGAGGAGAGCAAAATGAAAACCTACTGAGGAGAACTCATAATATCTTTTTGCTTCCTGATATTTTTCCCATTTCCCATTAGTTTGATCAGTTTGTTTTCACCATTAATTGAGATATGAACTTTAGTTTAGCAGATTGCTTAACTTATTTTCTTGAGCTACTCATGATGTGTTCGGTGACGTTGGATTTCCTAAGCTCTCATTTGTTCAGCACTAAGATGTTTTCTGTTGCAAAATGTACACTGCAGCCAAGAACTTTGGGGTGACAGAATTTGTGAACCCAAAGGACCATGAAAAACCCATACAACAAGTGATCGTTGATCTCACCGATGGTGGAGTTGACTACAGTTTTGAATGCATCGGGAACGTTTCTGTAATGAGGGCTGCCCTAGAGTGCTGCCACAAAGTAAGTCCGTGAAAGTTTAACTTTCCATCCTAATCGTCAGTAACTAACTAATGGTTCACAGAGGAGTAGATTGCGAATCTCACTCTTTTGGTGGTAAAAATACACAGGGTTGGGGAACATCTGTGATTGTAGGTGTTGCAGCCTCTGGTCAGGAGATCTCTAGCCGTCCTTTCCAATTGGTAACTGGCCGTGTTTGGAAAGGTACTGCTTTTGGAGGCTTCAAGAGCCGATCTCAGGTGCCTTGGCTGGTGGACAAGTATATGAACAAGGTCAGTAACATTTCTAAATTTCAGACTCTCAAAAACAACTGAAAGACTGCGTTAGATTGTTTGGTAGCTCATGAAGAAGCAAATGTATATATGCATACCCCATTTAAGTTTGTATATATGCATACCCCATTTAAATTCGACTTCCTGTTGATATCTCTGGTATTTTTGGACCTTGTGAAGTGTAGTGTTGTAGTGGTTACGGAAGTTGAGGTTTATTTTCCTCGTTTAGGGTTCAAATCCTGTCAATCACAGGTTCCTTGGTGATTATAGTACGTGGTGCTCTTGGGGCTCTTTGTGGGTATCCCTTTGGGGTTAGCCCTTCGTTTGGTCTAGTCCGATAAATGTGTGACCCCTTTCCCCTGTTTGTTAGCTCACTGTATGTTTTATTACCTGTATACTGCCTAATGTGAATTAAGCATGTTTTATTATTTTGCAAAATGGAATCAACACAGGAAATCAAGGTTGATGAGTACATAACCCACAACATGACCCTGGACGACATGAACAAAGCGTTTGATCTGTTGCATGAAGGTAGTTGCCTGCGTTGTGTGTTGGCAATGCACGAGTGAATCAAATATTATTGAACAACGCTGCTCCGTTGGAAGAAAAGGCCTGATATCGATCCCTTCTCCTTTGTAAGATGATGGACATAATGAAGGAAAATGGTGCTTGTCCAACTCCTTCAAAGTCTTATACATCTCGTTCAACCAAACTTTCAGCACTCTCCTTTAATGCTATTGCCTAAGGTTCCTTGTGTTCTTACTTCCCTTGTATTCGCACAACTAAAGTACGTGGTTGAAAAGAAGTTATTTTTTCCAACTTAGATTGTAATTTAACTTCTACTTCTTTTAACTTATATTGAGATCAAGCAGTAGGTAGCAAACGAATTCTAAATCTTGGGTCGATTTTGATGAATTTTGCTACGTTTTCACAAAATCACTTAATTTACTGGGATGAATTTTGCCGAAAATTTCGATAAACCAAAGGGGAAGAAGACAAATGCTAAAGCATACGATGCATATATGGACATTGAAAACTGAATGGAAGCGTAATTAGAAACGAAAGATTGACTTTTTATTTGAAAATGAAGTACACAGACACATTGAAAACAACCTAGCTAGGAATCTATGTATATATGATTGAGAAGCTAATTAATAAATTTAGGAGCCACATTTGAGGCCAGCAGGCAATGGCTTGCCACAGGTTTTGAGGACATGGTCAACTTTGTCAGCACTTATAAGCTTCTAACAAACAAAGAAATCTGAAATCTGAAAGTTTCAACTTCATCGCCATTTTCTTGCTTTTAACAAACAAATAATACTCGCTAGTTTTATAGTACTGAAATCTGTAAGTTTCCAGATTGAGAGGTTGAGAGAGATGTGAAGGGGACTGTCAGTGTTCCGGTTATGTATGTATAGGGGAACTTTGGAGATGATTTACAAGGAAAGAAATCTTGACATTTATTGGGAAGCAAATTTGTCCATTTATGTCCAAAGGAAATCTTGGGATTTTTTCACTACTAGTAACAGTTTTGCTAATAAGTAGAGTGTTATCCGTTAAATATCAATCAAGAATCATATCCATCTACTTAATGTTTGACATATCATGAAATTTATCTACTATTTAATTTTCCTGATTCTAGAATATTACATACTACCTCCGGCCGTCCTAAATAATTGTTCATTTAACTAAACTTTGACAGTTGATTACTCACAAATTGCAATGAATTACAATATGAAATTATCACCATTATAAAGATATTGTACTAAAAATTACAATGATATTAATTTTTGATAATAAATGTAAACAGTATTTTTGGTAATAAATGTTATGTGTTTGTATTGAAGGCTATTTGTTGGTATTAAATTTTTCTACTTTTTGTTGGTATTAAACTTTTCTAGTACTTTATCGAACAATAAAATTTGGAGCAGAAAGTGTTTTGAATTAATCAAAATACTACATGCTAGTATGCTACTTAAAATGCTACAGCTTAACAATCCATTACCCGTGGACATTTGGCACCATTCTGGCCACGTTGGAAAGGTTTGAGGTTTGGCAAACCATATTTTCACCCTCAACAAGTGCCATATAGAATCAACTGCCGTATTTTAATGATTTTCCGCACCATGTTTGAGATCGAAGTTGCAACTAAATCAAGGATGGCAAAGGATTGGAGACAGGTCGGAAGTGGCTACCTCCATCTATGGTTCGATTAATAATTGGAGTGGATGTCCACCTCCAAATTTGATTAATCGTAGGAGCTAGGGGTGGACCTCCGGGTCTTATTACAACCGGAGGTACCCACCTCCAGATTTGGTCCGATTACCTTCGAGTATAATTGGGGGTTTTTTGCATTTTGGACCCCGAACATTAGGGATATTTATATTCTGAACCCTTGGTTTTCAACATTAACTTTTTAGATCCTAATGTTTGTAGGCTGAATAAAAAGGGACCTTAAAGTTTGTGGGCTGAAAAAAAAGCCCCTGTCTCATTCTTTATTTTCCTCCCATGTTTGAATCTATCTCCCAATTGACGTCAAACTTTAGGACAATGGTTAAAACTAATATTGAAGCTATAATACACCTCTCTAATTCATGTCGGGGCTACTTAGACCCCTGAGTACATGGTTTTAAGTAACTCCAACATGAATAAAAGAGGTTTATTATAACTTTAATATCGGTTTTAACCTTAGTCTTGAAATTTGATGTCAATCGTGAGATAAATTCAAACATAGAAAGAAAAAGAAAAACGGGAAACGAGAAACGAGCTTTTTTTTCACCTCACAAATTTTAGGGTCATTTTTTTCAGCCTACAAACTTTAGGGTCCAAAAAGTTAAAGTTGAAAACCAAGGGTTCATAATATAAATACCTCTAAAATTCGGGGTCCAAAATGCAAAAAACCCGTATAATTGGGGGTGGAGGTCCTCCAATTAACTTTTGTGCTTTTTTTTATAAAAAAAAATCTATAGTTTTTTGTTACACCATTTGTATTGTAATTTAATATATCATACTTGTCAAAAAAAATAAAATACCAAGACTATAAACCTAAAAAAAATTACATAACTAGTGTAGAATGCAAAAATTTGTCAACCAAGCAAGATTCGCCATGTGGAAATTAAAATAATTTTAATTTGACCAATTATAATCCGCCATATGTCAAAAATAATTATGGTGGATCATTTAATGATAAATTAAATGATATTATATTTTGTTCAATTAAATTATGCCACGTGTCATGGATGACACATAAATTTTATTCCTTTTATTTTATTTAAAAGGAATTAAATGGGCCTAAAAGTGTTGGCTCAGGTTCTCTATAAATAGAGACTCTCTTCCTTCATTGATGGGAGTCAAAAAAGATATCAAAGGAAGACTCAAAAGCTCTCATACTCTCTCTCTCGAAGACAAAAAGCACAACAAAGTTTAAGCTCGTGCTGTCCATTCGTGGGAGATCAAACCACTTCCTCTTGATCGGGATCAAGTCTCTACGACCCTCGTTCAAGACCACATTCATCCAAGAATATATTCACTCAAGACTATATTCATCCAAGATCACATTCATCCAAAACCATACTCATTCAAGACTCGTTCAAGTTTGTTCAAGGAGATCGAATCGGAGGAGTTACATTTTCATTTTGTAACAAATACATAGAGATTGTACCCAAAATCCTTTGAAATTAATATAATTATATTTGTTCACAAATTTCTTGTGTTTATTTATTTAGACCCGGAAATTTGTGTTTACAAAGTTTGGCACGCTCGGTGGGACATCTTTGGATCTCATCTCTTTCTCCAAGAACGAACTATTTATCATTCAAAGAAGATGGATCCTAAGAACAACATCTATCATGCTTTGAAGAAAGTTTCTCAAGCCAAGTCACAAGAATCAATAACTAGTGCAACATCCAATGGAGTAATCACAAGAAGGATGATCAAGATTACCGCTGTGGAGGCCGAGGAACAAGTTGTTGCGAGTGCCCCGTTGCAAATCTTTAACTCCAACTTGCCGGGGGCAAATTCTTCCGCTCAAGTCATTGACCCGAAGAAGACGGTTCCTCAATGGATGTATGAAATCCGCCACCAACCATTGAGTGAAGAGGATGAAGACTATGAAGATGGCGGGAAGATGCCAAAATCACCAAGGGATCCCCTCTCATCCGATTCTGATACCGACTCTATCGACACCATTATTATGTCGGTCATGGTCACAGATGCCATTAACTATGAAGAAGAATTCAAGACTATGAAGGCCACGCTGACAAGACTTGAGAAAGAAAGCGAGGAAAAGACTGAGCATATTAAGCGACAAGATGAGCGGATCAAGAAATTGACAAAGAAGTTAAAAAAGCGACCCGCTAGCAAATTTGATGAAAGTTCGGGAGATGAAGATTCTGACAGAGGATCCAATCACGAAGACTCCGACGAAGAAGAGAAATATGAAGAAGGTTCCGGTTCAGGCTCATTGTCTGTGGAGCAGATCCAAAAACTAGTAGCCGATGCGATAAAAGCTCAGATCGAGGGATGCTCTCGTAAAACTCAATTGTACAAGAAGCCTTACACAAAGAGGATTGACGCACTTCGCATGCCTTACGGCTATCAACCGCCGAAATTCACTCACTTCGATGGTAAAGGGAATCCTAAGCAACATATAGCTCATTTCGTCGAGACATGCAATAATGCTGGGACTGAGGGAGATCGACTGGTGAAGCAGTTCGTTAGAAGCCTTAAAGGAATCGCCTTTGATTGGTATACGGACTTGGAGCTGGAGTCCATCGACAGTTGGATAAAAATGGAGCAAGAATTCCTTAATCGATTCTACAGCACTCAACGCACCGTCAGTATGATGGAGTTGACAAGCACGAAGCAGTGGTACCGGGAGCCAGTCATGGACTATATCAATTGTTGGAGGTCACTTAGCCTTGAGTGCAAAGATCGATTGTCCGAAGCCTCCGCAGTCGAGATGTGTATACAAGGCATGGAATGGGATTTGCTTTACGTTTTGCAGATGAGTAAGCCAACAAACTTTCAAGACTTGGCAACACGAGCACATGACATGGAGCTCACAATTTCCAAACATGATGCAAGAAGACCAAGTGTCAAGGAGAAGCAAACTTCACTCGGGGGCACGTCAAAAGGAATTCCTTCATCCATGAATTTTAAAGAGAAAGAATATCCTTTTCCGATTGTGATACACCTGAAATACTTGACAAACTTCTTGAAAAGGGAATTATTAAACTTCCGGAGTCGAAGCATCCGAATGAAGTTGGAAGGATCAATGACCCTAGATACTGTAAGTATCATAGGATCATTAGCCATTCGTTGGAGAAGTGTCAAACTTTTAAGGAGCTTGTCATGAGGCTTAAAAATGAAGGCAATATTATGTTCGATGAAGATGAGAGCGATGAATCCGATTGAACTTATTGCAAGTTTTCCAGCCAAGCAAAAAAAAAAAAAGGACTCACAAGTCAAAAATTCAAGAATTCCAAGTCTAAAATTCAAGACTTTCAAGTCATCCAAATCAAGACTCACAAGTAAAAAATTCAAGACTCTCAAGTCATCCAAAATCAAAACTCACAAGTCAAAATTCAAGACTTCCAAGGCTTTCAAGTCATCAAAATTGAAGACTCTCAAGTCAAAATCCAAGGCTTTTAAGTCGTCAACAATCAAGACTCACAAGTCCAAATTCAAAATTTTCAAGAAAAAGACTCTAAAGTCATCATAATTAAAGACTTCCAAGTCAAAACCAAGACTCCCAAGTCTTCAACACCAAGGACTCACAAATCCAAATTCAAGACTTTCAAGTCAAAGACTCACAAGTCAGCAAGATTAAAGACTTTCAAGTCAAAACTAAAGACTTTCAAATCAAAGGTTCTCAAGTCAACCAAGTTAAATACTCCGAAGTCAAAATTCAAGATTTTTTAAGTTTGAGACTCCCAAGTCAACAAAGTCCAAGATTCAAGTCATTAAAGAATGTTGAATTCGCAAGGTCGCGGCATTCGGGGCATCAAAGATAAAGAGAATCAAGTGTTCAAAGGCGTCATGCAGACTCATGCGGATAAGTTTGTCTTCGTATCGCCAATACATGCTCAAGACGGGCCGAATTGATGTCCTCAACTGAGGAGGACAATTAAAGGTCATCGCCCGCTTCATCGATAAATGATAATCCAAGACAAGCCAAATTCATGTCTTCTTGGTCGCCAATACATGCTCAAGACGGGCCGAATTGATGTCCCCAACTGAGGAGGACAATCAAAGGACACCGCTTGTCTTCTGGTCGCCAATACATGCTCAAGACGGGCCGAATTGATGTTCCCAACTGAGGAGGACAATCAAAGGACACCGCTTGTCTTCTGGTCGCCAATACATGCTCAAGACGGGCCGAATTGATGTCCCCAACAGAGGAGGACAATCAAAGGTCACCGCTTGTCTTCAGATCGCCAATACATGCTTAAGACGGGCCGAATTGATGTCCCCAACAGAGGAGGACAATCAAAGGTCACCGCTTGTCTTCAGATCGCCAATACATGCTCAAGACGGGCCGAATTGATGTCCCCAACTGAGGAGGACAATCAAAGGTCACCGCTTGTCTTCTGGTCGCCAATACATGCTCAAGACGGGCCGAATTGATGTCTCCAACAGAGGAGGACAATCAAAGGTCACCGCTTGTCTTCCGATCATCAAGTTGTCTTCAAGATGGGCCAATTAAAGATCATCGACTTCCAAGTCTCGCCTTCAAAATTAGACTAGGCCACTCGTCCATCAAATATGTAGATTTCAACTTGATATTATTATTTTGGCTCCAAGCATTAAGGCCTTTCCCGATAAAATGTAA
The DNA here is from genome assembly GCA_029582165.1 of Portulaca oleracea. NCBI lineage: Eukaryota > Viridiplantae > Streptophyta > Magnoliopsida > Caryophyllales > Portulacaceae > Portulaca > Portulaca oleracea. The sequence continues at coordinate 12,276,860 of CM055870.1, forward strand.
ACCTGCACCAAAAAAAAAGAGAAAAAAAATAGAAGGCATAGTGGAGTCATGAATGGAGCTCATTCTCGGAAAAACTATCCTTATCAAAGGCAAGTAAACAGCAAATATATATTGGTGATATAAAAAGCGGCCGATGATGATCTGATGGTGCTCCATCAAGCAATTTCCATTAGCTTTGATTGATTCTTCCTCCTTGATTAGCCAATTAGAGTTCTAGAAGACCACATCAAGAAATAATCACAATGAAAGCCAACTTTCGCTCATCGCTTTCATGATGTTCATCATGATCCCTTTTGTCCAGAACGTCATTGTTGATAGCGTCCGTCTCTGACATTGTAACAATCATTCTGGTTACATCTTCGCCACTTCCAGTTGTCGTTCAAGTATTAAATAAGAGGAAAATTGGCTGACATACAGCGTGAGGCTTTGGCTTTGGCGATAAAAAATGGTGGACACAAGATGTAGGAACAAGAAAAAGATAATTGGAGTATAAAAGGACATGGGGGAGTGGAATTGGCTGCGTAATTAAAGGGCAATATCTCCCAAATTGGCAGTTGACTGATGGAGAAAAATTATTTCCAAATTCAAGGCTTTATCAATTATCTTGTTGAGATTGATATAGTGGTAGTAATCACACCTTGATCATTCTTTGGCATATAGTATGATTTTAAGGAAAAGAAAATCTGCTATTCGTATGCAATATTATTCAAATTGCTGTACATTCAACTTTATTCCATCAAAAAAATATATGGGATTTATTTGAATGATTTTAAGAAAATTATTCACAATGAAACTTTCCTATCAAGTCAAATTCGATCTGGCTAGCATACAAAGTCAAACATTGCAAGTGTCACGTTCAAGTTTCGAGACCCGACCGCGACCATTACTACCAAGTCGTAAGCGCGATCAACTCTCGAGGGGGCATTTGTAGAATGCAAAAATTTGTCAACCAAGCAAGATTTGCCATGTGGAAATTAAAATAATTTTAATTTGACCAATTATAATCCGCCATATGTCAAAAATAATTATGGTGGATCATTTAATGATAAATTAAATGATATTATATTTTGGTCAATTAAATTATGCCACGTGTCATGGATGACACATAAATTTTATTCCTTTTATTTTATTTAAAAGGAATTAACTGGGCCTAAAAGTGTTGGCTCAGGTTCTCTGTAAATAGAGACTTAATATCTATCAAATAATCTCTACTCTTTTTATAATGTAATTGAATGATATGTTTTTTTTTAAAAAAAAATAAACTGCACGCATAAAATTTTATATGAGAAGTGAATTTATGACGATATTAATTACACAATCAAAATATTGTTAAAGAATTAAAAATGTGAAGATTTTCTTCCTATATATATCAACATTTCCTTTCTTGGAAATATTCCATCAGTCTCTATTTATTTGTCACTTTAGAATGGCAAGGATATATCAAGATAACTAATGAACTTAGGGAGAAAAATTATCAAATTAATTAAATTAGCAAAAATTAATTATAAATGGTAGGAAATACAGATGACAAATTGGTACAGGTTACATTAAAAATGTAAAATGACAAATAATTAAAAGAAACAAGAGAAAAGTTTGTTAAATAGATAAACAAATAGGAATTAAAAAAATATTATTATTAATTACAAAATCTCAAGATTTATATTTCCTTTCCCCCACATAAATCAACATATTCCCTCCCCCATAAATGTCAAGATTATTTTGCCATGTGAATTATCTTCAAACTATCCAAATTTCCCCTATAAATAACCCCAACAATCACAATCCCCTTCAAATCTGTCTCAACCTCCCTGAATCCTGAAAAATGTCAATCTTTAAGGTAGCAGTTACTGTGCTAGTGTTGTGCATAGTTGGGAAGATGCAAGTAGGTGAATGCCAAGGCCAATGCAAAGGCGGTTTCGAGGGGCTGATCAAAACATGCGCTCCATTCATACAAAAGCCAGGACCGCCAAGTACTGCAAGGCTCGTACCAGACGAGGCGTGTTGTAAGGTGGTCACGGCGTCAGATGTGGTGTGCATTTGTAAGCACCTCACCCCAGAAGAACACAAGCTTCTCAGTGTCACCAAAGTTTACTATGTCTTTCAAACCTGTGGCAACCCATTGCCTTATGGCACTGAATGTGGCTCCTAAATTAGCTTATCCATCATATATGCATAGATTGCTAGCTAGGTTTAATTTTCAATAAATGCATCTTTTCGTATGCTTGCTTTTAGTTTTCAATGTCCATGTATGGTATAATTGAGCATTAGTTTTCCCATATGCATGGTTTTAAAAAAAAATTCAACAAAAACCTTCTGTGCAAAATAATTTTACGACAAGATAGGAATGGCGACAAGTCAAATTTGGGTCAGATTCGTCGAGATTCAGATTCAATTTGAATTATATGAAAAATTCAACAAAAACCATCTGTGCAAATGAACCCTTATTTGAGGAACTTTGATCAAGGGCTGATGTGAGACAATTAATCGGATAATTTAACTAAGTTTTTTTCCATGGTGTTTTGTAATATGATAGACGGGATGAGATAATATTTAGAGAATAATGGGAGAATATTTAGTTACAGATTTTATTTGGGTGAAAAAGAGGAAAAGAAATAACAATATTCACGAAATTAGCATTTTCACTTCTAAATCTAACTGAAATTTAAGGTGAAATGCAACTTCAATTATTTGGCTCAAAATTTTATAATACGATAGAATTGATTAAAAAGCTCAAATATAAATTTTTAACTCAAAATATTTTTATCTAATAACATTTATCACGACATATATCAACAATTTTTGTCGTTAAAACTAACTTAAACTTAAAAATATTCAAAATTTAATTGTTTGAATCGAAAATTTATGATATGATAGAATGGAGTAAAAAAAGCTCAGATATGACTTTTGGGCTCCAAATATTTTCATTTGTAACATATATTGTCACTTTTGTCAAAAAATTTTGCTGTTAAATATCCCTAAAATTTAAGAGCAAAATTCAATTTCATCGTCTTTTTCTCGAAACTTTAGAATACGATATGTTGAAGACAGGGTCAAGGTCCTTCACCGCTCATCCGCGAAGGACCTTCGTTTTGATGAAAGCGAAAATCCGGAAAAGATATAAATCATAAGGTATAAGGAAACAAATCAACAAGAAAAATGGAAGGAAGAGATGATTGGGAAATCTCCAAGAAGAAGGAAAGAAAATCAGCACTAAAGAAGGAAGGTGAAGCAGTGAGCAAACAAGGAAATAATCTTGTTTCCAACGGCTACTATCCTAAACAACTATCAAGCCTCTAGTATAAATAGGAGACTTGAAGATTGAAGACTTAGGCGATTCCACGGAAGTAATCGGGGAGTAAGAAATCCGGTGGGATTTCTCCGAGTGTATAACCAATGGTTCGGTGGTGAAGGTAGCCAGTAAAGGACCTCTAGTGAAGGTATAGCCAAGGACCTTGGTGAGCATTCGTTGTGTCCACATGTGGTGGAGAGATGGTGTGTAGCAGAGCCTTGACGGACTAAGGCTGTGTGAGTTTGTGTTTTAATGTAATCCGTCATGTTCCAAATCGCCGCTAGGGTTTTTCCTACGACGATCCTTATCTCTAACTGACTCTAGGACATTCAGTCTTGGTCAGTGATTCTATCAGTAACTGCCTTCGGGCTGTTACTTCTTGTTTTGTTTTGTAAGTGTAACTTGTTCTTTGATTGTTATAAATCTAATGAGGTATTTTAGTTACACTGTATTTTGATCCTTGGTTTGAAACCAAGGAAGTTTGTTCTAACGTCCTTACCTAGTGTGTAGATCTTAATTGTGAACTTCACCCCCCTCTTGGGATCCAATACGATATAATTGATTAAAAAAGCTCAAATATGAATTTTAAGCACCAAAGATTTTCATTTTAACATATATCGTACTTATATTGACATTTTTTGCTATTATATCTGACCGAAACTTAAGGGCAAAATTCAATTGCATCAGGTATGCTTGAAATTTTACAATACGATATAATTGATTAGGAAAAGCTCAAATATGAATTTTGCTCTCAAAATATTTTTATCTGATAACATTTATCACCACATATACCAACATTTTTTGCCGCTAAAATTATCTGAAACTTTAAAACAAAATTAAAATTTAGCTTTTTGAATTAAAACTTTATGATATGATATGATATGATATGATATGATGGAGTGAAAAAAGATCAAATATAAATTTCGAGCTCCAAATATTTTCATTTGTAACATATGTCGCCACTTATGTCGACAAATATCGTTATTTTTCGAAAAACGATTTGTCTTCTACCAAGCAAGAGAAATTTGACATTGAAAGTTATTTTCATTGGAAATTCATTTCCCTAAAAGATATTTTTCTTAAAATCAAACACACGCTAAGGTTTATTAGTGGAATTCAAGTGAGTCTATGGGTTATGGGGAATTAAATGAATCTTATCGATCCTAAATGAATCTGGATCTCAAGATCCAATAAATATTCATTTAGGGTCCAGATTGATCAATTTTAGATTCATTGAATCCCGAATCAACGAATTTGAATCCTTTAATATGGATCAAATCTACGAATATGGATTGATTCTAATATCCATTGCCACCCCTACGAGAAGATTATACGTACATAAAATATCCCCCCCCTGGCGGAGCAAAGTGATATATACCAAAGACATAAGAAAAGTTGAGATATCAGAGCGCTATACACAAGATTACAAGAAACTAAGCTGCTATGAAACATATAAAAAGAACAAGTGAGTTGGAATCTTCCTTGACTGAATTGGGGACTTGCTTGCATTATATTTATTATGAGTAGGTGAACACTTAGATCTTATGAATGGTCTTGAAGGTCTAAAACGGTTTGACGAAGTCTTATTAACTTCACTAGGACTTTGTCATGCCGAGTAGGATCTTGGGAGGAAAAGTACGAGTCTTGATATGTTAGCTTGGGCTCTTGGAAGGCTGAGCTAGGGATTTGCTTGCAGTATGTGAATTTTGAGATGGTGAACACTGAGATCTTGCGAGTGGTTTTGAAGGACTGAAGTTGTTGGATGGAGTTTTATTAACTTCGCTAGGAGTTTTGCCAAGATGAGTAGGAGTCTTGGGAGGATGAGTAGAATGCTTGGAAGATTGGTTTGGGCTCTCGAAAGTTGAGTCGATTATTTGCTTGCAATTGGTGGGGTGAGTTTTGAGATGGTGACCATTAAGATCTTGTCACTGGCCTTGCAATTGGTGGGGTTTGAGTTGGGGATTTGGTTATAGTGGGTTGAGTTTTAGTTGGGGAGGTGCTTGCAGGTGTTGGGTTTTTTGAGGTGATGAAAACTAACTTCAAGTCAATAGCCTAGTAGGTGAGCTTCATTTGAGAGAGGCTTAAATTTAGTTCTTCTTCAGGTTACTCTAATGAATTAATGGGTGATAAAGTAGTTGTTGTGTGCATTAAGGGAAGAGTAGATGGCCCAGTTTCTGAGACTACATTTACAACAAATGGTTGAGGGAAGCTAACTTTTTCCTTCTCCTTTGCTACCCTTGTTGGAGGTCTCCTGATGGGCAACTTCTGCTTGTTGTTGTTGGCATTCTAGGTTGGGTTCTTGCATTCACTCTAGGCTAGGCTTTTTTTCTATGGGCTGAACCACAGAAGATTGTGGGTGATGTATAATGAGATCAAAGAGTATGGTTGATCAATTACACATCATAGGGGAAACGTGCAAACGATCTAAGAATGGGAGGCTTCACGTAAAATTAGGGCTAGGGGTAGGGTGGTTCACGTGAGGGAGAGAATGAAAAGGGAGGGATTTTGCCGTGAGGGCTTTTGTGGATTCAAGAAACAGTAAAGATTGAATCTTGAATAGGGAAGAGGGAATCTTGATGATGATTGACGAGGGGGGTTGGCGTTTGATGGAGGGAAGAGAGGGAGAGGGTAGACGTTGGTTTTGATGGAGGGAAGAGAGTGGGAGGTTGCTAGAGGAGAGAGAAAGTTGTTATGAGTTTGTTATGGAGAGAGGGGAGTTTGTTGAGCTATTTTGTTAGTAGGGAGAGAGGGGTGGACGAAATTGAGGGAGTATGGAGAGAGAGGGTGGCGTTGGAATTGGGTGAGATGGGGGTAGAGATTATCTTCTATTAGATAGAAAGATAATGGGGGATAGAGCTAGGTTTCCTACTTGAATCCACAAGAAGGACAACCTAGGGTTTCTTGATCTAGACCGCAACCTAGGATCAAGTTCTTCCTAAACCACTTGGGTACCAAACCAAGATACAATAGAAGAGGGGTTGAGGGTTTATCCAAACACTCGAGGGGGTAAGCTCAAAGCTTGATTCATATTTCTAAACTGATGTATCCAAAAGATTACAATCCTAGGCTATTTATACTAGACTTGAACCTAGGGTTTCTAGCAAACCCTAGCTTGGCGTGCAAGCCAAGTCTTCTAATCCTAGACGCCTACCTATACTGCTCTCCCTTCGATTAGGACTCCTTATCCTAAGGGGAGTTGTTTACAATCTACTTATCCTAATAGGTTTAGGCTTTTCCTAATCCAATATGGATTAGTTACAAAATTAGCCAACCTTATCTAGGATAACAACCAATCTTGGCGCCTTAACTACTCCTATCACACGTCTACCTTGTCCTTCTTGAACATTCTAGAACAGTTTAGAATGTTCTAGATTTATCTACTCCTAATTAATTAAAACACACCAAAATAATAAAAGCTATAAAATAAAAATACATCCAAAAGAACAAATGTGTCGACATTGGGCTTCTTGGACGTGACTTAGGGCCTTTCTTGGGCTTGACTGGCGTGTTGTTGTAGACCCTAGGATGTTTGGACATCCTCTTGCCATAAGGAGCGCACGATATGTATGGGCCTATGGGCCTCTATGCTCATGTTTTCCTTCAAAGCTTGTTCTACCTCCTTGGAAATGTATTGGGCTTCTAGGGATGTATTTGGCGTGGGCCAAAATACATCATTCCCCCTTTGTTGGAAGAAGTTTGTCCTCTAACTAGGAGGTTCAAGTTCAAAGACTTCAGTTGGCCCAAATGTAAACTCTACGTGAATCAGGACCTTCACGTGAACCATGGTTGCCCTAGTAAACTCTACGTGAATCAGTGCCTTCACGTGAGCTGTGATCTCCTCAGTAGATGGTTCAGACTGCCCTCCATTATTCTCCATGAACCTTGGGTCCCCAAAGGTGAGACCAAGGCTAGACAGATCTCCAGCATTCTTCCCTAGTGACCAAGAATTTTGCTTTGAACGTGATGGACTGAAAGAGATCTTCTTACTGTACAAGCGGAGTTGGCTTCCATTCTCTTCCATGAATCTAGGGTCACCAAACTTCTCACAGTAATAAGTTAAAGGACGATCCTCTTGAGATGGAACTGATAGGACAGTTCCAATACTAACTCCAGAAGCATCACACTCAACCTCAGACTTCTTATCAAAGCTGTGTAGGGTTAGGACAGGTGTGGTGCAGAGTTTTCTTTTGCTGGTGTCGAACACTCGTTGGATTGTTGGAGCCCATGAAAACTCCTTAGACTTTAGTAGCTCCGGCATAGGTGATAGAATAGTGCTGAAATTCTTCACAAACCTCTTATAGAAAGAAGTCAAGCCGGGGAAGATTCGATCACCAAGAATATTAGTTGGAGTAGACCACTCCTTGCTAGCTTTGACCTTTTCTTCATCAATCTGGATCACTTCAGCCGAGAGTACATAGCCAAGAAGGACTATGTTGTTGATGAAGAAGTAACACTTGGATAGATTCACATGCATCTTTTCGTGAGCCAAGATCTCCATAATAGATTGGAGGTGAAAAGTATGATCTTTCTCACTCTTGCTATTCACAAGCATGTCATCAAAGTAGACAACGACACTTGCTAATAAGGGGCTTCAAAACCTGATTCATCAATCTCAGTAAAGCATAAAGAACATTAGTTAGTCGAATAGCGATGACTAACCACTCATAGAGATCTCCTTTAGTTTTGACAGAAGTGTCCCCTTCTTGAATTCGAACTGGATTAAGATACCCACTTCTTGGACCAGCCTTTGAAACGATATGGATACCGTCTAGCTCGTTGATTAGATCTTCAGTTCTAGGAAGCCTGTACTTGATAGGACTCTTATTGATGCACAGACGTTGGTTTCCAACTTCCTTGGTCTCCACAAGGGTAGGGTCGTCACATGGACTGCAGCTTTCCCTAATCACACCCTTGGTTTGAAGATCGTCACCCTGCCTTTGAACCCCTTGAACGTCACTAGGGTTTGCGTGACCTGCTGCCTTGTCATGTTGAATAGATCCAGGAATAAGATCATGCTGGAGGGGTATTCCTGGTAATATCTCTTCTTGGAACACAGGAGAAGGTTGTCCCAACTGAGGGGTGACGAGAGGATGGGGGATTTTGTGGCTTTGGTTTTCGTGGATAGGGTTTGTGTTTAGGTTTGAAGGAATGATTTCCTTATGCTCACTAAACTCAGGGCATTCAGTGGTCATAGAGTTGACGAGGTTTTGATCATTCTTCTGGGGTAGGGACGGATTGGATATTTTGAGTGGAGCTAGGGTTATCTTCTTGTTCTTCATCACAAGAGTATACGTGTTCGCTCTCTCGTTGTGTGTTACGCTCCTGTCAAATAACCAAGGTCGTCCAAGCAGAATATGGCAAGCATCCATAGGCAATACATCGCACCATAAAGAATCTTGATAGGATTTGCCAATAGAAAAGCTTACCAAACACCGTTGACTAACTCGTAATCCTTCACCCTGATTGAGCCATCGAATGGTGTAGGGTTTGGGATGTGGACTAGTCTATAGCTGAAGTTTGTCCACCATAGTTGTAGAAGCTACATTGGTGCAGCTTCCTCCGTCAACGATCAAGGACCAGACTTTCCCCTTGATTGTGCAGCGAGACTGAAAGATAGCTTCCCGTTGTTGTTGATCTTCTGGAACAATCGAACTGCTGAGGATTCGCCTCATGATGAACAATTCGTGAGCCATGGAGGAGTTTGGAACGTCCATAGTGACGTTGGGTAAGGAAGGGTTTTGTGTTTGGGCTGTTTGTGGAGTTTAGGGTTGCAAGTTGGTACTGAAGGTTTGAAGGTTATGTGTTTGGATTGCAGGTAAGGCTTGTGGAATAGCAGGTTAAGCTATTGGATTAGCAGGGTTGGGGATTGGATTGAAAAGGTCATGTGTTTGGTTTGCACTCAAAACAACCTAGAGCTCTGATACCAAAATTATGATGTATAATGGGATTAAGAGTATGGTTGATCAATTACACATCATAGGGGAAACGTGCAAACGATCTAAGAATGGGAGGCTTCACGTGAAATTAGGGCTAGGGGTAGGGTGGTTCACGTGAGGGAGAGAGTGAAAAGGGAGAGATTTTGTCGTGAGGGCTTTTGTGGATTCAAGAAACAATAAAGATTGAATCTTGAATAGGGAAGAGGGAATCTTGATGATGATTGATGAGGGGGGTTGGCGTTTGATGGAGGGAAGAGAGGGAGAGGGTAGACGTTGGTTTTGATGGAGGGAAGAGAGTGGGAGGTTGCTAGAGGAGAGAGAAAGTTGTTATGAGTTTGTTATGGAGAGAGGGGAGTTTGTTGAGCTATTTTGTTAGTAGGGAGAGAGGGGTGGATGAAATTGAGGGAGTATGGAGAGAGAGGGTGGCGTTGGAATTGGGTGAGATGGGGGTAGAGATTATCTTCTATTAGATAGAAAGATAATGGGGGATGGAGCTAGGTTTCCTACTTGAATCCACAAGAAGGACAACCTAGGGTTTCTTGATCTAGACCGCAACCTAGGATCAAGTTCTTCCTAAACCACTTGGGTACCAAACCAAGATACAATAGGAGAGGGGTTGAGGGTTTATCCAAACACTCGAGGGGGTAATCTCAAAGCTTGACTCATATTTCTAAACTGATGTATCCAAAAGATTACAAGCCTAGGCTATTTATACTAGACTTGAACCTAGGGTTTCTAGCAAACCCTAGCTTGGCGTGCAAGCCAAGTCTTCTAATCCTAGACGCCTACCTATACTGCTCTCCCTTCGATTAGGACTCCTTATCCTAAGGGGAGTTGTTTACAATCTACTTATCCTAATAGGTTTAGGCTTTTCCTAATCTAATATGGATTAGTTACAAAATTAGCCAACCTTATCCAGGATAACAACCAATTTTGGCGCCTAACTACTCCTATCACACGTCTACCTTGTCCTTCTAGAACATTCTAGAACAGTTTAGAATGTTCTAGATTTATCTACTCCTAATTAATTAAAACACACCAAAATAATAAAAGCTATAAAATAAAAATACATCCAAAAGAACAAATGTGTCGACACTGGGCTTCTTGGATGTGACTTAGGGCCTTTCTTGGGCTTGACTGGCGTGTTGTTGTAGACCCTAGGATGTTTGGACATCCTCTTGCCATAAGGAGTACACAATATATATGGGCCTATGGGCCTCTATGCTCATGTTTTCCTTCAAAGCTTGTTCTACCTCCTTGGAAATGTATTGGGCTTTTAGGGATGTATTTGGCGTGGGCCAAAATACATCGGTGGGTTTACCATAGAAGATTCTTAATTGTTAGCCTTCAAATATGCAAAGGAAGGGGTGACAATCAAGTCGTCTAGCCATATTTTAGCTTGACTTAGTGAAGGGTCCCCCTCATGTTGACTTTTTTGCCCTTGTTCTGCTTGTACCTCCTCATCTTCCCAGCTTTCTACAGCATTTTTGCAAGTCATTAGCTTCATGTAGGGCAATATTTATGAGTGATGATAAGTGTCTTGCCCCAAGACACTGCTTAAATGTCTTCTCTCATAAAATCAATATTTGTTATCATTTTTAACTTCAATTTTTTTGACAGATACTATTAATTATCAATTATAAGAAGTTTGGAATATGTTGGCTACACCAACAATTAAAATTGACACCCTAACGAATGAACCCTATCCGTTGGGCATATTTTGGACCCATTTTCATAAATTTTAAAAAAATAGATAAAAATGTGATTTTATAACATTTATATATATTATTATAGTTGTAGAAGTCAACCATGTCATTTTTTTGCAATTTAATTTACAAATATATATGTTTTGTAGCATCATAAGACACTTAACAAGTGTCTTGTCCAAAACATTTATCATTTCTCAATATTTAAATAGGAATTGTGAAGGTAGGCTATTGAATCCCAATGATGGACAAACATTTCCAAATCACTGAGCCTACTTAATGGCTACCTTTGATTATCCCTCCTTGGTGAACGCCATTTAAAACCTTGAGCGGTGGAACCCTCAGACTTAGCCACTTGCATGACATTCTTAAACAACTTCATAGGATCATACTTATCCAAATTCACATCCCTAACACATAGCATCCGAGTCTTCACAACTTGAAATTTTCCAAAAATACACATTCATTATATCAATCTTAACAAACCAAATTCAAAGTCATCAACTTGATTTACACTAAAAATTCACATCTTTATGCAAGATTATACACAAACGCATGTTTACAAGGCTTCAGATTTGGGAATTTATTCAATATGAAATAATTGATATCATTCACCCCATCTCCAATCCACTCACAAAAATTCACATGCAAACTCAATCACAACAACAGCATGTTAATTAAGATCAAAACATTGACGTTCTTGGTAGATGCGGGCTTTTAGAAGGGTGACAACGTCTTTTTAATTCTACAACTAAGGTTATTTTGGTCACTTAACAAAATCGATCACATTAGGCCGGGAAGTACCAAACGAATTACAAAGTTGAAAATTTAGGGTCACCATAAATTGATTGTGAAAATTTGGGGCACTAAAAAATAATTTCCCGAAACAATAAGATACCTCTGAGTAATTTTTTTGTAAATAAACACATCATATAATTTTTCATTAAAAAAAATTAATAGTAATGTTTGGAGTTTGTAATAGTTTAGATATTTGACGTGTTTCAAATTTGAAGTTTTATTAATCGACATGCATGTTGAAAGTTTAAAATTTTAGGATCTTTTTGAATGAAAATGGATGGAACGAAAAAATATTAAATTTCAGATTTTAGGGTCAGTTGAGCCAATGACCCGACTTGCATGCACCCATAGGGTCAAAATTAGGGTCAGGGAATTCTAACTCAAACTCCGAGTCGGGCGAGGGTGTGACTTCCGATCTAACCTGAGTTTTTAACAGGCCTAATCGCCACATCAATGTATCATAATCTTTTTGAAGTGTCAACCATATTGACAACCACTACAATTAAAATAAATCTAATTCGTACATATGTCAAACTTTATCTTGACCATTCATTTTTTTTATTTAGTGCGAGTACAAAATCATACAATATTTTTTTTAATAGCAAATTTATTTACAGAAATTAAAAAATTAAACATCTTAACTCTTAGTTTTAGCTTAATAAACAAATATATCCTGGAAATTGGAAAATATTTAACTTTTAAATTTTTGTAAATAAATTATAATTAGAAAATAGATTTACGATTTGTGTTAAATGGAAAAAAGATAAACGATAAAGATGAAATTTGACATATATACAAATAAAATTTATTTTACTTATGATAGTTGACAACTCCCTCCTATAAATACATTCTTTCTAGAATGTACTTAAAAAATTCTGCATGCGTACAAATTTACATGAGAAGTGAATTTTATTACTATGTTACTACACTAGTAGAATTGGTGCCCAAAAACGTCTGTAATTGACGTCTGATATGGGTGTAAACAGAAGCCAAAATGGTTTTGGCGTCTGTTTAAAACGGACGCCAAAACCTAGTACGCCTTTTTTAAAAAAGCGTCTGTAAATGGCGTCTGTTTCAATCAGACGCCAAAATTTTTGCACTCACGAGGTTGTGTCGACCAAGTTCGCGTCTGCGGCATGAAACGACGCTGTTTTTATGCGAAGCGTCTGTTTCATGCCAGACAGACGCCGAATTTGTGTTCCAGAAACAAAAAAAAAACTTAAATGATATATATTTGCATTTGTAATTATAAAATAACGTGAATTCAATAATGAAAATAATTAGAATAAATAGTATATTTTGAGTGTTCTAATTATAAAATAAAGCGTAAAAATTAAATTTTTGTATTTGTAATTAAATTGTTTAATAAGAATTGTGGAGACATGAATAATGAAAATAAATACATTTTATATAATAATAAATGATATATATTTGCAAATATTCATGTATGTACAATTTCATATATATATATATATATATATATATATATATATATATATATATATATATATATATATATATATGCATTTTATGGAAATAACAACAATAAAATGATAATGAATATATATTTTAACAAATAAGAAAAATATAATACAACTTTATTAATGATATTTTTTACTAAATTAAATGATACAAACAAAATAAAAACCTAAATTACAATTAATATATGACTTCAATATTTTTCAACCTTGATTTTTCAATCTTCAATCTTGTATCTTCAATCTTCACTCTCCAATGTTCAATTTCAATTGTAAAATTTTCAATTTATCAATCTTGGATGGATTTGAGGTGTTCTGAAGGTTAGGGGAAATGAGAGAAGATGAGAGAAATGAAATGGAGATGGGTGGGAAAAATTCGGAGGGAAGTTTGAGGGCTTAAGGTTTATATAGGTGCTGGCAAAATGGCGTCTGTTTTCCGCAAAAGGGCCATTTCATTCAATAATTTGGTCTGTTTGGCGGAAAACAGACGCTAAATGGTAAATTTTTGAAAATTTTTCATTTCTTATTATTATTATTATTATTATTATTATTATTATTATTATTATTATTATTATTATTATTATTATTATTATTATTATTATTATTATTATTGATATTGTAATTGATAATATTATTATTATTGATACTACTACTGTTATATATTCTTAATTTTAGTTATAACTAATTATGATGTATATATGTGTATATTTTTTAGGTATAGTTAATTATTAATTATTATTATTATTAGTTATATTGTAATTTTTTCTAGGTAGATAATTTAATTTATATATATATGTTTCACTCTCAATTATGTTGTTAATTATAATTATTACCATAATGACGTGTTATTTTATATATATATATATATATATATATATATATATATATATATATATATATATAATAACACGGACGTACACATGAGAATATATATATATATGTTATTTTAGTTAATTAATTTATACGTATGTGCGCACACATAATGAAAAATATTTCGATGTTTGAATTTAAATAATGTCTTATAATAAGTATGAATGTAATTAAGAAAGAGTTTAAATATTTTGTTAGTATAATGTAAAATATAAACACAATTAAAATGATCGATTAATGTAAACGCGGTGGCGGCATCGTCATCATCACTTTCATTCTCCTCCTCATCGTAAATCATTATCACCACGATTACGGCGTTGTGTCGGTCTTGGCTATGGAATAGGTATTGGCCTCTTGGGATACTGACAATTAAGGTATGAAATACAATCAAAATGAATTAAGTAATTATTGGAGCGTGTAATTAGTAATTTAATTTTGTGTTTATGGAAAAAATATGCTTACAGGTAAGCATATAGCAGTCCTCGGGAGGAACGGTGGGCTGAGGTTGTGGGGTTTGAGAGGCGGGGTCCGGCGAGAAATCTTGCGGGCGGCGGTGGAGGAGGTTGTCCAGTGTATGGCACTTGACTTCGGAGGAAGATCCAGCGAGAAAGGGGGCTTGCCGGATTTCTTCTTTGCAACATTCTTTGCATTTGCAACATTTGTTGCATTACTTGTTGCCTCACCTTCTCTTCCAATCTGCGTCGGATCGGCGCGTTGTTCCTCTAATTCTCTCTGAAATTGTTCTGCGCATGCGCGTATCTTGTTCGCTGTTGCCTCTCTTCCTCGAGTTGACTGAAGCTCTGTTCGGCTCGTAATAGAGGCTCGGACGTCGACGCTATCGGTGTTATTACGACGTCGTGGGCGTCTCCTCGATGAGATGTGGGAGCTGCGTCTTCATAGCTTCCCCACAACCCCCATGCCACGACGTGTCCCGACTTTGCGGTTGTTTGTCCAACGAACTTGTCTCGGACATAATGGGAGTTTCGGTTGGCCCTCCGTTGCTTTGCCTCCATCTCTCTTCGCATTTATCTATAATCACTATGCATCGTCTCTGTCGATACAAAGAAAGAGTAGTTGGAATAAGTGAATTAAAGTTAATGTTCATGCATTATGCGTGCGATTATAATAACTTAAATATTGGATGATGAAGGTACTTACCCCAGTGGCGGAACATCGTGCACCCACCGATTGGTGCCTGCCTTCATGTGGGTGCTCCCATATGTCAAGGTCTTTTCCATCGTTTTTTTCTTTCTGTACGTAAGTGCGAATATAAATTAAACGTTAAATTAAACCATAATTAAAGTCATAATTAAATTCATAATTAACTTACCAACTTCTCTCTGACGATACCGAAGGGAACTAGGCCCCTTGTGTGTGATGGTGGGCCCTTATCTTGATTCATTTTCCTCGCCTTGCTCATATTCTTGCTCTTCTCGACGAATTTGGGGTCTTGCCAATGGGCAATGAATTTCTCCCAAATCTCGTCGTCGACAATCCATTTGGGTTTGCCCCTCCCCGACAACCATCTTTTTTTGGATTTGCCGATAGCGTCGGCGTACTGTTTTTGGGCCCTCCTAAGGAACCAATCACGTATATAGGTCTCGTGTTGGTCTTCCCACCAAAATTTTTTCTGCATTCAAACCATACATGAAGAATTAAACATGCAAATAAATTAAACCATATATATATATATCATAACTTTGAATTAATAAACTACGAAAAAAATTTGGCATAGTTTCCCCTATAAATTGACAATTATCCCCCATTGCACTATACACTAATTCATATTAATATATCTGAACGACCACACGCCGAATAACCATATACAAACATACACGTACGCATTATATATATATACAAACATACACCAATATGAAAGACAACGTACGTATGCAAAAATCTAAAGAGATAAAAATGTGAGAGTTTTACCCTGAACTCGTCGTATATCAAATCCACCGTCCTCTTGGGCACTTTGCTCCATACCGGCCAGAACCCTCGAAAATTCTGCTTTACTATGTCCATGATGGCCCTGGTTGCGTGTGCCCCATATGGCGCCACACTTAAATCAATTTGAAATGAAACATCGATTAGATTGAGGCATACAAAATTATATATATTTAAACACAAATTAAGTTATAAATGCATAATCAAAGTTCAGATTGATACTCACGCGCCATTACAAGGTCTAATGATGAACCTCCCATCCGGTGTTTTTTGAGCGTCCGCTCGAACGTCCAGTTGAATTCGATATCGTTCGGAGATATCGTTCCCCGACGTTTGGGTAGTATCGCCCTCCCCTTCAGTCCGCGGCCCACCCTGTTCGTTGTCTTCATCGTCCTCATCAACCTCGTCATCGTCACCCTCATCATCTTCGTCATCCTCGATGTCTTCATCGTCCTCATTGGCTACATCAGACGTATTACCACCCACTATTAATTGTGCGTTGTCCATGTCCGCAACCTCATCGAACACCCCTTTAATAGCGAGTACTTGTGATACGGTACCGTCATTGGGGTTGATCGGGACAACAGCTCTTGGTTGGTAATCTTGGATGGCCAACGGAAGGGTGAACTACTTGTACGGTACCCTTTCCACAGAGGCTGTTGAGCAGATTGTAGCATATCATAAAATTGTTGAGCTCCTGCATTAGGCGCCTCATTTGCCCTGATGAAATCATTCATCATCTCTTCCGCTCGATGAGCGGTGGTGGTCAGTTCCTCGTTTGTCGGAGGACTACCTGCAGACGGTTCCCAATCACCTTCCGCATCGTCACCACTGTCATCCTCATCATCAAAGTCACCCCATTCTTCACCATGGCTCGTCCAACACCAATATTGTTCCATAAACCCTCGCCTATACAAATGTTCTTTAACTTCTTCAGGACTAAGTCCGCTCTTATTCTTGCACTTCACACATGGGCACCGATACTTTCCAGTCCTCGGATACTCATACGAATTACTCTTTGCAAATTCATCAAACATAGCTACCCCAGTAGCCCATTCAGCCCTGATAACCCTCCTACCCGGTTCAAACCTCTCGTACATCCAACGGCGATGTGGGGGCCCGTCCATAATGTACGTGAATCTATTATTCAAGCCAACCATGAATTTAATTAATAATCGAAAATAAATTATTCAAGCCCACCATGAATTTAATTAAGCTATGTCACTAGGCAAGAGGATCATATTATTATCCAAGGAGAGTGTGTTTGTCAACTGTTAATCTATGGCTGAAAAAGACTTTCATGAGTCGTACCGACTCTCCTTTATTCGTCTGGTTCCCAAAAAGCAGCGCAATTTTCCTAAGTGAACTTTCACGAGGGCTATACAGTGCTCTGGGAGTAAGAAACATCTCAGATTCGATACAATGGAGTGTTTATATTGCGCAGATTGAGGGGTAGCAAGACAAGGTGGGGTTGAAAGAGAAGCTCATAGTAAAGGGTCTAATAGAAATGCATGGTGTTGGATTTCTATATATTAGACCTTTTACTATGAGCTTCTCTTTCAAACCCACCTTGTCTTGCTAACCCTCAATCTGCAATAAACACTCCATTGTATCAAATCGAGATGTTTCTTACTCCCAAAGCATCAGATAGCCCTCTGCAAGTTCACTTAGGAAAATCATACCGCTTTTAGGAATCAAACGAATAAAGGAGAGTCAACACGCCTCATGCAAGTCCCTTTCAGCCATAGATTATCAGATTACGAAACACACACTCGTTGGACACTAACAGGATCCAAACTCAACCTCTTTTTATGACATATATATATAAATTCCCCTACTTACTACCTAAATTACCATCATAAATAACCTATTCACTAAGTATGTAGCTACTGGTTGTTGAGTACTTATGTAAGTAAATATGGATGTACGTGACATAATTATTTACATAATTTATGTCTTCGTTTGGAGTTATGAGTAATTAAGTTAGCACTTAGGTTGGATTAGCAGCAAATTTCCGCGCGCAACCAACTTTAAACGCTAATTCACTTACTAATAACAACCAAAATCATCCAAACTCAACCTCCTTTTATGACAACTAATTCTTATAAACTTATAAACTAAACTAAACAATTATAAATAGTTTATAATTAAATTTAATACGTACGTAATAATAGTTTATATATAATAATTTTTTTAATATTATTAACTTATTAACTAAACAAATTGAATTATAAATTCAACCAAAATTGAATAATAGTTTATATACAAACTAAATATGTATTCCTAGCTAATTGTATATTGCTAACTAATTAAATAGTTTTTAAATTTCCTAAAAACCATCCTAAAATATAACATATTTTTTACTCAACCAAAACACATTATAATTTCCCACAAATTTAGAACATACAAAACATTCAAAATTCATATATATTACATACTAACGTTTATATAATGCTCAAAGTTAAACAAATTTACATGCATTAATATATATATTCTTTTGGAACAATAAATATAATAATGCATATTTTAATTTAATTCAAAACATATAAAATTCAACATTATACTCAACCTAAACATATTTACTTATATACTTCACAACATTATAAATTAAAACTAAAACTAAAACTTAAACATACACAATCAATTAAACTCAAACTAAAACATGCAAACAATACATCACGAGCCCTAATTTCACAAATAAAATTCGAATACATCCAAAATATATTACAATTCATACAAATTAACTAAAACTGCTCAATTTCTCAACTTATACGCACTCGATCAACCAAATTAGATCTAAAATTATACTCAACAAAAAATTACACTACAAATATTCAAATTTTTCGTTTTTCATCATATTTTAATCAAATTCATACAATTTTTCAAACTTTTCACAACAATAAGCAAATTATAACAGATCTGAAACAAAAATTACCTGTTGTTTTGATTGAACGCCGGTGTTTCTCCTTCTTCGTCTTCTCCTTCTTCTCGCTTCTTTCTCCTTCTTCTCGTCGATGGCGCTGCAGACAAGTGAGTGAATGAATTTTTTTTTACCATTTTAAACCCAATCGGCGTCTGTTGGGCCTCAAACAGACGCCCTATTTGGCCCTAAATAGGGTTTCGGCAATCGAGGTCTCAGAGTTGCAGGCTAGGTTTTTTTTTATTGTATTTGCCAATTTAGGCGTCTCTTTTGGCCGGGAACAGACGCCGTTACTATTTGGCGTCTGTTCCCGGCCAAAAGAGACGCCTAAATTGGCAAATTATTAAAAAAAAATTAAATTTAACGTCACAGAAACGGAAAAGGGGGATAATTGTTTTTTACAAATATTCGGCGTCTCTTTACAGCAAAGAGACGCCATTTTTAGTTTAATTTTTTTTTAAAATTTACTTAGTAGATTTGGCGTCTGACTTTTTATCAGACGCCAAATCACAGATGTTTTTTGACCCTGATTCTACTAGTGCTAGTCTTTAACCCGTGCGATGCACGGGATATTTAAATAGTTTAATAAATAAAATAAACATAAATATGTTAATACCCTCAATTCAAGTAAAAAAAAAAAGTCATTTTGAATTATATGTGTCTTGGGAAAGTGTTTTGGCTTGTCATTAAAACTATATTATACTCCCTCCGTCCCTAATTATAGGTCGTTTTGAAGGGTTTTGAGAGAACCAATGAGTTTGACAGTTTACTAGTAAATTGTGATTAAAATGTGATTAAAATGGAAATAGTGATTAAAATGTAATTAATGATATATTTAGTATAGTGTTAGGAAATTAATTATTAAATGTGAAATAAGAAGTTAGTTGTACTGGGAAGAGAAAAACGACAAACATTTTGGGACAAAAAAAGTTAGTTAAAACGACTTATATTTAGGGACGGAGGGAGTATATATTAAGATGAAATTTGATGATATAATTGAATTCTATAACTATACTATTACATATAAATTGAATAAAGTTATACTTTTATACATTATTTTTTTATATTTCAAAAAATGCTTAAAATAAGTTTAATGGAAGGAGTTGATTCAGTTAGAATATCATTTGGTGCTCATTGACACAACCAACGCATCTCAAGTTTCTTATAATTAATAATTAATAATATTTACTATTAAAAAAATAGTGTCAAAAGTTATAAGAAATAACAATTTGGTGAAGGGCACGATATATAGATTTAGGTGGAGGTAGATACCTAATTAGATTTGGGGGGAGTTAGACTCCTAATTGGGTTAGGAGATAGATTTCTAATTAGATAAGATATACTCCTAATTGATTAAGCTTTTTGTATATTATTTTTTTAAATCGATTTTTTTATTATTATTTCATGGGCGGGAATTGTTTACTGTAATTTTAATTCGATTTTTTCTTTAATATATTACAATTATTATTCCATGGATGCACCTTTTTATGGGATGCATGGACTTACATTTGTAAGTGTGATTGTTGCTTTGTCATTAAAATCTTGTTGATGTTACATTACAATTAGAGGACATTTAACACATATTATGAAGGGTGGTTCCACCATAAAAAATATGAATAGACTGAGATTAAAAAGGATGAAGAAAATATCAACAATCATCACATACTCATTTACAAAGTATGATTTCGGATTTTGGATTCCATATATAATATATAGTCATGAGACCTAATTTCATTCTAACACTTCACAGTTGAAAACAAACATATATGCTTTCAAAATTTAAAGCGCTTTTTGGGATATACATGTATACTTCTGGCTATATGGACTGATCTCAATCACTTTCACAGTTCACTGGCAGTGGGTTGCTGGTGACCATTTTCTCTGAGCCCCTATATGCGGTTTTCCGACATGCATCACCTTCTCGACCACCACTCGAATCCCACCCACCTTCTAAGTTACGTAAAAAAGGAGCAGCAAATAATCAGCGAAATTCAAATTCCAAAAAGAAATCATAGTGATGATACATGAATTATTAGGTGCCCTATGCAAATACAACTGAGCAAGTTCAGCCCTTACCAAAGTTGCATCGCTTACATTAAAAAAAGGCAGGCCTGTGCAACAAAATTTAAACATATTACTTTTATATATTAATAGATTTCTCAGGCAATGATGACTGAGGGGCAACAGAACACATGCTAAGGCCAAAAATGGAGGGGTTGAATATCTTCACAGATATTGCGGAGATTATACACTTTCAATCTTTTTAAATTATCGAGAATGCTAAATTGTAATCTTTTGATATTTTTCACCATGTAAATCTTATGTATCATGCAAAATTTTATGAAAAAAATTGTAACATGCAAATACATGCTAAAATATATTGATGTGGTATATATTGATAGTACTTTTCGAAAACTAACCTGTTTGTATTTGCAGGTTTGCCGAGAATTCAATGGTTGCTTCAAATGTTAATAGTTGATAGATTGAAAGAAAATGAAAGATGTTTTGATGTTTATATATTAGGTTGGGAGGTAGAGTTCTAATTAGATTTGAGTGAGATATAGACTCCTAATTGGATTTGGGTGGGAGTTAGAGTCCTAATTGGGTTGGGATTTCTAATTAGGATAAATTAGACTCTTTATCTGATTAGACTTGTTAATTATTTTTTTTAAATCGATTTTTTTTATTATTTCATTGGCGGGAATTTTTTACTGTTTTTTTAAATTGATTTTTTATTTAATCTGATTGGCCGATAACCCCTACAATCACTCTGGGTTGAGTATTTCAAATTTCGAATATATTACTTTTATATTATTATAGATAAGATTAAAATATTATTATTAATTTAAAAATTAAGATTTCCTTCCCATATATATCAACGTATTTCCTTCCCATAAATACTCTCCTTATCTTTGTTTACTTGTCACTTTGAAAGAATGAGGAAATATCAAAATAATTAATAAAGTAAATTGGTAGAAATTAGTTATAATCATAATGGATATATAGATATAAATGTAAAATTGATAAAAGTTACACTAAAATTAGGGACAAGAAAGATTAGTTGCGAAGAAATATTAATATTACAGTCTGGCTAAACATCACCCAAGAATGGTTAAGTAGAATCTTCTTCATTAAATATGGAGAATCACATCTAATTAATGTTAGATATCTTGTAAATTTATCAACTACTCCCTCCGTTCCATATTAATTAACACTTAAATTAACTTTTTTTATTTCAAAATAATTGTCACTTTACATTTCCCAATACCTAACTTAATTATGTTAACTTTAATTAATTATATTAACTTTTTACTTTTCAATCAATAAAACTACTCCTACTCACATACTCCCACTACTCACACCTTAATATGCTAAAAACACCTTAGAAAATAGTAATATTTAATTATCTAGGTAGTTTTTTTAGTTAAAACGTTGATGTATATAAAATTATGAAATATGACAATTAATTTGGCACGGAGGGAGTATAACCTTTTCTATTGTAAAATATCAACAATCCCATTCCCTTTTCTTAACCTAGCATTTGTTAATTGTTATATGTACTTTGACGATTGGCAATCAAAAGAGGGGTAAAAAAAGCTGAAACATCACGCACAAAATGAGTCAAATGATAAGCATTTTGACACATGATGGTTATTAACCATTTTGTACTTCACCTAAATTACTCATAAAGTTAAATGTAAGTATATATAAATCATAATAAAATTATATTTCATTACTTTGAGGGTTATCACAACTTATAAATAATATAAAAATAATTATTTATTTTTATTTTTTATAAATATAAAATTAAGTATAAAATGTCCATTTTCTACTATGATTGATTAAATTAGATTGTTATTCATATTTTTTAACCTAGCTAACAAGTATTATACTCTAATACTCCCTCCGTCCCTATATATAAGTCGTTTTAACTAACTTTTTTTGTCCCAAAATGTTTGTCGCTTTTCTCTTCCCAATACAACTAACTTCTTATTTCACATTTAATAATTAATTTCCTAACACTACACTAAATATATCATTAATTACATTTTAATCACAATTTCTATTTTAATCATATTTTAATTACAATTTACTAGTAAATTGTCAAGCTCATTGGTTCTCTCAAAACCCTTCAAAACGACCTATAATTAGGGACGGAGGGAGTAGTTGTTAAATATACATAATTATTAGAATTAAAAATTACAAAAATGTGAAATATGTACAATTCAAGATGGAGGAAAGATGTGTATCATTGTCCAATAATTAATTCCTTGAATCCTCCAGAATAGGCATATGCATTAAGAATGTCTTAGGCCCCGTTCTTTTATATGGTTGCTTATAATGTGGTAATGGTGCGATGCGGTAGAATTTGAAAAACTGTGGTGAAAGTTATGGTAGGTGAGGTAGGTTAAGAGAGAAATTGTGAAAAGTAGAGGAGAAAAGTAAGGAAAGAAAAAAAATGAAAAGATATATTGATAATGATTGTAGTGTGGTGGAAAATTAAAGAGTGCGGTGCGGTACCGCACCAAGTTGTTTAATTTGGCAATCAACTAAGAAACAATACAATTGGAATCATAAAAGTTTCTGGACTAAGCACCGTTCTTTTATGCGTTGACGCAACTCACCGCAACGCAAATTACCACAACCTACCGCAACATACAACAAATTACCATTACATTTTTATTATTTCTACCGCAACTTACCGCAATCTACCGCAACGCAACCAAACGCAACGCACAAAAGAACGGGCCTAAGAGGGAGAGTATTTTATTTTAATAAGGTAGTACTCCCTCCATTTTTATTTAAGCGTCGTTTAGGTAATTGTGTCAAAAATTTTGATCGTTAATATCTTAATTTCTATAATGATTCATCAAACAAAATCGATATCATTAAATTCATAATAAAAAATACCATTGAAAAAGTATAATATTGTATTTTTCATAAAAATATTATGTGTGAAATTATTCATTAAAGTCGAATCTTAAAAAACGTGAATGATAGATAAAAGCAAACAGAGGGAGTAAGTAATATTCTAGAGTCAGAAAAGGTAGATAGTAGGTCAATTTTATGATATAGGAGTGTATCCAACATTAAGTAGATGGATATGATTCTTGATTGATATTTAACGGATAACACTCTACTTATTAGCAAAACTGTTACTAGTAGTGAAAAAATCCCAAGATTTCCTTTGGACATAAATGGACAAATTTGCTTCCCAATAAATGTCAAGATTTCTTTCCTTGTAAATCATCTCCAAAGTTCCCCTATACATACATAACCGGAACACTGACAGTCCCCTTCACATCTCTCTCAACCTCTCAATCTGGAAACTTACAGATTTCAGTACTATAAAACTAGCGAGTATTATTTGTTTGTTAAAAGCAAGAAAATGGCGATGAAGTTGAAACTTTCAGATTTCAGATTTCTTTGTTTGTTAGAAGCTTATAAGTGCTGACAAAGTTGACCATGTCCTCAAAACCTGTGGCAAGCCATTGCCTGCTGGCCTCAAATGTGGCTCCTAAATTTATTAATTAGCTTCTCAATCATATATACATAGATTCCTAGCTAGGTTGTTTTCAATGTGTCTGTGTACTTCATTTTCAAATAAAAAGTCAATCTTTCGTTTCTAATTACGCTTCCATTCAGTTTTCAATGTCCATATATGCATCGTATGCTTTAGCATTTGTCTTCTTCCCCTTTGGTTTATCGAAATTTTCGGCAAAATTCATCCCAGTAAATTAAGTGATTTTTGCCGAAAGGTAGGAAAACACAAAATATTTGTTTAAAACTCATCCCTGGAGGGTTAGGGTTGATGATTAGCGGTTGACGTCCAAAAGAAGTCGGAAACCGTAGTCGTCATTTGTCATTTGGCTGTGGTCGCAAACAGAACCAAGTGCTGAGTAGTGCTAGGAGTAAAGATACTGTTGTTTAAAATTTGTGTATTATCAACCATTTTTTTTTTCGATTTAAAATAGTTGGAAAAATCAACAATTTTAGTAACCATTTTATACTTTTCTAATTTCCAACTATTTTTCTAATTTTAAGTGAAAAGACGATTGAAAACTCCAACCATTTTTTAAAAAATGTTGGGAAAAGATTTTTACAAATTTTTTTCCAACTGTTTGAAAATGGTTGGAAAATCAGTTTATAATCCAATCGTCCTTCAAACAGTAGGAAAAATGTTGATAGCAAAAATTTCTCACTATTTTAGCATATTGTGGTTGGATTTCAACCATTTTCCCACCTAAAATTAGAAAAATATAAAATGATTGTTAAAACGTTTGTTTTGTCCAATTATTTTAAATCGGTTAAAAAAGATGGTCAGTAATACACATATTTTTAGCTGCGAATGACCTAATTTGATATTTGTATTAAATCCAATAATATCTCCCTTGATCCAAATGAGATGGAAACTATATGACATAGGTCTCGGCCCAAAAGTGCCTTCCCTTTTCATTAAATTAATTTTGATATGGTCTTTTGATACTATTTTTTAGTAAGCTTAATATGCGTTGGTTATGTCAACAAATAATCAAATATGGATGATAATCCAATTGAATCAGCCCTATCCATTAGGTATATTTTACACGAACTTTTGTAGATTCAAAAAATTATAGATAAAAAATACAATTTTATACTCCCCTCATTTTTTTTGTATGTCATTTATATTTTTAATGTCAATTATTAATCAATAATTTTCTTACATAAGATTTTTATAAAAATATAATATTATTATTTTACAATAGTACTTATTATTACAAACCTAATGATATTAATTTTGTATAATAAATCATTATATAACTTAAGATATTAACTGTCAGTTTATTACAAGAAAATTTGAGCGACAGATGAAAAAGAACCGTACATTTTTTTTTAGAACAGACAATACAATTTTGATATGATTGTTATAAAATTCAATTATATCACTTTTTTCAATTTGATATGTATTATAGAAATTTTACACCAAAACACTTAAATTGTCTTGCACCATTATTATTTTCGTTCATATATTTTTGTATAACTTGTGGTTCTGATTAGGAATCGTGACAAGTTAAAATTGCAAAGAGGTTATCGTTTCTAGCTTGATATAGGTTAGTTCAATGGAAAGAATATTTTAAAACTTATTGCTAAATTATTTTAATTAAACTCTCTAAATTTTTACATCTATATAGAGAGAGTAAAAAAAAAGAGAAAGAAAGAAAGAAAAGAATAAATTTCCTCATCCAAAACAAATAAAAATATCTTCCAAGACCAAGGGTTCCATTGGAATTTGGAAAAAGAAAATCTGAGCAATATCACTGTCAAGCATCTATACTGAAGGATGGCTGCCGAGAATACGTTTAGCAAATTTGTCAAATTCATTTTCCTCACTCATGTTCCTATATCCTATTATGTGCAGTGCAAGACTTTCTTTCACACTCTATAATGCCTTAGAGAGCGTTTGTTAGGAATCCAGGGACCATGGGTAATTTTTCATGGGAAAGATTTTTCAAGGAAAAATTTCTCTTATGTCTAAGGAAAATTTTCCCTAGAAAAATGAAAGAAATGATGGACCCACCATAATATTTTTCCCGATATCAATCTACTCCCAAATATGGGGAAAATAAGTCAACTCAAGAAAGTTGAACATTTTCTTGAGATATTTGACCAACCAAGTGCACCATTAGTAAGAAAATACAAAAAAAGGTACCACAGTACCTACAAATATACAATCCAAGTTTGCTCAATTATTGGCCTTGAGGAGGACAAAATAGAAATTAGTTACTCTTTATTGAAAAGGTAGTTCAAGATATTTGCGTTATGCTTGTATCTATGTCATAGCTTATAAAACAATTCTTATAGTTAGATCTCATAATAATGGATTTTCGTAAGATATTTTTGATTTACACTGTTCTTGTGGTGGGATCTTTCTCCACTCTTCAATTTACAAGACGTTTTATATATCGAACTGTCCTTTTATTTTGATTTACATCGTTCATATTTTATGTACTTTGATAGTTCATTTAGACCATATTCTATAAGATTGTTTTAAATAATGTTTAGGGGTTTGACCATGTCAAAATACTGGTGAACGATGTTTGATACCTTGATAAGGTAGCTTTTTAAGGCCATGTTCTTTTATACGTCTGGTTGCGGTATGGCGCGGTGCGCTGTGGTGAAATTGTGGTGGGTGTCGTTAAATTGTGATGAATTGTGGTGGGTTATTGGTAAATTGTGGTGGGTTTTGTTTTTTTATAAATGTAAATTGTATTAGTAAATGTGAAAAAGTTGATGGTGGGTTGTGATAAATTGTGGTAGATTGGTATGTTGTGGTGGGTTCTAGCAAAGTATGGTGTATTGTGGCACCGCAGCCAGACAGTCGTATAAAAGAACAAGGCCTAAGTAGTATCCAGTGTTTGAATCAAAGTCTCTACAACAACAACAAAAAAAAAGAACTCCTAAGAAAACACGTTTTTAGTACGGTCTAGGGGATCCAAATGTAGATAATTTTCCCCTTATGAATTTGAGTTCATGGAGATGTTGATTTCCACGTGCCCACAAAAAATTTTGATCAACTTTCCAAACTAAGTTTAAGCACAAAAACCCTAAAGAAAGACCTTTGGAAACCAAAAAAAAAAAAAAAAAAAACCAAGAGGCAAAGAGAGTTGCTAATAGTATGGAAATGCATACATGTATTTGTCATACACTTGAAAAAAGCTAAGTGTACTTGTACATCACAATTAAGTACAAGCCACAAAGCACAAACCAAAACAAATCACACTTCCTACCAACAACCTCACCCTACTACCTTGATGGTAACCCTCCAAATACTCTTATCTAGTATCATGTCCTCCATTGAACCAGAGTTTCTTAATAATGGTACCTACTCTGTTTCATATGAATTGTCGTTTAATAAATGTTACATGACCTCCAATATCCTTCTTTTACTTAATTTTTTATAACATATTTTATAAGAAAAAAAGAAGAACATTATGGTCTTATGATATATTTTTTGTTACAAATCTAACGATGATAGTATTTTCAATTCATATAATAAAACATATTAAGAAATTAATGGTCAAAACTTTCAAGTTTGGTTGAGGTGTAGATCAATCAGACAATTAATATGAAACAGATGGAGTAGCTTTTGATGGATAGCGATCAACATTTCATATGTTTTGGTAAAAAAACAACCCTTTAAATGTTCATATTTAGAAATTACTCATATTGTTTTACATCGATTTACATTAATCAATTAATCAAACAACTAAGTTTGTCAAATATATTTTCTTCAAGTGCTCTTCTAACCATCTATCTACAACAGCTAAACTGAAATCACATTCACTATTTAAATCGATATCCATTATTTAAACCACTAATTTTAACAAACAAGACCTTGATTAGAAAGAGAAATTTGTTTATCTTTTGAGATTGTGTTCATTTATAGAGTACCTTGTGATGCGGTATCACAACTCATCATACTACTCAATATTTTTCCATACTTCACCACACTTAACTACAATCATTACCAATATATTTTTTTCACTTTCCTCCCTCCTCATTTTTCTCCTCCACTTTTCACATTCTCTCCTCCCACCTACCACATCAATGACACTTTCCACAAATTTTATCTTATCATTTTACACCGTACCGCACTTTCTACAATTTCACCATACTGCACCATCTACAATTTCACCATACCGCACCATTTCTGCATCTTACCAACCGCAAAAAGAACATGACCCTAGAAGATAAGATCATATCAACATAAAACTTAGGATAAAGGTGTATAGGTTCTCTATGGTCCAAACTTATACAATTCTACTTGATTTGAACCCATGATAATGATCACAACTCGTGTGTTCAATAATGATAGACTAATCAAAGATGCCAAATTGACCTCAATTAACTCACGTCTTGTCATTTTTAGCACTGTCTCTAATTCACAACAGTAACAAGAGAAAAAGATGCGGTAACAAACAAATCAACAATCATCCTAAAACAAACCCTTCAACATACATATTTCACATAATAATAGCCATTATCCATATTTCCCACATTTTCGTCTCCATTCATTTTTCTTTTCATTTCCACTTTATACCGCTAAAAATATAAATAAATCACATGAAATCATGAAATTCAGTTTGATTCCCAACTCCTTTCTCCATCAAACCCTCAAAATTTCCCCCATTTTTGTGCTCTTTTTGCCTTTTCCCTTTGTTGGATAGTATTAAATTTCCACACCCTTTAAGATATGGGTAGTTGATTGCTTTCCACCTCCTACCCTCTTGAAAACTGTGACGTTTGCATAGCCGTTGCTGTATAAGTATAACTTCCTCATTGTTTGAACCCACTTGATTCTTCTGCAATTGATTCAATTCTGAAGCAGATAAGAAAACAGAGAAAGAGAGAAAATCAGAGAAAGAAAGAAAGAATGGGAGAGTGGAATTCGATAGGACTGAAAGTGGTGTATGAAGTGTTGGGGTGGATCGCATTTGTAGCTTGGTCAATCAGTTTCTACCCACAGGTCTTCCTCAATTTTCGTCGTAAAAGGTCTCTTCATTTTTTTCTTTTTTGAGCTGGGTTTGTTGAGTTTTGATCTGGGTGTGATTGATTCTTATGTTTTTTGCTGTTTCTAAATTTGTATTTGGGAATCATCAATGGCAGTGTTGTGGGGCTGAATTTCGACTTTGTGATTCTGAACTTGACGAAGCACTCTTCGTATTTGATATACAATGTGGTCATGTACTTCAGCTCTACTGTTCATGCCCAATATCGCCATAGATATGGCTCCAATCAGGTCTGTCTTTCTTCCCCCTCTGAATTTGCCCTGTTTTGATTCTTATTTACCTCTGATCATCATAAATGTATGGAACTGGATGGTATGAGCTTTTGTGAATTTGATCACAAGGGAAATTCTTCTAAGCATGAAAAACAACACCCATTTCAAAATGAACATGGTTAGGATGAATTGATAGTTGAGTTTTATACTTTGATGATCCCAGATGTGTAAATTGACAAGTAATTGTGTTTGGCAGATGATACCAGTGGCAATCAATGATGTAGCTTTCTCAATACATGCAGTTGCCTTGACTGCTTTCACCCTCTTTCAGATTTTCATCTATGAGGTCAATCCAATGCTCATCCTCTTTTTCATTGTGTATACTCAAATGACACTCATTATAAACTGTTGAAAGTTGAAACTTAACTGAACTTGTATGAGGGTACCTATTGCAGCGGAAAAATCAGAGGTTCTCGAAAACCTCCATTGCGATTGTCACCGCTATATGGATTTCTGCAGCAGTTTGTGTTATTGTAGCCTTTCCAAGACATGCCTGGCTCTGGTTGATTTCTGTTTTCAAGTAAGATTTTCGCTTTTCTCATATGTTTTCTTCTGTCCTGTTCTTAAGCCTCAAACATTCTGATGGTGGATAACTCTTGATGATGCTTTTGAATCATGTTGCAGCACCATTCAGGTGATTATGACAGTGATCAAGTACATTCCCCAGGTGAGGATTTACTTGGAGATTTATACATTGATCTTGGTTTATTGATGTAATTTAACATTATGGGAGTTACTGTAATTAATGCAGGCATTCATGAATTTTAAACTGAAAAGTACAGATGGGTTCAGCATTGGCAACATTTTGCTTGATTTGCTGGGAGGTTTAACAAATTATGGACAAATGGCTACGCAGTCTATTGATCAAAGTTAGCGACCACATTGCTTTCGTTTTCATAATACTCACTATGATCATCTTAAACACGCCGATACTTAAGCTTGACTCATTCTTGCAGAATCATGGGTCAATTTCTATGGTAATATCGGGAAGACATTGCTATCTTTGGTATGAATCGGGCTTCAATCCTTTATATATATCTTGCCAATTTTGTTCGCTATTCTCAGCTTCTATTCGCATACTGGGGTTCATATATATATCGATGTATATCTAATAACCCTCTTTATCTGCATGTTACTGAGTTTTGATTGTAATAAGCTATTAATGCACTATGTGTATCTGCAGGTGTCCATCTTCTTTGACATTCTGTTCATCATTCAACATTATATTCTTTATCCGGCGAAGAAGAGGTTGCTCCCTACTACTAATTCCGGGAACGACGCTCAACCATGAAGATCAGAGACTGTATATTTCGAATGTATCGTCTGCAGGCGTCTCTCTTGATTGTGGCCATCACCTGCACTCGGCTGCTCGATCATCGAGTGTGCTGACAACTTGACATTGTGCAAAGAGACTGATAAAAGGCAAATGAAGATGGTTTCGAACACTGTTTGTCTTAGCTATGCATCTTCCAAGGAGGGAAAAAACACCATCTATGGTCGGCATATTCAAGCAGTTGGAGGCTCCTTCTGTTAGGACTAATGTAGTGCTTGTATTATCTCTTTCTTTTCTATGCTTGTCTACTAGCTGCACCCTGTGGAGGGGTCCAATGGATGGCCAATTTACCAATATTTTATGGGAAAAAAAAAAAAAAAACAGATCAAGCATATGTTCTAATGGTAACGGATAGGATGATCGTTTAACGTATAAAAATAACGAATTGAGAAATGATAAATGTCTTGGAAAAGACACTTTTTAAGTGTCTTATGATGTTACAAAACCTATATATTTGTAAATTAAATTGTAAAAAAATGACATGATTGACTTCTACAACTATAATAATATATATAGATGTTATAAAATCACATTTTTATCTATATTTTTTAAAATTTATGAAAATGCGTCCAAAATATGCCCAACGGATGTAGTTCATTCGTTAGGGTGTCAATTTTAATTGTTGGCGTAACCAAGATATTCCAAGCTTCATAGAATTGATAATTAATAGTATCTATAAAAAAATTGAGGTTAAAAATGATAATAAATATTGATTTTATAAGAGAGAAGACATTTAAGTAGTGTTTTGGGGCAAGACACTTATTCGAACGAATTAAGATTTTAATGAGGTACAATGACATTTTTTAAACCTAAATTAAATATTTAATATGCATTTAATAAACAAACCATCAATTTTAGGAGAAAAAGATAATATTTGATATACTGTTAGTACCATTATAAACTCTATCACTTTTGTAGAAGAAGAAGGTGGAAACCACCATTTTCTTGTGTACTTCAGCGCTACAGAAATCAATGTTAGTAACTTGGTATCGATGAAAATATGTTGTACCAACATATTTATATGATACTACTGAATAAACATATAATATATTTTATATATATGTTTATGTACTATAGTTTATTAATATGGATCATAAGACCAGACAAACAGATCTTATAAACAACTTTGATAAGATTAATTATGAAGCGTATCACTTAATCAATGAGTGCTTTTATAAATTGTTTGCACATCAAATCCCAAAGAATGGAGTAAGTTGCCTCTCCAAACAAGCACAAACAACTTTTGATTAGGCCCCATTCTTTTATGCGGTATCACAAATTACCGCATCGCAATTTACTGCAATTTACTGCAACCTACCGCAAATTATCATTTACCATTTTATTTAATATATTTTCACAAAATTATTTAAAATCCACAAAATCATTTCCACCACAACTTACCACAGCCTACCGCAATTCACACAGCTCATTTATTATTTATATATTTCCTAATAAAAATATTTCAACATGCATTTATTATTTCCACCGCAACTTACCGTAACTTGCCACACTGTAATTTATTACATCGCAAATTCACCAGATAAAAGAACGGGCCAAGCCCAAAGTAACGTATTTAGGAATTGAGCTTGCTAGATTGGTGTTCATTTGATGACTAAGCTGAAAAAAAAAAAAGTGAAGTAATATCCATTTTGTGACGCGTTCATTCAGGTGAGGTTGGGAAATGGGTTGGACTCCATTGAGCCAAACGAGTTTTCAATTTGTACTGCTCCATTTGTTGCATATTTTTTAGGGTTATTGACTAAATAATACTACCTCCGTTCCAAAATAATTGTCCATTTGATTAAATTTTGACCGTTGATTACTCACAAATTGCAATGAGTTACGATATGAAATTATCACCATTAGAAAGATATAATACTAAAAATTACAATAATATTAATTTTATATTGTAATTCATTGTAATTTGTGAGTAATCAACAATCAAAGCTTAGTCAAATGGACAATTATTTAGGGACAGAGGTAGTATGCAATATCCACTCTTTGGTATTATCAGGACAATAGAGTCCTTATTTTGATTAAATCGTAGGGCCCTGTTAGACATGTTATGTGTTGGTTTTATTTTTGGTTCAAATGTAAAAGCCGGTTCGGTTTTTTCTAAGATAAAGATAGGTTTGGGATGGATGGCAAAAGAAGAAGCAAAACATAATTCCTCATTAAGCTTCATTCTCATAAATTTCATTCATTCTAAGAGAATTATAGAGGCTTGGAGTCTTTGTAGACTTTGATCCTTACGCTTGGTAGCTGGAGGTCACTTGCAATTAGAATGTCTAGGGTGAAAATTAGCGCTGACAAAAAATCGGGTCCGGGTGAATTTGGGTCGGACAAATTCGGACAATGTCAAAATTCGGACGAGAAATTTATGTCCGAACCCGGTTTTATTTCGGGTCGGACAATTCGGACGAAGCTGAAATCGGGTTCGGACAATAGAAAAAAGAGAAATTTTATGTCCGAATATTCGGTCAATTCGGACAATATCGAAATTCGGACGAAAAATCTATGTCTAGACCCCGCTTTTTCCGGGTCGGACAATTCGGGTAATCCGGGTCGGACAAATTTTTGCCAGCTCTAGGTGAAATGATAGGGGATGACTCCTATTTATAGGTTCTGGAAGCATAGGGTTTGAGTTGGTTTTGGACTTGGACCCAAATTAAATAATTATTTCCTTGTTTTTAAACAAAGAAATAATTATTATTTTATGCATCACATCTAACACTTGGCAGCTTGTGGTTGGTCAAGATTTAATATTGACTTAATGAGC
This sequence comes from Portulaca oleracea, assembly GCA_029582165.1. NCBI lineage: Eukaryota > Viridiplantae > Streptophyta > Magnoliopsida > Caryophyllales > Portulacaceae > Portulaca > Portulaca oleracea. The sequence goes on from CM055870.1 coordinate 12,310,735, forward strand.
CCCCTGAAGTCGACTTGACACGTGGTAATTTGTGATTGACCAAATAAAAATTAATCTATTCCACGTGTCATTTCCTCATTTGTCGACAAATTTTACCTCTTACAGTGGCAAATAATATGTAACGGATGAAGTACTAGACCATGTTCTTTTGTGTGGTTGATAAGATGCGGAATTGGTGCGGTGTATTGAAATTGTAGAAAGTACGGTAATGCATGTGTGGAAAATGTGGTTAATGAGGTAGGTGATGAGAGATAATGTGAAAAGTAGAGGACATGTTTCTTACGATTGGTGGTGGTATAACGTGTAATTGGAAGAACATATTACTTCCTTATTCCCTCAATCCCTCAAATTACTTAGTCCCTTTTTTTTCCTCGTCTCTTCTTAATTATACACAACTTATTCACACTTTCTCAAACAGATTTAGATATTATAACGTTAAATTTGCTCAAAATCACCAATTGAACGTAACCTCTAACTCACTCAATTTTGTGGTTTTCAACTACATTGGGGTGAAATTTCCCAACGAAAGTTTCGGATCCACGACAAAGTTGAAAGAGAAAAAGAAAAAAAAAAATGAGGGAACATGATTGTCGTTGTAGAATAAGACGGGTATCTATGGTCTTTAACGATTGCTGCACATTTGAATTGCTTTCTTTTTTACCTTTTTCTTGTTCTTGAAGGCTTTTTACAGTTGATGCTGTTACATGTATGTGGATATGCTGTTACATGTATGTTGCAGAGCATCAAGCAGGCTTCTCCTGCACTTAATTACATCAAGATTAGCTCCTAAACAGAGAGAGTTGCTTTAATCAATTTCTAACAAGATTATAGTATGTCTTTACTGCATTGATCCCTTGATTGATACACAAGAAACCAAAAAGTTGACAAAAGAAACTGCCCCTGGGGCACAAAAACACACTGGCAAGCTAACCCATCAACTTGGGTAATTATAATAAACTTCAGAATCTTTAAAGTGACACTAATTCTAACATATCAAGGCAAGCAACCTCAGTTCTGAGGGTGTACAAAAACACCAACATACACTCAATTTCCTCCATCCTTCTCTACCCATCACAACCCTAATTTTAGGTCTTGATCTCCTAAGCCAACATGGCTTTGCCTAGAACCACACAAAACACTTCCTCCAACTCTAAAAGCAACAAGGTCAGACTGATCGCCCTCATTCTCCTCGCCCTAATCGTGATCATAGGGCTAATCATCCTCATAACATGGCTAGCCATCAAGCCCAAGAAGATTCAGTACTCAGTCGACGAGGGCTGGATCCAAAACTACAACCTCGACAATGGGAAACTAAACTCGACATTCAACTTCGTGATCAGGGCGTACAACCCCAACACGAAGAAGTCGTACTACTACGACTCAATGAAGGTGAAGGTGTACTACAGAGGTCAGACAGTGGCGAGTGACACGATAGGGGCGTTCTTCCAGCCGCATAAGAACGTGACGCGAATCATGCTGCAGAACAAGGCGCAGAACGTGGTGCTACCGGGGAGGGCGGTCCATGACTTGAAGGTGGAGAGGACCGGGGGAGAGGTCGATTTGGACATCAAGATCAAGGGGAAAGTTCGGGTCAAGGTTGGGGTGTGGAAGTCTAGGAGGTACAAGATGGAGATTTTCTGCTCACCTGTTGTTGTCAACTTTTCTAACCACACCAGGTTTAGGCAAACGGATTGTGATGTTGATTTTTAACATTTGTGTCATTTGGTCTTGCTGCATGCGTTTGATTCTGTCATTTTTTTGGCTTTCCTTTTGGATTGATTCCTTGGACCTTGATTAATTCATTGTTGGTTTGTTTTTCATGTTTGTATTTCCTCTGTATTTGCACAGCATTTCCTGTTTGTTTTGTTTAAGTGGAACAAAAGAGAGGGTTGATTTTTGATGAGTGATAATATATGAGTCTCGCCATATGTATTTTGTTTGTAACTCGGTCGTTGTCATTGAATCATCTTATTCAAAAGCTTAAGCTTATGGTTGAAGGTCTAATAATAGTTTTATGGACCATGATAACCATCTTGATTCAAGATGGTTCTTAACCATCTTGAATTGGTCATATTTCACATTTTTGTAACTTTTATTAATAGTTTCTTTAATAATTATATATATTTATCAATTATAATAATATAATACTTATAAGCTAGGTAAAAAAAAATATAATAATAGCTTAATTTTATCAATCAAATTAAAAAATGCACATTTTATACATAGTTTTATATTTATGAAATAAATATAAACAAATAATTATTTTTAAATTGTTTATAAGTTGTAGTAACCCTGAAAATAATGAAATATACATTTAGAATGATTTAAACACACTTAAATTTAACTTTATTGATGATTTTAAAAAAATGCAAGATGGTTAAGAGACATCTTGCATCAAGATGTTTATCATTTTCGTAGTTTTATACTCTAACACGTTCCTTCACGCGAATGCCCTTTGGGCGCAAATGAATATAGGAGCGCCGAAATTCGAACCTGAAACCTCTTTGTTCGTCAGTTTGGATCTAATACCATGTGAAACTATCTCAACCAAAATATTAAGCCGATGTTAAAGGCCCGGTAGTAATTTTTACCTCTAACAATTGTTATGTCATTTGTAAAATAAATGCATGGACAAATTTAAGGGTAGATGGAAGCAATATTAGAGAACGTCATAATATGATAATAAAATGTAAAAATTAAAGACATTATATTGCTTGCAAGAAGATTTAAACTTGGGATTTTTGACATTCATAAAGAACAATTATCATCAAACTATAATAAAGTATTTGTCTTACTATTACAACCTAATAAAATTAAGTATCTAAAACGATAATCAATGGCTAAATTGGAACCTCGCACTAATAATTAGTTAAGGGATATTCGACGTCCATAATCCAATATTTTGGAACATTGGATGACAATATTCCAACTTATAAAAAGGTGGTCATCATTAATTCGAAGAAAATATTGGAAAAGATGAATCGAATCTTTAAAAATAGTTACTATTGATTTAAACTTAAATGATTTTTTTCAGTATACCATCAAATAGTGACTATTCTAAACTTTAAAATTAGGATGTCTAGTTAATAACAGTGATCGTTGCATATATTTGAAAAATAAAAGTAGATAAATATTTCAATAGTAAATTATTATATTTGGTCACTATGAGATTTTATTTTTGATATAGACACATGACAAACTCATTGATATTTGAGTCAAATACATCGTTTTTTATATAATAGAAAAGTCTTTCAAAAAACCATCACACATTTGATTGCCATTTCCACTCTTGACAATTTTCATAGCCGAAAATGTTCTTCCGCATTCACGGTGAATATCGAGAGAATCAATGCCAATTTGAGTAGCCTAAACACAAATCGATAAGTTATCTCCACCGTCACTCTACCAAGATCGCCAGGTTGTTTCAAGCCTTGAAACGCTTCATCATCTATTACATCACGAAGATAATTCAGAAATTGATTTTCAGGTAAAATAATTTCAAAATCAGTAAAATCATAAGGATAAAAATGTGCTAACTTAGCCAACTTTAGCTTGATCAAAAAGTGGATTCCATCAAATGGACTCAAGCAAGACACACAAATAAGAAGCTCGGTGTTAGTCTCACTAAAGCGATATCTAAGCTCTTCAAGATGGACTCAAGAACAATATACAACACCTCTACTCGATAATGGAACTCACAAGTATGTGCTTCCACATTACATCTCAATTTCCCCCAAATAACCCTTATATCTTGCATGTTTGGGACAGAGATATAATATTTCTCACAAAATTAACATGTTTTGTCAGTCTCTAAGAGAGCTTCATCCGTCGTTTCTCATTGCTTCTAAGGACTTCTTGATGACTTCAACAAGCTTCATGACATTTTGAATGTGTTGGTCGTTCTTTTGCAAAGTTGCGAGAAATCATGAGTGATCTCCAAAATATCCAACATCATTTGAAGGGTGAAAGCAAATCAAATGATATCAAATTAAATAAGCAATGCAAAGTAACTCCATTCTTTATAGTTGATGTCTTCCCTTTTTGAATATGCTCAAGCACATTAATTATCGCATCAAGCATGCGACTAACTTTTAGTAACTATTTGTAATGAGATAACTAATGAGTTTCACAAGCTCTTATACAAGCAAGTTCTTGATTTAACACAGACCTGGTTTCAAGTTCATAATTACTCAATGCAACAATAAGGACGAGAAAGATAGTGCTATAGAAAGGACGAGTCTCAGCGGTGAGAATAGCTCGGATACATGCTCGCCGCGCAAAGACAAAGACGGGATTCTCGACAACTTTTTTTCTTTTTTCATTTTGGTTGTAATGTATTTAAATTATTAAACGTTAGGCCTACATCGTTTTTTTAATTATTTTAACCAAGCTCACGCTCATCATTGGAAAACAAGTTACTATGAAGAGTCTAATCCTGATTTTCCTTGTGCACCATACCATTTATACCTCATCCAATGAGTATAACTCATATTCATCATTGTGGGTGCTCTTATTTTGATTGATAAGGCACAAACAAAAATAAAGTAAGGTACGATAAGTTAAAATAAAGTTTAACTTACCTTATCAAACAATGCGCCGTCGTACGAGTCATTAACAATATGTTTGGATTAAGGTTATGAAAGGCAAATAGAGGGGAAATGAGCAGAAGAATATTAAATAATCTCCTCTACTATTGTTTGAACAAATAAATAGGAGAGGAATGAAGATGAACCATTTACTTTCATTATCCTCGATTAACCCCCCTATTCATTTACCCCCAATATAAAGGTTAACGGAGGGGAGATGAATTCATCATACATTAAAAAAAAGAAAATAAAGTTATTAATACAATAACGACTCCATTTCCCCATTCCTTCCAATAACCAAATAAAATTTGCAACACCGGGGTGGTTACTCGGGTAAATGGCTCAACCTCTGAAAGCCATCAATGGATTGCGCCGCCGGCATGGACGATGAGTTGATGACAGTGTCTGTCATCCCAGAACTAACTCCTCACTACCGCCGGAAAACTCCATGCCATTTGCAATGCTCAGGTATTCGTATGTCCATCGTTACCCTTTTCCCTTTCCTCTTCTCCGCCGCCATCTCCGCCGCTGGGTTCACTGGTACCCTCGCGACGAGTCCAATCTCTCTCCTCCCGAACTCATCTCCCGTCTATGCCGCCTCCTTCTCCTCCGCCGCTTCGACGCCGTTTCCAAGCTCCCTTTTCAGTATTCCGACGACCTCCTCGTCGACGTTCTCCGAAACCTCCGCTTAAACCCAGATGCCTGTTTAGGGTTTTTCCGATTGGCCCTTCAGCAGAACCGCTACCGCCCTGGTTTCAAGTCCTATTGCAGGGTTGTACACATTTTGTCCCGGGCTAGAATGTTTGATGAAACCAGGGTTTATTTGAATCAGCTCGTGGATGTTTGTGATGAGGGTAAGTGTTCAATCAGTGCTGTTTGGGAGGAATTGGTTGGGGTTTTTGGGGAATTTAGTTTTTCTCCTACAGTGTTTGATATGATTTTGAAGGTTTATGCTGAAAAGGGGTTTGTTAGGGATGCACTCTATGTGTTTGATAATATGGGTAAGTGTGGAAGGATGCCGAGCTTGCGATCTTGTAACAGTTTGTTGAGTATTTTGGTTAAGAAACATGATTTTGATGTGGCTCTGTGTGTTTATGATCAAATGATTAGAATGGGGATTACCCCGGATGTGTTTACATGTACAATTGTTGTAAATGCATACTGTAAGAGTGGCCGGGTTAAGGAAGCTGTTGAATTTATCAAACAAATGGAGCATTTGGATTTGGAGCCGAATGTGGTGACATTCCACAGTTTGATGAATGGACATGTTAGTTTAGGAGACATGGAGGGAGCTAAAGCAGTTCTGTTGTTGATGGCTGAGAAATGTGTGGCAAAAAATGTAGTTACTTATACGCTTTTGGTTAAGGGTTATTGCAAACTGGGTAACATGACCGAAGCCGAGAATGTGTTACGCCAAATGAAGGAGGATTCCGTTGTTGATAATCATGCGTATGGCGTTTTGATTGATGGGTATTGCCAAATTGGAAAAATGGATGATGCTGTTAGAATTCAGAATGAGATGTTGGAATCTGGTCTGAGAATGAATTTGGTCATATGCAACTCCTTGATCAATGGCTACTGCAAAATTGGTCAAATGAAAAAAGCGGAATCGATACTGATGCAAATGGTGGATTGGGATTTGAAGCCTGATTGTTATAGTATCAGTACTTTGATTGATGGGTATTGCAGAGAAGGCCGTACCAATTATGCTTTTAGTCTTTTTGACAGGATGATAAATCAAGGGATAAAACCCACAGTTGTGACTTATAATATTCTTCTCAGAGGTTTATGTCGTGATGGAGCATTGGATGATGCGGTGCATGTTTGGCGATTAATGTCTGAAAGAGAGGTGAGACCCAATGAGGTTAGTTATTGCACAATGCTTGATGGTTTCTTGAATATGAGAAAACTAGATGAAGCTTTCAGATTATGGAAGGAGTTCCTGGCAAAGGGGTTGGCCAAATCTAGTGTTTCTTTCAACACAATGTTAAATGGCCTGTGCAAAATGGCAAAAATGGAGGAAGCAGAGAAGATCTTTCAGAAGATGATAGACCTAGGTTGCTCTCCTGATGCAATCACATACAGAATCCTTTGTGATGGCTATTCGAGAGCAGGAGATATTGGTCATGCAATTAGAGTTAAGGACGCTATGGAAAGGGCTTCAATCTCGCCGTCCATTGAAATGTACAACTCTCTTATAAATGGTCTTTTTAAGTGTGGAAAATCATCTCAGGTGGCAAACCTTGTTGATGAGATAGAGGAAAGGGGTTTAGCCCCAAATATTGTTACATATGGTACCCTGATTGCTGGCTGGTGCAAAGAAAGGAACCTAGAGAAAGCATTGAGTGTTTATCATAATATGTTGGAGAAAGGGCTCACTCCTAATGCAACTATATGTTGCAGTGTGATCAGTGGTCTTTACCAACTTGGTTGGGTTGGTGAAGCAAATATCTTGTTGCAAAAAGTCATTGATATGAATATACCTTCCAGCTGTGGATCGCTTGAAGAGCTCTGGAGGTCAGATGGAAGACCCCTAGATGCACACAGTATTATAGAGTCAATTGACTCAAGGGCTAAGGATCTATTGCTTCCCAATAACATTGTCTATAATTTATCTATCTTAGGGCTTTGCAAATCTGGGAAGCTTGATGATGCGATGACATTGTTTTCAGAGTTATTGAAGAGAGGCTTTGTGCCAGATAATTTTACTTACTGCAGCCTCATTCATGGACACTCTGTTGCTGGTGATGTCAATAGAGCCTTTAGCTTACGTGATGAAATGCTGAGGATGGGCTTGGTTCCAAATGTTGCTGTCTATAATGCTCTTATTTATGGGCTTTGTAAATCAAGAAATCTTGATCGTGCAGTGAAACTTTTCCATAAACTTAAACAAAAAGGTGTGGCTCCGAATCTTGTTACATACAATATTTTGATTACTGGTTACTACAAATTTGGCCATATTGGTGAAGCCATAAAGCTCAAAACCAAAATGGAACAAGAAGACATTTCTCCTTCAGTTGTAACCTATTCAACTTTAGTTAGTGGGCTGTGCAAACAAGGAGACATGGAGAAAGCATTGGAGCTCCTGGATCAGATGATTGGTATGCCCGAAGACACTGACCTTAGGACCTATCAGTCATTGGCTAGGAGTTATCTCAGAGATAATGATATAGAGAATGTCTTCAAGCTTCATCGGACTGTAAAGAGCGGATATCACTTTTTTGGCATTGAATATATGGAGGATTTGGTAGAATCCCCAAGACTGGATAGAACGTGTGATGCATCTCATGCAAGAGAGGCTGTTTGTTGATGCATTACTATGAGAATTGCACATGGGAAGTGCAGTGATCACGTGACACAGAATGTGAAGGATCCTTTTGGAAATCTTAGAGTTTACAAGTGACAACATGTGGAAATTTATGTATTCTGTTGCCATGAAGAGTCCGCTGGTAAATTTCCCTCCTAATTTGTACTTGCATATTGTGCTCCGTTACTAAGTTCAAGTCCCCTCTTATGTTTCTTGTGGTGCACTAGATAAAGCTAGGCTTCAATCTTTTCCCCTGTCAATACAAGTCAAAGACATGGCATGTTGATATGCAACCTTTCTAAAGCTTAATATCTCTTGTAAAAGTTCATGTCACACATTTTTAAACTAAGATGACATGCAACCCTTGTAAAGATTAATATCTCTTATTGTAAAAGTTCCTGATTACTTATGTTGCCTGGTATCAATTTTTTGACAGGGTCAATTGTTCCCAATTCAACAAATGATGTGGATTTCTGAGGCAACCTATTGTAAACATATGTCCGTGCCAGTTTTGAGGGGTAAGATCATAGGCTTTTGAACTTCAGGACCTACTCCAGTATTCCTGATCAGGTGTGCAGGAACCACCTACCCCCCCCCCCCCCTCTTTCTTCTCTCTTTTTGATGAATGTTGTTTCTTTGTGCTAGCATGAACGTGAGGTTTTAGTGTTTTTCTGTCATTGCAGAAAGGGCATGCTTAACCTGGATAATACTCCATCCCATATTTGTCTTTTTAACTAACTTGTTCTTTTCCATAATATTTGTTGTTTTAGAATCCCAATGACTTATTTCTACTTCATTTATTTACCACTATGCTCTCTCTAATAACTACCCTCCCTACTACCCAAACATCCCCACAACCCAACTTTTCACACAACTCCCAAAACTATTTGTTGATTTTCTTGGTTTTCACCCCATCCCAAAAATGACTTATAATATGAGATGGAGGGTGTAGCTTTTTGCATGTTGAATCATGATATCTACTGAAGCTTTTCATGTGTCTTATGTGGTAATCTATTGACTTCATTCGTATTAAGCAAGTGCAGACTGTTAGCAAGAACCCTGATATTGTCCGCATGCTACTAATTTGTGATTGTTGAAGTGGTTGTGTTGATTTTGTTTGAAGCAAGTAGTTAATCTTCTTTTAGTGGGTTGGAGGAACTTTTGCCCTTTTCTGTACTCTGGGTACATTTGGAATCTTGGATCTAAGTCCTTAAAAGACAAGTTAGCAGTTCAATAGTCGTGGACTCTTCTGGAAATGCTTTCTGTGGGGCTGGCCATTAAGGATTTATCCATTGAGTGTATCTTTCCCATCTAACTAAATGACTATCTTTCTCAAGTGTGGCCAAGGATTCAAGTGTGGTTTTGGTCGCCGTTTTGGTTTTGAATGTGGTAGGGAAACATTGCTAAAATGTGGCAGTTGTGTTCTTAATGGAACGGAGTGTGTTCCAGTAAGAGCGGTCACATTAACTTTTGGTCCTAATTTATCTTTGTTTAGAGTCTTTAGACATGCACTTTTTTGGTTTCAAAGTTTGATGTTCTTTTTCACTGATATCCATGATTTTCCTCATAAAATGGCTGTCATTTTTAGGATATCGATTCTGTCGCTCTGTGGTGTTGACCATGAATCTTATGTACAGGTCACACTTACCTAGTTGAGACTACCACTCTGCCTTTGGGATTCAGTTCACCTTCAACCAAACAATTAGAGGTAATGTATTTGATTTTTGCAAGAAACCTGTATGCAATCAGTGGAATTAGCTACTTTCCTTGTGGTTTCAATATATGTCTAATGTACTGTGCAGTAAATATATTATTTTGGGCTAAAGTTTGGGGGAAAATCCAGATGTAATTTCGGCGGTGTAAGTTGTAGGCTTTGTAACAAAGAGTAACTGTTACATTCCAAGTGAAGTTTTGTAAATTTTCTCATGCACCATTGTCCTTACCACCGGTAGGCCATTAAGTTCTTTTTTATGCCTATGAATAGATTGGAATGCCCCACATAGGTTGCTGCAGAGACCCTTAGTTATGGGCTATGGCCAGATTCTTGTATTGAGCTGAGAAATTACCAACTTGGATAAACTTGGTAACTGGGTAGTCATTATTGGGAAGTTTCCGGATGGAATCTCCAATATATTTAGATGGTGTATGAATTAAAAATGGGTGGTGAAAACAAAAATTCTGCAACCTACATGTATAATCAGTTAGTATTAGTTATGTACTAGATAGAAAGTAGTGAGCTGGAATTTTATGTTGAATTCATGTCTACCTGAGAGTACTCTATCCCTCCTCTTCTGGATCTGTTATGAAAAATATAGGCACAATAATGCCAAAATATTGCTCCATAACTTGTAAGCGTATCTGAGACAACTACACCAATTATGTAAACATTATTTTGGAAAGGATATGTCACTCCATAATCTGGATGGTTGAAAAACATTGCCATTTTCAACTTACATTGTACTGGACTAAAATAAAATGCCTCATTAATCCTCTTCCGTTTCCTTTCCTTGGAGTAGTAGGTAGCGAACGATTTTTAAATCTTGGTCAATTGGAACTAGTCTTTGTAAATTGTAAAATTTAGGGATAAGACTGCTACATATGACCCATCCATACTTGCTTGGGCGGGATTTCGAAGTATTGGTTTTATCACTTTGGAAAGGATGTCATTATCCTCTCGCCTACCCTTTAGCGGACTTTTACCAAGAATTGTTTGTAGCTGTGGGCAAATTTATTTTTCATTTATTTTGTAGGTTATTCGCGGGGAAAAAAAACCAAAAAAAAAAAAAAAAAAATCCTTTGTGCTTGAAGGTTAAGGTTGTCTATACATCTAGATTTTCCCTTCCCTTCATCTTGTGGGATTGGTGCTGGGTTGTCTATGTATATGTTTGTAGAAGTCAGCTTGATGTTTGTATTCTTTGATTTTGTGGTTGGCTTTATATGTGTTATGAGAGTATACTGGGGAGTGGTTTTAGTTCCTGTTTTCATTTCTCTTGATTAATATCAACAGGGTTTCTTTCCCATATTTTGGATGTCGAGAGTGGGAAGAATAGGTTAATCAATAGGTTAAGCTACACACTTTATGAAGGAATGGGGTTTGAACCTTGGGAGGAAGTTTGGAAGATGAGGATGTGCCCAAGCTCTTTTTTTCCTGCTAGGACATAAGCAAGCCTTTCACAGAGGCTTTCACTGAGAGGGATGCAGTAATGGATTGAGATCAAGAATAGCTATACCGACAAAATAGGATATAAACCTTGTAGATATCTGGGTGACTGGATAAGGGAAGGTCATTCTAATTCTAGGCACCCATACTGTCAAGTTTAGCTTATGCCTTATTGTGGTTCATTTGGTCTTGTTTATACTACAACCGTATTGCTTATTGTGGTTCATTTGGCCTTGTGTATATTACGGCTATATTGGTTATATTATAGAGTGAGTTACTTCAAATAGCACTATTGTGTCTAGCTTCTTCATATTGCCTACCTGTAGAGTTAGATTGTATGGTTTAAGTTTGGGTCAGATGGTGTGTGTGTGTGCATTAATCCCCTCCCATATGCCTACTTGTTTTATATCTTTATAGGGTTGAGGGTCTTATTTTTAACAGCAACCATCGGCTCTTATTTTTACCGCATGCTTTCTTTTGTCAACAGCTGTGCTTTAGGGGGCTTCATACACTGAAATTGTTCTGGCCTCTAATTGTCACACATCACCTTGTGGAGAGGCCGGAAATTATGGTAATGTTTTCGTGTATCATTTATCGATATGCTGCTTCAACCTCCATTGGACACTTAAATGTTGCCGATATTTAGACATGCACAATTATTATGTTACAGTTTCTGCATCTGTCAACATTGAACAGGGGAGCACTTTTGACCTGTTATCATCCTATTGAATGCTGTGGCCACTTGCGCATGGCGATGGACTGGGTCCAAGTTAGGCCCGAGTGAGCTCTGATCTGTCTAACCTTTGAAGCTGGACCCAAACCCATGGGCAGGGTCTGAAAAAGTAGGACCCAAGCCATCTATCAAAGGAGGTACTGAAAGGAGCTATGCATAAAACTTACTTTTCTTCACTATACATCATCTTTCTGATTCAGCATATGATATTATAGGTCGATCTTCAGCAGTTAGGTTTGTAGGTGGTGCTCACAAGTGTTGCTGCTTGGATCTCAATTTTCACTGGGTTAAGGAAGTTTTTGTCTTGATTTTTGAAGATCAAGGTTTGCCTATGACTCTACGATCAGGTGTTGCTGTTGTTGAATGTAATGTATTATTTCCAAGTGCATGAAGATGGTTGCAAGAGATGAAAAGTTTTGCAGACTGTTAGCAAAGAAAAGGAAACCAAGATGCTTATTCAGTCAGTCTTCTTTATATGTGCTTTCTTGAATTGAGGTAGGTGCTCAATGGCTTCCTAGATGTGTGCAAGTAACATAATCAAGGCTAAGAAAGAAGAAATCATGTGAGTGTGAGGTGACTTGTTTCGTAACGACAGCTTTTGGCATTATGGTTATTTATCTGGGGAAACATATTCATGGATGTAGAAATGCAAGTGATTATAACTACTGGTTTTGGCATGACTTGTTTCTAGATAGATAATCATGTCAAAACCAGCAGTTAGGATCACTTGCATTTATACATCCAGGAGTTTTGTTTTTCCAAATGGATACTCATAATGTCAAAAGCAGGAATTACGAAACATGCCACCTGACATAGCCGTTGAGCACCTGTCTCAGCTCAAGAAAGCACATATAAAGAACGACTTAATTAGCATCTTGGTCTAGCAGCCAAAGATTTTTGGGGTTCTTGGTTTGTCTCTCCTCTCTATTCTTCTATGTGGCTTCTCCATACCTATGTGGCTTCAACATACTTACGAAAAAGATTGATAAAAAAATAAATGTTGAAGATTTTGGATAAGTATCTTTTTTTTTTTTGAGGACTTGGATAAGTATATGAATCGAATTAAACAGTTCCATAGAAATTTCTCTCCTATATTTCTTGTTGCTATTAGTTGTGGCTGATGATTCGCAAATTTGTCTCCTTCGGTTCCATATTAATTGTCATATATTTAAGAAAGTGTTCCATAGAAATTTAATAGAAGTTTTATATTTGCTCTGTTCCATATTAATTGTCATATACTCCCTCCGTTCTTTTTTACCTGTCATTTACGGTTTTCTATGCCAATTTTTAATTAATAATTTCTAATATAAATGTTTTGCAAAAAAATATAATATTATACTTTTTTAATAGTATTTTTTATTACGAATCTAATGACATCAATTTTGTATGATGAATCATTGTATAAATTAAAATATTAACAGTAAAAGTTTTGGCACAATTTCCAAGTACGACTAATAAAACCAAACGGAGAGAGTATTTGACTGTCACGATTTCCAATGTCTTATCTTTGATTGATACTTTTTGTGTAATATTATATTAATAATTGTAATATTAAACTTATATAATAATATTTTTCGTTGTGAATATAATGGTGGTAATATTATGTAACAAACCATTGTATATATTGATAAATCTATAGTCAATTTTTAATGTTTGATTGTATATATTGAGTAGTTCACATCGATATGAAATGTCATAATTTAATGGATTGTAGGTAGCCTAAGATTTTTATTTATTATTATTTTTTTGTTTTTTGATTAACCAATAAGGTTCCTTTTTTTATGCGGTAGATTGCGGTGTAGTATCATACCGTACCGCAACTATTTAATTTCTATCACATTTCACCACACCACACCATAATCATTACCAATATATCTCTTCGAGATATTCGGATCTAAGGCTAAGGACGACCAGGGTCATCACAGTTTTGCTCTGGTGAACAAAGCCACTGGGAAGGTCATCAAACACTCCGTTGTTGGAGAACATGTAAGGTTTTCTTCTATCTTTTGTTTTATGAGAGACGACACATCTTGTTGTCTCTTGGAATCAGTCTCTCAACATAAGGCTTACACAAGACTTGACTATTTGTTATGATGGTATAATCAATTTGCCTAACTAGGAATAACTTTTTCTCTCCAACACCCATGGCACTAGGGCACAAAACCCTAGTCCTTCCGTTGTGAGAGTGTTTGTCTCCGATCAGTGAGGCGATGGTTGATCGGATATAGTATCGCCAGTAGACTTTGGTTTTTTGACAGAAGGAAGAGGAAGGTATTGTAGCCTCACACAGTAGGCTAGGGGAAGTAAGAGTGGAGTTGGCTAAAGGCTTACAACGTCTGGCTTAAAGAAAACAACAAGAATTATGGGAGACACACTAGAATAAGAATGGAGCAGGCTAAAACTTGCAGAGGATGAGGTGGAAATTCTGGAATTAGATGGAGAAGTACCAGAAGAAAAATCGGAAGAAATTGCCTTGAGTCTTGTAGGTACACTGATGACAAAAACAACCTTCAATTCCAGGGCTTTGCGATCAGTATTGAAAAACGTGTGGTGGCCGACAAAAGGTATTGTGATCAGAGAATTGGACAATAATCTTTTTCTGTTCCAATTTTTTGCGGAAAAAGACAAACTTTTTGTCATCAACAAAGGTCCGTGGTCTTTTGACAACAAGTTATTGTTGCTAAAGCAATGGACGGGGAAAGAAGCGTACAAAGAAATCACATTTACATCAGCCTACTTCTGGGTCAAAGCGTACGGAGTCCCAGCCATAAAGCATACATGTGCGTTTGCAAAAGTCCTGGCAGACAAAGTTGGAACCTTTATGGGGTGTAAAGAGGATACCATGTTCGGCGTCGACAAATCCATATGTTTCCAAGCGGATTTGGACGTCACAAAACCCTTGCGAAGGGGTTTAATGGTGAAGCTCGAAGGAAAGTCAATCTTGACACAATTTAAATACCTCAAATTACCGGACTTTTGCTATGGATGTGGGAGATTAGGCCATGTTGTTAAAGAATGTGATAATGCGGCAACGGACCTGGCACCGGAAGATTATGAATATGGCCCTTGGTTGAGGGCTTCACCACTCAAGACATGCAGGAGGAATGCTGAGCTTGAGATTCAAGAAGAGAAGCGACTGTACCAGACCCTCAAAGGAAATCGGCCTACTACAAGAGCACCACAACGTCTGGACTTTGGAGGAGGAGGGGAACCAGTAGACAGAACATCCGACCCTTCTTGGAGGAGGGAATTAAGAAATACAGGGGAGCAGGAGATAATGAAAAGTGGAACACAGATGCAGGGATATGATACACGTATGGAGAGCATGCAAGTTGATCAAATAAAGGTGGGTAGGGAGGTCTTCAAGAGGAAGCAAGATCGAATCTTTCTAGATGGGAATGGAAGGAAGTAACAGGTAATTGAGATGGGGAATCAAATCTATTCTACGGATGGCGGAGAGGCGGGTGTTGCGGAGCAACCCTGCCGAGCCTAGTGAGTATTATATGCCTGAACTGCCGAGGGTTGGGCGACCCTCGAGCAGAGTAAACGATCTGATGGGTGTTATCCACAGATCAAAGCCAACCATCGTCTTTCTCTCAGAAACCAAGAGATCCTCTCACGAGCTTGGAAGCCTAAAGAGAAAGATGGAGAGCTACCACTGCATCATTGTGGACAACATTGGGAGATCAGGGGGCCTTGCCCTCTTTTGGAACAAAGAAGTGACAGCTACTCTGCTCTCCTACTCCCAACATCATATAGACATGGAGATTGAAGAAGGCCTTGGCACGGCAAGATGGAGATTTACAGGACTGTATGGGTGGGCGCAATCCCAAGAAAAATTCTTGACATGCAAACTTTTAGAAGAACTGTGTAAGCACTCTAACCTTCCATGGCTGATGGAAGGAGATCTCAATGAGATCTTCTACAATCTAGAAAAGAAAGGGGGGCCTCCAAAGTCGCAACATGTTCTAGAATTATTCCAAGAAACTTTTGAGCAATGTGGCTTATATGACCTGGGATATAAGGGGTATGATTTCACTTGGTGGAACAAAAGGGGAAACAGGGATTCGGTGGAAGAGCGGCTAGACGGGTGTTCGGTCTCATTTCGAGTCGAATTGATACTGTTAATAAAAGGATTTTTGCTTGTTTTATACCCCTAACTATTAGTAAGTTATGATGATTTTGTGTTTTATAGGTCAAATCAAAGAAAAGAGGGAAAAGAAGGCTTAAAAGCTCCAAAAGCCCATCAACCAAGTGTGTAGCACCCGCAACCATGGGCTTCGTGCCCGTGACGGTCGAAATTTCCGGAAATATAGAGGCGGCGGCTAGGTTTAGGATTTGTCATATTTTATTACTTTTTCCCTCTTAAGTTTTAGTATATATATTAGGATTTCTATGAATTAGAGTAGGTAGTTAGTTTTTAGTTTTTCTTTAGTTTCTTTAAGTTTCAGTTTTAGTTTTAAGCTTTCTTTAGTTTCTTTAAGTTTTCTTTCAATTCCGCGATTGTAATTTACATTCTCTTTCAAGATTAATTCAAGTTCTTGTTCTTTTTTGTTCCTTACTTTCTGTTTCGCTATTCTGAATTTCATTAGTATTAGTTCCACAAAAATTCCACTTTTTAGTGAAGCGGAGGATTAAGGTTCCTCGAATTCTTCCTTCAGGTGAGGATTCGAGCAGTCTTAGTAATCCAAATCACACCTTGCTTGTTTGTTCGGGAGAAAGATTCGTGATTCAAAGATTCAAGATTCAAGATTCAAGATTAGAGTAAAGATCAAACCTTCAGGTTAATGTTTTCTGCTTTAGATTCAGTAATTAATTTAGTTTTTACTTCAATGGTTTTTAATTGCTTTCTTTGATTATGCTTTTGATTTCTTGTTTAGTTTCTTGTTTTTGTTCTTTTAGGTTAAGTTTGTTTTTTTTTAATCCATGTTTCTTTAGTTTTTATTGCTTTTAATCTTTATTAGTTTAAGTTATTTAAATTATTTACTGCTTCCTGCATATTGAAAACCCTGCCAAACCAATTTCCTGAAAACCTAACACACCATCCATGTGGATACGACAACCCTACTTTTAAAACCCAAATTACCACAACCGAACAATGGCGCCGTTGCCGAGGATGACGTTATTTGGTAGATTAGGTTATTGGTTTGAGTGTAAATAGTTTATTGCTTTCTAGATTCTTCCAAGAAAAAAATGTAGCAAAAAAAAATTTTGAATATCGAAAAAAAAACAAAAGAAAAAAGAGATCGATATTATGGCTAGTCCCCAATTTCCCCAATTTGAACATGAAACATTTTGGAGATATTTTACTCGATTACATGAGTACCGTGTTCAATGTGAATTGTATGGTATCTTTTATGATACATTAGATCTTTTGGGAATTGTGAATAAGGGTGTGAATTACGAGACCCGAAATCTCTTAGATTATTACGGGTTTTCCAATTTAGGAGAAGATAAAGATGGGAGTTACTTGAGTGGCTGTCTAGGGATTCTTATGAATTTGAGCAACAAAATGTTATTCCTAGCGGCCAACCTTCTTATTATGCACCACCCTCTGGGACTATAGCTAAACAGTCATGTGAATATCCCTTGTATTTTGATGATCAATTTTATAGTGGGGGTTATGTGGAAAATTCTTATGATCTTCCCCCGTGTGACGTTGTTGAGTCTCATCCTTTGTGCTCATATTGTGATTCTCCGTACCATGATTTTGATTCTTGTGTCCTAGCTATAGTGGATGATTTTCGTGCGACGATGACTGAGTGCACGCAAGAATTTTTACACATGATTAAAACTGGGGTAGAAACTTTTTCTTCACAAATGGTTGATTCGATAGTTGAAGTAGAATATTCATCATCATTGAGTCCTGAATTGCATGATAATACTTTTTTGTATGATTCTGATGAGGATGATGCCTACTTTAACAGACCTAGTTTTGCATGTATTGAACTTAGCAATTCCTTAGCTCTAGCCATATCTAGAGAGCATGAGAAAATTGTTGATTCTGTGTGTGATGATGTTGAACTTGATGAAAACATGTTAGATGATGAACCATTGTCCACACCATTGTCCATGCTTTTGTGTGAAGAAAAGGTTGAGTCTAATGAATGCCATGATACTTGTGATGCAACTGAACATGATCTTGTTGAGAGTGAAATTGAATCCTTTGTGATTGAATGTGTGCTTGATAATGAATTATTCACTTTCATTAAGGATCATTGTATTAATGAGGCATTATCTACCCTTTCCTATGAATCCATTGAAAATAATATGAAATCTTATGATGATGAACTTGAGTCTTTGGGGATTGATCCTAAGTGTTTGAACTTGGTTTGTGAGAATGATATTTTTGATGGTGATATGCTTTATGAGTCATTGTTTACATCCAAGTCTGTGCATGAGAAGGTTGATGAGTGTATTGTATTGTCCCCTCCCGTTGATTTGCATACCCAATCTCCATTTACAAATCAATGGGAGGAATCATTTGTCATGTCTCCTTTTAAGGTGCCTAGAAAAGTTGTGTACATTCCTGTAGTCCGTCAATTCTATGACTTTTCTAAGACCTTCGATAAACTGTTGAGAGCACTAACGTTTGCTGATGGAATTTTGAGATTGTGCTCTTATGTTCACCACTCTGAGATGCATTCAAAAATGCATGACTTGTTACTACGCGCATTGAATGGTTCTGAGATGATACCTGACGTCTTGAGGTGAGATGGAGTGGCTGATGCTCCATAGATGGTTTTATAATTCTGAGACTTCATTGTTTGGGTATACTCAATACCCAACCAGGTAATATCCTTCCTTATTTTTCTTTTACAGTTAGTGAGTAGTTTATTTGATTTTTCTTTCTCATAGTGTGTTTCTTGATTTTCTTTTGGGTGCTTGCTTATCTCTATTTCTGATTACAATGAGGACATTGTTAACCTTTTTGTGTGGGAGTGGGGGCGGCATGCATGCCGACTTGAATTTTTCCTTTTCTTTTGTGTGCTTTTTCTTTTGTGTGGTGTCGCATTAATCACAATGAGGACATTGTAGAGTTTTTGTGTGGGAGTGGGGTGGCACAAGTGTCTTACTAGTTTTTGGCAAATTTTTAAAATTTTAGGTTTAGTTTGTCCAGAACACTTTCAGTGATGATTTGTAAACCAATTAGACTTTCAGTTTGTCTTGCTTCACCTTGAAAAGTTTGGTTGAGAACTTACAAGTTTTTGAAACTGAATTTGCAAATCTTCTGATTTTGAGTCAAGTTATGAAAGTTGTGTTTAACTGCTTTGACTAACTTAGTAAGTGTAAATATGTGTGACGCAAATCTTTGGACTAGGTTTAGTTGAATGAGTCACATCCCGTGAGTCCACATAACCTAAAAAGTATGAATTGATCACTTTTATCAATTCTTTTATTTCCTTGAGTGACTCCACCACTAGTTGCACCTCTAGAACTTATTTTGCATCTTGTTTGAAATTGCATCTTTGCATTACATATTGTGACAATATGATTGAGGCATTTTTTTTCTATATTAATTGAACTACATAGCCTAACAACCTCCCTAATAAATTATTACCGTTTTTTAGCCCCGCCTAGCCTTTGATTACCTTTCTTTTTGTGATGAAACCCTGACAATACAAGTCATGACCTTTATTAACTCCTACCCTTTGCCTTGCTTGGATATATGAGAATTCATTATTTCGTGAGGGAAAATTGGTTTGGTGTTGCTGTGAATAGGAATTGAGGTACTGGGGGTATAGTTTTGATTTTAATTGAATTGGGACACATTACATATCCCAATTATTATAAGTTAGACAAATGGTTATGTTGTTCTTTTGATATATTGAGGTCTAAGCTAAGTTTATATATTCGTGTTTCTTCTCCCTTGATCACCCACCAAAAATAGAAGTAGACTCAATTAAAAGTTCTTAAAGCTTTTGATCCGATTGTAAAGTTTGATAAGGTGTTTTATTCTTAATGAGGGAGAATTGAGTTCCTTGCTTAAATTAAGCAAGAAGGTGAGTTGAGAGGAATATATTTTGAAAATCAATCCAAGCATGGCTCTTTAACTCCTCATACCCAAATATTACCACTCCTTTTCCCTAACCTAAGCCTCGTTACAACCCTAAAAGTCCTCTTGACTGTCACTTATGTGTTTGCATACTAGCAGTGGAGAGCGAGATTCTTACCAAGCCTATGGTAGGTTGTTTCTTTTGGTCTGAGTATGAGAAAAACCCACATACACATTCAAATTTGGGTGTTTGAGCGTTCAATTTTTATCCTAAAGTGAGGTTTGCTCTTTTGACTGGCCTACGTCCATAACCAACCGCGCATATTTGCATTCATCTTAAGTCTGTTGGCGGTTTTTTGCATCTAAAGTACTTGTTCTCTCTATTTAATTTCGAAAACTTCATTCTATCTATTGTACACTGATTTTGTTCTCTTCCATATTGATCTTGGTATTTGCTTGGTGGATTGTTGTGTTTGATTGGTTAGCTTGAGGGGGTGTTTCGTTGTATTTGTAACCCTTTTATTTCTTTTTCCTGTTTCTTTCTTGAGTCTTTTCCTTTCTTTTTAATTTGAGTCTACTTTTTTTTTCTTCGGCTTTTGTGGGTATAGTTGCTATAAACCCTCACGAGACCTTCCTTGTCCACTTGGGCTGCAAAGGGGTTTAAAGGGCTTGTTGCATACGCTAAATGCAACCGTGATTCCTACGAAAGTGAGTTAGGATAATTTAGTTTTATTTTCTTTCTTTGTTTTAGTTTGCTCGGGGCGAGCAAACCATTGTGTGGGAGTGTTGTTCGGTCTCATTTCGAGTCGAATTGATACCGTTAATAAAAGGGTTTTTGCTTGTTTTAGACCCCTAATTATTAGTAAGTTATGACGATTTTGTGTTTTATAGGTTAAATCAAAGAAAAGAGGGAAAAGAAGGCTTAAAAGCTCCAAAAGCCCATCAACCAAGTGTGTAGCACCTGCAACCATGGGCTTCGTGCCCGTGACGGTCGAAATTTCCTGAAATATAGAGGCGGCGGCTAGGTTTAGGATTTGTCATATTTTATTACTTTTTCCCTCTTAAGTTTTAGTATATATATTAGGATTTCTATGAATTAGAGTAGGTAGTTAGTTTTTAGTTTTTCTTTAGTTTCTTTAAGTTTCGGTTTTAGTTTTAAGCTTTCTTTAGTTTCTATAAGTTTTCTTTCAATTCCGTGATTGTAATTTACATTCTCTTTCAAGACTAATTCAAGTTTTTGTTCTTTTTTGTTCCTTACTTTTTGTTTCGCTATTTTGAATTTCATTAGTATTAGTTCCACAAAATTTCCACTTTTTAGTGAAGCGAAGGATTAAGGTTCCTCGAATTCTCCCTTCAGGTGAGGATTCGAGCAGTCTTAGTAATCCAAATCACACTTTTTTTGTTTGTTCGGGAGAAAGATTCGTGATTCAAAGATTCAAGATTCAAGATTCAAGATGAAATAACCCTAGAGGGGGGTGATTAGGGTTATAAAAAAAATTCTGCACTTCACACAACACAACTAGATTAAATAGCACTTTTAAAAACTGAAAATAACTTCTTTATTATTGAACAAAAAGTGCTTAAGAGAAGAGGTTACAACTCAGCTGGTAAGAGGATTGTGAGGTCCTCAAAACAGCTTACAGAGGCAGGAGACTTGGCAGTTGTCTTCTGATCTTGAGGCCTCACAGACGAGGCAGTTACAGACAGTGACCTCACTCAACTGAGGTTCACTGGAAATAATTCAATTCACGACCTTAGGAGGTCCTCACCAGGATGACCACTGGTTACAATATCTCACCACTACACAAGAATGGCTACTCTCAGAATATTCACTCAAATATTCCTACACTCAGAACTTTCTCTCTCAAAGTTCTTACAACTGATTTTACTTGCTTGGAAAATCACACATGTATGAATGAAGCTTGATGATATTTATAGCCTTCAGAGCAACGGTTGTCCAGGATTGTTTCCTTTTCTGAGATGATCCTCTATCTTCCACGAGATTCCTTTCTTTGCCATATTCTTCCTTCCTTTTTCGTTTGATATCTGAAAAGGAAACGCAGACTATTACAATCATATCTCAGAATTAGAGGAAGGAATAAGATTAGGATATGATTTGTACTTCCCTAAGATAGCTCGGTTGGTCTTTCAAACAAAATAATCTTGTGCTGACATTTGAGGTCCTCATTGACGATTACGCTGAGGTCCTCATAACCAGTTGAGGTTCTTCAATCTCCCCCTTTTTGTTTGAAAGACAAAACTTCCTGGATGCTGCTTCTATACATGCATTCTCATTGTACAACAGATATGGACAATAGATGCAACAGTACATTCTTGTAATAGAGTATCATATAGTAGCAAGCAACAGCTCACCATATTGTTTCGGTTACGGACCAAGGATATCTCCCCCTTTTTGTCTTTCAGACAGAAAGGAAACAAGAGATTACAAGTACTACATTGTGTAGCCAAAATAAGTAGAGGAAGAGAGAGGGAGAATGAGGGATAGGAGGAAAAGCAATGCTGAGGACACCTTGACCAGGCCCTGATTAAATTTTGAGGTGCCCGAGAGGCCATGCTGATGAGGACATCAAAGGTCCAGGCAAGCAGTGAGTTGACGAACCTGGGAGGGGGAGAGGAACCACATGTAGGGAGGATGGATGATAGGACTCCCCCTCAATTTGACAACTTGTGCATAGGTTGAGGTCCTCATAGTAGACGACTCCCCCTCAAAAGGTGCGGGCGGTGTTGTTTCACGACTTTCCCAATATCTAGGATCTTGTCTTGAATTTTGTCTCCAAAGGTCACTCTTGCATTCTTGTTGATTTTCTGGTTGAAGAGCTTGGTTGGATCTCCGTGTTTGAGGCATACCTGTAAAAGAAGACACTATACCTTTCTTGGTCTCCGACCAAGGGTGAGATCGTTGCAATGAGGTCTTTGGGACCCAGATTTTAGTAATGCACGGAGGTCTAGTTCCTTTAGACAGGGGATTTGATGAGGTCCTTATTTTATTTTCTGTAGGAGGTCCTCTATGATGATTTTCTTTGAGAGGCGGAATGTTTGGGATAGGAAGGAGAGGTCCTTTGTTGGCATGGAAAGGAGGATTTTTGGATTGATAGTTTTTGAGAGGTGGGGTATTGGGTGTGGGAAGGAGAGGTCCTCTAGGAGGGTGATTTGTAGGAATTTTGGTCCGAGGTTGAGAAGAAGGGGTTGTGGAGACTGGTTTGCTTTGGTAAGGATGGGAATTATTGACTGCCTCATTGGATAATTGGGTGATGGTTTTATAGCAGTCTTTGACCTCAAGAGACAGTCTATTGCTTTCTGTGAACAGGAGGTTATTTTGAGAGTTCAGGCTTTCTATGGCCTCACAGAGACTTTGAACATGGTTGGTAAGGTGCTTGATTCTTTCTATCAAGGACTTAGAGTATTTAAAAAGATGCATACACTTATGAGCAAGATGTAATGGTGAAAGATTAAGGATGTCATCAATGTTTACCTCGTCATGAGATGAGGTTGGATCTTGATCCTCACTTGTGTTTGCCATCAGACATACATTTGTTATTTCTTCTACCTCACTGTGGCCTTCATTGTAATCACTATCACTCCATGTTTCCATCATTGCCTCATGGTTATGCCGTTGAGGTCGATTGTTTCTCTTGTCTTTGTTTCTTCTGGCGTGAGGGCAGTCCTTCATAAGGTGTTTTGAGCTGCCACAAACAAAACAAGTAAATGGGTCAGCATCTTTTCTTGATGAGGACTTACCTTTTGATGTTGCTTTTCTGTTTTGTCCATCCTTGATGTATCCTCGAAAGGTTGGATTTTTCTTGTATAATCTTCTGAACCCTCTTGCCATCATTGTCATTGTATCTTGCTCCTCATCATCATCTGACTCGCTGTCAGATTTACATACTGCCTTGAGGGCAATTTCCTTGGGTTCTGAGAGGTCATTCGAGAGGTCATTCAATTGGATCTCATAGGCCAATAGTTTTCCAATGAGTTCCTCCAGTTTGAGGGCCTTGAGATCTTGAGCTTCTTCAATGGCTGTGACTTTTGGACCCCATTTTCTTCTAAGCAGGCATCGGAGGACCTTTCTAACTTGTTCCTCATTTGGGTAGGTTTTTCCCAGAGATGTGAGGTGGTTGGTGATGCTGCTGAATCTTCTGAACATCTCTTCAATAGTCTCATTTTCCTTCATTCTGAAGGCCTCATACTTTTGGACGAGGATATCTACTTTGGTGTCCTTAACTTGACTTGTGCCTTCACATGAGGTTATCAAGTAATCCCAAACCTGTTTCGCAGTTTCACAATTAGATATACGTTCAAAATCATTCGAATTTAAACTGCAATAAATCAAGTTTAGGGCATGAGTATTTTTTCTCAATTGCTCCAACTCTTTCTTGGTCATTTCAGATCTTTTCTTTGGTCCATCTTGACCAAAGACTGTTCTTCTTCGTGGAGTGGGATAATCTCCTCGGTAACCACAAATGCAGGTCCTCATCTTGGTCCTTGAGGAAGACCTCAATTTGTCTTTTCCACGACCTGTAGTTTTCTCGAGTAAGTAGTGGAGCTATTGTCCATGAGCGTCCTTGAGGAGCTTCGGTTGTGGTGAGGCCGGCCATGATCTTTACCACGAGTTGTTAGACTCTTCAGATCTGTGGACCTGCTCTGATACCAATTGAAATAACCCTAGAGGGGGGGGTGATTAGGGTTATAAAAAAATTTTGTACTTCACACAACACAACTAGATTAAATAGCACTTTTAAAAACTGAAAATAACTTCTTTATTATTGAACAAAAAGTGCTTAAGGGAAGAGGTTACAACTCAGCTGGTAAGAGGACTTTGAGGTCCTCGCAGCTACATCGCGTAAGACTTGGCGGTGTCTTCCGATCTTGAGGCCTCACAGCAGAGGGCATTCTGCATGATGACCTCACTCAACTGAGGTTCACTGGAAACAATTCAATTCACGACCTTAGGAGGTCCTCACCAGGATGACCACTGGTTACAATATCTCACCACTACACAAGAATGGCTACTCTCAGAACATTCACTCAAATATTCCTACACTCAGAACTTTCTCTCTCAAAGTTCTTACAACTGATTTTACTTGCTTGGAAAATCACACATGTATGAATGAAGCTTGATGATATTTATAGCCTTCAAAGCAACGGTTGTCCAGGATTGTTTCCTTTTCTGAGATGATCCTCTATCTTCCACGAGATTCCTTTCTTTGCCATATTCTTCCTTCCTTTTTCGTTTGATATCTGAAAAGGAAACGCAGACTATTACAATCATATCTCAGAATCAGAGGAAGGAATAAGATTAGGATATGATTTGTACTTCCCTAAGATAGCTCGATTGGTCTTTCAAACAAAATAATCTTGTGCTGACATTTGAGGTCCTCATTGACGATTACGCTGAGGTCCTCATAACCAGTTGAGGTTCTTCACAATATTAGAGTAAAGATCAAACCTTCAGGTTAATGTTTTCTGCTTTAGATTCAGTAATTAATTTAATTTTTACTTCAATGGTTTTTAATTGCTTTCTTTGATTATGCTTTTGATTTCTTATTTAGTTTCTTGTTCTTGTTCTTTTAGGTTAAGTTTGTTTTTTTAATCCATGTTTCTTTAGTTTTTATTGCTTTTAATCTTTATTAGTTTAAGTTATTTAAATTATTTACTGCTTCCTGCATATTGAAAACCCTTCCAAACCAATTTCCTGAAAACCTAACACACCATCCCTGTGGATACGACAACCCTACTTTTAAAACCCAAATTACCACAATCGAACAACGGGTTAATGGCAAATGTTGATTGGAGATGTTCTTTTCCCAATGCGGTCATTACTCATTTAGATGAGTCCCTCTCCGACCATCTACCGATCAAACTGGAGATAAACATGAACACGGAGAGGAATGAGAAGCCAGGGAGACGCTTCTTCTTCGAGAACATGTGAACGGCTGAAGATGAATGCGAAAATATTGTGATAGAGGTATGGGGTGAGCAAAACACAAGAACGACAGGTGTGAAATGTGTTGAATTGTTGGACAGTTGCAAATAAGCCCTTACAGATTGGGCACACAACACTTTTGGGAATATTCAGAGGAAAATTAAACACATTCAGAAGCATCTGGAGAATGTTAGCGACATTCATGAGCGAAAGAAACAGATGGACAGACTGAAAAAGCTTAGACAGCAAGAAGAAGTAATGTGGTGGCAAAGGGCAAAAAGAAATTATTTGACTTATGGAGATAGAAATTCGAGATGGTTCCACCGAAAAGCCTCGGCTCGTAGAAAGACGAATACCATCACCCGGCTGGAAGACTCTAACGGAAATATGTACACCACGACAACAGATTTTGAGAAGTTGTTCCTGGAATATTTTGGGGAGCTGATTGCATCAGATAGAACAATGGAAGCACATGAAGTGTTACGACATGTCCAGAGCAGTGTGACAAGCGAGATGAATGACCTTCTTACCAGGCCGTACACGCAAGAAGAAATCAAAGAGGCGGTATTCCAAATGCATCCGGGGAAATCCCTAGGCCCGGATGGTTTTAATCCGTATTTCTACCAAAAAATTCGGCATATCATCGGCTAAAATGTTGCTGACAAAGTGATTGAGATCCTGAATGGAAGGGAGTTCCCCGAAGGCATTAACCATACTTTGGTGACCCTCATACCCAAAAAGAAGCATCCAACATCGGTGATAGATTTTCGGCCAATCAGTTTGGCCAATGTCTTCGTCAAAATTGCTACAAAAACTCTTGCAAATCGGCTGAAGAATATCTTGCCGAAGGTCATCTCTAAAGGTAGGCTCATCAGTGACAACATCCTCGTCGCCTACGAAGTGTTCCACTATATCCATTGTTACACTGGTAATAGAGGGCACATGTCCATCAAACTGGACATGCGAAAAGCCTTCGACTGAGTGGAATGGTCCTTTTTGTGGCGGATCACGGCCAAATTGGGCTTCTGTGAGGTATGGATAAACACAGTAATGCGCTTTGTTGAATCTCCTACCTTCTCGTTTCTGACCAACGGCTGCGCTAGGGGCCGCCTAACCCCCTCCCGGGACTTACGGCAAGGAGATCCACTTTCGCCCTTTCTCTTTATTATCGTCACTGAAGGCTTGTCCGCTCTTCTGAGAAATGCAGTCAACACAGGTGCGATTCAAGGAGTGAAAATATGTAGAGATGCACCAATCATCTCCTACCTCCTGTTCGCGGACGCCACAATCCTGTTTTGTAAAGCTACTGAAAATCAAGCCAGAGAGGTCAAGAAATTATTATCCCTATATGAGAAAGCCTCGGGTCAGCAAGTTAACTACAACAAAACAGATGTGGTCTTCCATAAAAAAGCTCCTCCTGAACGTCGTCAGGCCATCACCCGCATCTTGGAGATCAGAGAAGTCATGGGGCACAACAAGTATCTAGGTCTCCCCAGCCTGGTTGGGAAATCCAAACACAGGGATTTATTAGCAATCAGAGATATAGTGGCTAAACGATTGAGTTGTTGGGATGATCGCTTCCTGTCATGGGCAGGGCGGGAGGTCGTAATTAAAGCAGTAGCTCAAGCCCTTCCTACTTACGCGATGCGTATTTTTAAGCTACCAACTTCCCTGTGCGACGATATTCAAAGGGTAATCTGGAGGTACTGGTAGGGGGCCAAGCAAGGGGAAAGGAAGATGCACTGGCTCAACAAGGATTTATTGTGTGCAAGCAAAAGTGACGGTGGAATGGGATTCAGAAGCATGGAGGAGTTCAATATGTCTCTACTCAGGAAACAAGTTTGGCGGCTTTGGAAACAGCCAGACACTTTCGCGGCGAGACTACTACGTGCAAAATACTACCCGGAGGGTGACATCTTCCAAGCTCGAATGGGGCCGAGGCCAAGTTATACATGGAGGAGTATCTATGAAGCTAGGAAGATTGTCAAGGAGCGTTTAAGATAGGTGGTCGGGGATGACAGCAAAATTCAGATTTGGGAAGACAAATGGCTTAATCGAGGCCCATCCTTGAAAGTATATTCACCAAAACCGCCTGGTCAAGCCCCCTGCAAGTCCAGGAGCTCATTGATATCGAGCGAGGTAGCTGAAAATATCAAACCATCCAGATGCTCTTCCGTCCCGGGGATGTCGAAGCTATTACATCTATTCCTCTGTGCTCTATGTTTCCGGAAGATAGACAAACTTGGAATGAAACAAAGGATGGCGAGTACGTCGTACGAACTGGGTACCATGTTCAGATGGAGCGGAAACTGTCAAACAAATCGAGCTCAAGTGACTAAACTTGCAGAGCCTTTTGGAAGAGATTATGGAACTTAAAAATCCCTCCTAGAATAAAATCTTTCGGCTAGAAACTCGCCAAAGAGGTCCTCCCATCATCCGGGGCAATTTCTCGATGAATCAAAACTGGAGATAACCGGTGTAATATCTGCGGCTGCACATCAGAGGGAAATGTGCACAACATTTTCCAATGCTCGAATGCAGTTGCGATATGGGAAGTCAGCGAGGTGGATGAAGGCTTATGGGCTGTCACATATACTTCTGCAATGGACTACCTCTATAAAGCACTAGAGGAGCTGGATGATGAGAAGAGAGGATGGTTTATTTGTGTGGCATGGCAGTGTTGGAACTCCCGAAACAAAAAACTAATCACAAATAAACATATACCTCCTTTGGTGTCTGTTAATATTGCTCGAGACACGCTCCAAGAATTTCTCTCACTACCTCCACTGGCGTCTGCTCACAAAACCCAAAGTGAGGCATCCTGGAAGCCACCCCCCGTTGGGTTCTGGAAACTGAATGTAGATGCGGCCAAGCTGGGAGAATGGGGCCGGGGCTGGGGTTTTGCCATCCGAGATTCTGAGGGCTAGGTAGTAGCATCGGGAACGAAACAAGCTCCGGGGTTTTCCAAGACTGAAACTGAAGAGGCTGAAGCCTACCTATTTGGGTTGCAAACGGCATAGAATATTGGGTTCCGATCGCTCATGGTGGAAAGTGACAGTTTATCACTCATCAGCAAGCTCAAAGCAGGATTTAAAGGAAACAATACAATAGGAGTACTTGTAGATGAAATTTTGAAATTACCTAGAAATTTTAAAACTGTTTCATGGCATCATGTTCTTAGGGGAGGGAACAAGGTTGCTCACTCGCTCGCCCATCACCAGCCCTTTGATTTGAATGTTAGAATCTGGGTGGAGGAAGGGCCCGAGCTAGCCTTGGACCTAGCCCGAAACGATATGTTCTTTTTCTTAAATAATATGAATTAGGCCCTTGTTGAGGGTTTTTGCTCAAAAAAAAAAAATATCTCTTCATGTTTTTCTCTTCTCACTTTTCTCCTTTACTTTTCACATTCTCTTTTCTCATCTATTCCACTTACCATAATTCTCACCATAATTCACCCCAGGTTACGACAATTCACCACACTTTTTCAAATTTCACTACACCGCACCATTACCACACCGCAACCAACCGTATAAAAGAACGGGGCCCAAAGGGAAAATGGCCCCTATGGGCAGCTACATTTGTAGCCTTCTGCCTACACCTGACCAAAATTTGGGTATGGGTGATTTTAGGTGCAATTAAATCCGTCATTCAATCAAAAACCTAATATCCGAATCTTGTTCAATAAGCAATTTGAACATTGAGGTCATACCTGAATTCGGATGTTCGGTGTCCAAATTGTATATAAAGAAAATGTCATACTTTTGATGTTGGAAATTGTTTGATTGTTTGATGTCCAAATTGTCTTATGCCATATTGTGTATAAATGTAATTTTAAGTCAACCCAAATTCATATACAAATCGGGTTCGGACATTGTCCGAAATGTTCGAACCCGGAATTTTTCCCAAAATTCGAGCAGCTTGAACTCAGTTTTTCTTACCTGGACCCAACCCGCTTTCCAACCGGACGATGACCGAGTGACCAAACTTTGGAAACTTTTGGTGATCATACCCGATTTTTTTTTCTTTTTCTGGAGCATACAAAATTAATCACTTTTGCTTTACCCTTAGTCATAGCTGATATTAAGCAGCTACAAACATTGCAATAAAAAGCAAAAGCTTCCCATGCCCAATGACTTGTCCCGATCAATCTCTATCAGCCTGTGACAACATGACAACACACATCTCCTTTGTTTTACTAAAATCTGCAGCTAGCTCTAATGGTGAGTAGCAGTAATGCTGCACCTCTTTTGCTATTGACCTCATTTTTTTCTGCAATGATTAAAGTCTCAGAATGGTTGTATGATAAAAATATGGTGGATAATGTGGTAAGAATGATTGATGTGGTAGGTGAAGAGAAAAAAAATGATAAGAAATAGGTGAAAAGTAGTCAGAAAAGTGAGGAGAGTGAAATTTATGACTCTTATGGTAGAGTGAAACTACATAAGGCTTCGTTCTTTTATGCGGTGAATTTGCAGTGCGGTAAGTCACGGTGTGGTAATTTGCGGTGGATTGCGGTAAATTGTAGTTGAAATAATAAATGGATGTTAAAATATTTTCATTAGAAAATATATTAAATAATAAATGAGTTGTGGTGGATTGCGATATGTTGCGGTGGAAATAATTTTGTGATTTTGTGAAAATATATTAAATAAAAAGGTAAATGATAATTTTTGATGAGTTGCGGTAGGGTGCAGTAAGTTACGGTAACTTACGATTCCGCATAAAAGAAAGGAGCCCAAAGAAGTCTCGATCTTAATTCCTCTACTTGCAACTGCTTCAAAGATCTTGTTTCTCATATTCCATATAGACCAAGATTTTGCAAAAAATCCAGCCACCCAGTGTTCTAGTTTTATTCCTAAAATCCACCAAGATCCAAGCTTGAATAAGAATCTGAAGGATGGTTGCTACCTGACAGTTCATCAGGAGGTGCTCAAGTTATTCATGTCTTGATTTTTGAACAGCAAGGTTTGTCGTCTACTACTCTATGATTTGGTGTTGCTCTTGTTGAATGTAATTTATTATTTCTAAGTGTGTGAAGATGGGTGTAAACAATGAAAAATTTTGAAGACTGTTAGCAAAGAAAATTTTTCTAAATTATCACTATGTTTTCAATATTTTTCCATTCTATCATTATGTTTTATTTTTTTTCCAAATTACCACCCACTGTATTATTTCTTACTAAATTACCACCAAGCAACTTGATAACCTCCAATAGAAGGTAATAGTTATTTTTCCCATTATTTCTTTTTATTTACCTTATAAAATGCTATTCCTTATTGTAGCCAAAATCAAATAGCAAATTTTTGTATACTAAAATATTTCAAAATATTTTTTAATTTAAAATTTTGGGTTGTAACATGGGTGGAAATTGAAGAAGAAAAAACCATTTGGAAATTTTTTTGGAATATTGATGGTATAAGAATTTACAATTTAATTTCCCAACAAATATAAATATGAATTTCATAAGAAACGAAAAGAAATAAAAGGGAAAAAAATAAGTTTAACCTTCTGTTGAAGGCCATCTAATTGATTGCTGATAATTTAGACCCGAAATGGTAAGTTAGTGGTAGTTTGGAAAAAAAAAAGTCGTGGAATGGAAAAATATTGAAAATTTAGTGATAGTTTAGGTCATGAACTCGGTAGCTTTCTAGACATATCTGGAAAGTCATTGAGCATCTGCCTCATTTCAAGAAAAGCTCTCATAAAAAAGGCCGATTTAATTATTTGCATCTTAATCTAGCGGTCAAGATTGTGACAGCTCGGTTTGTCTCTCCTCTACATTGTTTTCTGTGGCTTCTCTGTACCAAAGAAAAAGATTGATAAAAAACCAATGTTGAACATTTTGGATTAAGCATCTTGTTATGGAGCGAACAAAGAAGTTTCATTGAAATTTTTGCCTCCTATATTTTTCTTGTAGCTATTAGGCCCTATTTTTTTTTGTGGTTGGCAAACTGCGGTACCACAGCTCACCGCAATTTGCCACAACTCACCGCAGTTTCCCACAAATCATTACTTTTCTCTCTCCTCACTTTTCTATCTCTTCACTTTTCTCCTCTACTTTTTACATTCTCTCTCCTCACCTACCCCAAATATCAATAACTTACCACAATTTCACCACACCCCACCACAATTCCAACACACCCCATCACACCACACCGCAAAATACAGCAGAAAAGATCAGGGCCTTAGTTGTGGCTAATGGTTTGTTGCAAATTTGGTAGCAATCACGCAACCTCAATTTGCCAATTGAAAATCTTTTGTGCAAATTTTGTTATCGCCACTAGTTAACTGGTAACGTTATTTTAGTCAGTTTTTTTTAAAAAAAATGTTATTTAGTCATTACCCGTTAAAATTTTAACAGGTTTACATTTTACTCCTAATTATTTTAAATTTTGATCGTTAAAATTTTTGATCAGTTTCAATTTTACTTCTAGCTTAAGTAGAAGAATGAAATTCAACTAGATGTTGCTTGTTTTGTTTTTTTTTTTTCCTTCAACAATGGATGTTCATACGATTCTATCAATGATAGTCTTTCTTTCAAGAATCATTCATCAAATCAAATAAATTTCTGCAGCCTTAAAAAGTTATACTGTAATTTGTCGCTGTTAAGAAAAACTTAAAGATATGAAAGAAAGTGGTCAGCAGCATGAAAATCTAAATTTGTTTAGACGTGTCGGCATTAGATTTGTAACTAACATTTTGAAAATAAGAATTTATGTTGATATTGTAGATTTATTATTCTTGGTAAATTAGTTTGTTTAGATGTATGACTTTGTTAAGTATTTCTTCTTTAGTTTGTATTATTATCGGCCAATACCTCTAAAGTTAGTATTATTTTTGTCCAATAATCCAAAAAAAAAGAGATTTCACTTAAGTAGTGTTAGATAACCATTGAGATTGTGAGCTTCAATTTTTGCAGCGATCTCATTTGTGTAAAACATAAGCTCCTTAAGCCATGGTCTTTGGTTGAGTTATTTTTAAGTTTGGATGGATAAGTTATGATAAGTTGTGATAAATTAGGATAAGTAATGATGATTGTTCGGGGAACTGTGTTTTTAGAGTGAATGTTTTTTTTGGAGAACTGTGTTAAGTTTGGATAAGTTGAGATAAGTTAGGATAAGTTGGGATAAGTTAGATAAGTTGGGAGTGTTATATCCAACCCAACCAAAGAACTAGGCCTAATAATTATTCACTCGATTTTATATTTGTGGAAGTATTTCACTCAAGTTTTGAACTTATCTAATTTTGACAAACAACAAGCTCCTAATTAAGTATAAGGCCCTGTTCTTTTATGAAGTGGCTGGCTGTGGTGTCGTACCTCTCCGTAATTTGCCATATTTCACCACAACTCACCAATCCACCACAATCTACCACAACCCATGATAATCTACTTTTTCTAATTTAATTTATCTTTTTATTAAAAAATAAACTTTTCATAATTCACCAAAATTTCACATTTTCTAACACATTTACAATTATTAAAACCAAAACCCACCACAACTTTCCACAACCCTCCACAATCCACCACAACTTTTCCGAACCCACCACAATTCACTACAATTCCACCACACCGCACCGCGCCATACCGCAGCCAACCGTATAAAAGAACGGGAGCTTTAAGTAGAGTTGGCAAAAATCTGGGTCCACGTAATTTCGAGTTTGAAAAAATTGGACATAGGGCAAAAACATGATTTCCGATATCCATTTTTTGTTGTACTTTTTGGATCGGGTTCGGGTGATAAATCGAGCAAGTATAAATTTGGGACTCCAGTGCACCTTTATTTATGTGTTTTATGATGTTAACTCGACCTTATATACTTTGTTACATTGCAAAAGTAGTTTTTTAGTGACTAGATGGAGACATGACAGGAGAGCTTTCAACAGGCGATCTAGAGAGGGTGAGATTGTAAAGGAAACAATTGGTCGACTTCACCATGAAACATGGGAATAAGGTCCCTCGAGTATGTTCTATTCCCTCTTATACTTTATAGGGTGCTCACCCTAACTTTTCTCGAGCATTAAACATTGTGATTGGAGTTCTTGTTCCTTAGAAAAAACATGAAATCAAAGTCATGCAGAGGAGCACCCCCTCTCACCCAAACCAAAGTGGCAGTGAATTAGTTCATCAAAATGCTTTGAGAGGTGGTTCGAGCTTTACCGGGCCTTTTGACACATTGGGTTTCATTGGGAAATCAGTCCTTAAAATCCATGTAAACGAGCGCCCTCCTAAGGGTCCATCCCAAGAATGGTCTTCGGAATGGGAGGAGATGGATCGCCAGTGTTGCAAGAGCGCCTTCACTCAAGTTTCCCCTCTGGTGCCCTATTTGAAGGGCAAAGTCTATGCCTCCCCTGCTGGTTCAGGTTGTAAAGGCAAAGGACATGTTGTTAACCGCAAATGATACTTGGAAACCGAAACCAAATCGAAACTGCCGGATAA
The DNA here is from genome assembly GCA_029582165.1 of Portulaca oleracea. Classification (NCBI taxonomy): domain Eukaryota; kingdom Viridiplantae; phylum Streptophyta; class Magnoliopsida; order Caryophyllales; family Portulacaceae; genus Portulaca; species Portulaca oleracea. The sequence goes on from CM055870.1 coordinate 12,344,898, forward strand.
TCGCAATGAAAACATGGTTAATTGCTTTTTGGATTTTAGTTTATAATTAACCGCCAGTTTTCAGAGATTTAAAGAAACAGTCGTCGTAAAATAATTTGACATTCTACTTTGAAGTTTCACATTTGCTACTAAATCAATCAAACTCGGTTAACCTCGCTTCATAAAAATGTAGAACCTAAATCGGTTCGGTTGACCTAAACCGTTTTTCTAAAAAAAATTCAAACAATTGACAAGTACCGTTTTTACAGCTTTGCGGTTTAATTTTCCCCTTTTCAATTTCGATTTTAGGCGCCCACCCCTACTTGTTGTCACTCGTTATTTGGTTTGATCCATTTTGCTTGTTTTAGTGGCTTGTGATATGATAATAACATGACAACTATCCAATGGAATGACAAGTGAAGATGGGCTAAAGAACAATGGATGTACGTACCAATGCTTAAAGAAGCATATTGCTTAAAAACCGACTTTTCATTCATAGGCGCTTAAAAAATTGTACATTAATAGTGCTTAAGAAGCGTTCCTCAAGAGTGGAAAGTTGTAGACACTGGATTCTGTCGTCGATTTAATTTGATTATTATGTAATTTTATCTTGAGCATGTTAGGTAGTTTAATCAGCATGGTAGTCTAGCACACGTCTTTCATCATCATAAAATACCCTACTACCATCGATTTCCAGGTCTTTCATAAAGAGTCTATTGTTTCCCATCATTTTCACCTCAAATTGACCAATTTTCAGTCATTCTCACATATATGTGCATACTATTTTGAATCCCATTTTTTTCACAACTATATGAGTCTTGGGGTATGACACTTAAAAAGTGTTTTGCTCAATCATTAAAATTATATTAGTATATTGTAAGTTGAAATAAAATGATATAATCGAATCCTATAATTATAATATTACATATAAATTACACAAAATTATACTTTTGTACATTATTTTTTTATATTTTCAAAAAACAACTAAATCAGCCTAACAAACAAGATTGATTCAATTAAGGTATAATTTGTGCTCATTGAAGTAATGAACACAACCAAAGCTTCTTATAATTGATAATTAACTCTTACTATTTTAAAAATTGTTATAAAAAATCATTAAAATACTAATTTAAAAAGAGATTAAACACTTAAAAAATATCTTAAGGTAAGACTCCTATCATCCCCAAACATTTTTTCCTCGTCAAAGGCCTACTTCTAGTTCTTACTTCTTAGTGTTGATAGAGGACTGATATTGGTGAAAAACATTGATAACAATTAGACCTAGTTCTTGGTTGCAATGCAGTGCGGTGTAGTGTGGTGGAATATGGAAAGTTACGATATGGTCTGGCATCGCAGCCTGTCAGCCGCATAAAAGAACGGGGCCTTAGTCATACGAAAATGCAAATACCGAATATATACAAACAAAAGTACAACCAAATGATTTACTAAAGCTCCGTTCTTATATGCGGTAACTTGCGGTGCGGTACCGCAACACACGACACTACTTAATATTCTATCACACTTCACCACACTTTACAACAATCATTATCAAAATATCTTCTATTTTTTTCTCTCCTTTCACTTTTCTCCTCTAATTTTTACATTCTTCTTCCTCACCCACTCCGGCCATCACAATTCTTATACAACCCACCACACTTTTTCAAATTCTACCGCACCGCACCATTATTCGCGCCACACTGTATAAAAGAAAGGAGACACTTGATGCCCTAATAACTGACACTACTCAAGACCCAGTCGACATTTCTGAAATTTCTTACCCAAATCATAATCTTGAATTAACATCATCTCAACAAGCTAATTAAACTTACGGGTTATTATCAATACTAGAATCATGAAGACGATCTCCAGCACTATTCCGAAAAGCAGACCAAGCCCTAGCCTTGTCATCAGCATCCTCACCTTCAAGATTATACGCAAATCCGCCATGGCTAGTGAGATCCATCCCAGCCATCTCCTCCTCCATGGTTATCCTCAACATCTTGAGCTTATGCAGCAGATAGAAGAGTGATCCCATGGTGAGGCTGACCCATGCACAGACAGTGACGATCTCCACCACGTGTGCCGCCAGGAGCCGCCACCCGCCGCCCATGAGGAGGCCGTAGGAGGCGGCGGCTGGGCGGCCCGGGTAGACCTCCTGGAGGTATTCCTTCTTGGCGAACAGGGCGGTGAAGATGATCCCCCATGAGCCGCACCCCCCGTGCAGCTGCAAAGCCTCCAATGGGTCGTCGTACTTGAGCTTTTCGGCTAGGATGTTGCAGGAGATCAGGACCATCGCGGCTACAATGCCGCAGATGCAGGCCGCCCAGGGGTCCACCACGGAGCAGCCGGCGGTTATGGCTGCGAGTCCGCCCAGGAGACCGTTGCAGACGTCTGTCACGTTCCAGTGTCCTGCGAGTAATCTGGACAGGGAAGGGGGATTTATTAGGCCCAGTTCTTTTATACGATATTTTGCGGAATAGTGTGTTGGAATTGTGATAGGGTGTGGTGGAATTGTGGTACGTTATTAGTATGTGGGGTAGGTGAGGGGAGAGAATGTAAAAAGTGAAGGACAAAAGTGAGGAAAGAGAAAAATGAGGAGAGAGAAAAGTAACGATTTGCGGTAAAATGTGATGGGTTGTGGCAAATTGCGGTAGGCTGTGGCACTGCAGTTTGCCAACTACAAAAAAGAACAGTACTTAATAGGGTTGGGTTTAGGGTTCTGTGGTATAGAAGTGCAAGATACTAAGCTAACCTTGTGGTCTATGTGTGATGTGTATATTTTGGAAGTTTTGGGAACTCTTGAAATGAGCTGAAAGGTAGAAAAAATTTTGAAGTCTTACAAATTAATATAGGTCAAATATTTTCTATCACTTGACCCAAATCGAATAACCCATCTAAATTTGATCCGACACATATTCAAAAATACTCAATTTAATTGAATAGGAATGAACATGAATTTAAGTGACCCAACCTCACTCGACTTTACCTAAATATATATTTTACCAAAGTTTGTTTTTACAAGTTTGATAATCTTATTTAGCAAAATATAAAGTGACTTGAAATCAACTCGATCAGAAGATAAGATGAACACACCCAAACCTAACCTAACTCAAACCTTTTTGACATGGAATAACCCAATTACCAATTTTTCCTTAAACAGTACTCCCTTCATTCCATATTAATTGTCATAATTTTGCCTTTTACGGTTTCCAATATCACTCTTTGATTGATAATTTCTTGGATAATATGTTACTAACAATTGCAATATTATACTTATATTATAGTATTTTTCGTTATGAATCTAATTGTTGTAATTTTATATAGCAATTGATTGTATATATTGAGAAATTTATGGTCAAAATTTTTGAAATTTGACTGCAAAATTTTTAAAGACGACACTTAATATGAAAGTGAGGGAGTACATATTCAGATTTATTTCTCAATTTCAAGCACATGCCTTTTTGACATGGAAAAATTGTTTCTTGGAAAACTATACTTTGCATCATTTGGTTTACAACATAAAATCTTGGCAAATAGGTAGGGAAGTTTTAGCAATAGTTGGCTCAAATTGTCTTTATTTATTTATATTTATTTCTCCTTCTTTCTTATCATTTAAAACTAACGGAGTATTTTTGAAAAATGTGGCCCATCAAATGTTTCAACAAGTCTTGGTAAGATTTTTCCCTATCCCTTCCCCCAGGATTCCTTAGACTAAGGCCTGTCAAATTCATGTGTAAAAATCAGTTGGGTAAAAGTTAAATTTTGGTAACTTTTGATAACTTTTGGTAACTTTTGGCAAATTGATGTCGATATGTCAAAATTAAATTTTTTTTTATTTTTAAATTTTGGTAAAAACTGGTAAATTTGAGTAAATTACATTTACTCATGAATTTGACAAGGCCTAATTCCGAAATTACATTTACCCATGAATTTTGGTAAAAACTGGTAAATTTGAGTAAATTACATTGTCCCAAATAATTTATTCTATTTACTTTTTCACAATTTTCGATAAAGACTTTCACTATTAATTTTTCACATTTAATTTTCATAAAATTTATAATATCATATTTAGATAAAAATATTATAAATCTTATATAATAACTAATTATGGACTATGTAATTTGATAAATTAATAGGCAAATTTTAGAATTTTTAACCTTATTAATCAAATATGGATCCCTTAGGAATCTCGTGTAACTCTTTTCACACATCATGATTCATGACACACACTAGCTAGCTACCAAAATAGCCGCACCACATGAACAAAATTAATACACACGAAATTATACTCCTATGCATGCATCATTACCTACCTCTTGCCAAACAGGGTAGTAAGAGCCGCCGTTGCACCGGCAAGGGTAGTCGTAACAGCAGTCCTCCCCACAGCACTCCACTGCCCATAAAACGACCCGCTCGACCCATACGCCTTCGCAATCGTCAAAAACGAACCCGGGTTAAACCCGTACCACCCGAACCAAAGCAAGAACGTACCCAAAACCACCAACGACGCACTGTGCCCTTTCAACACCACTTTCTTCCCGGCATGATCGAACCTCCCGATCCTCGGACCCTCAATAAACGCCCCCCAGAACCCCGCCACTGCACCCACCAAATGCACCACGCCCGACCCGGCGAAATCCACCACGCCCGACCCGAACAACAACCTCGCCCCGAACGGGCTCCCCCACCCGTCATTCGACCAGAACCAATGCGCAACAACCGGGTACACAAACCCGGTTAAGAAGCTGGAGTAAGCCAAATAGGATCCGAACTGAGTCCGCTCGGCGATCGACCCGGAGGTGATCCCAGCGGCGGCGATGGCGAAGCAGTATTGGAACAAGAAGAAGTTGTAATCGTAGGATAGGGAGGGGTTTGGGATGTTGTTGAGGCCGAAGAAATGGCGGCCGATGAAAGGGGATTTGGATCCGAATGCGAAGGCGAACCCGAATAGGTAGAAGAAGAGGCCACCCGTGGCGGCGTCTAGGACGTTGGTGAGGAGGATGTTCATGGTGTTCTTCGCCCGGACTGAGCCGGCGCAGAGCATGGCGAACCCGATCTGCATGGAGAAGACGAGGTAGGAGGAGAAGAGGAGGTAGACGGCGTTCGTGGCGGAGATGGCGTCGGCAGTGGCGGAGGATGCGGCGGCGAATTGGGCGCAGATGTAGGTGGCGGCCTCGGTGGAGTTGCCTAGGAGGGGTGTGAGGTCCGCGGCGGAGCAGGCAGTGGACCCCATTGGTGGAGATGGAGTGAAGGAAAGGACAGTGGTGGTGGGTGAGGGTTTAGAGGAGGGCTTTCAGGGTGGAACGACTGTTTCTGTTTGTGTATTGGAAAATGGAATTCTGTTGTCTTTTTTTTTATTGGGATCACTGAATCTAAGAATCTCTCGTTTTTTTCGTTTTAAAGAAGGCAGAAAATGAAATGGATTCCTCCCTTAAAAAACTAGATTCCGTTTCTGATAAAGGTAAAATTGAACAGATTCCGTAAAATTATTTGAATATTCAAATCGGTGAAACTGATTTTTAGGCTGGCAAGTTCGATTTGAAAAACGCCTAGTTTTGACGTAGATTTTTGTCCAAATTTTTATATAGATAGAATATTTTGACATAATATCTCTTTTTTTCTTATTGTTCGAATTCGATTCTGACCCGTTATATTCGAATTGTCCCAAAAGGAAACCTGGGCCCTGCAGCTAGAGGTGAAGTAATTCGAGATGAAAGAGGCAACTGGGTTAAAGGTTTTATGGAAGACTTTGGGGACTGCACAGCTCTTACAGCGGAATTGAAAGCTGCTCTCAGAGGGATTCAACTGACCAAGGATATTGGAGTAGAAAGACTTTGCATTAGAATGGACTCGAAGTTAGCGGTGGATAGTATCCGAAGTCCAACACTCCAAAGTCCAAAGAACAAGCCCATCATTGAGAGATGTCGGGCCCTCTTCAGTGATCCTTCTTGGGAAGTCACTATTGAGCATTGTGCCAGAGAAGCTAATTGTGTGGCGGACAGACTGGTGAACCTAGCTCTTACATTAGATGATTTTCAATTAGCTTACATGGACCAATCTCCGGAATACTTCGAAGAAATGTTACATGTCGATATTGTTGGGGAGGCATGCCCCTTAAACTCTATGTAACTTTTTTGAGTAGTCCTTAAATAAATCAGGGTCTCTTGCCCCTCATTCGCACCAAAAAAAAAGAAAAGAAAAGAAAATTCTTTAGGTGGAACACTTGAGATAAAAAAAATTTAAAGATACAAATCTTATATTTCATTAGAAGAAATATGGTTAAACTCAAAAATAATAATAAAAAAACTCATTCTATTGAAGATTCTTACTTGTGCAATAATACATGTCTAGTGACAAGATACTCCTCAAGTATCTTGTTTTTATGAAAGTAGTGTTTATTATATTGTAAGTAAAAATTACGGATGAAAACATAATTTTATATAATTTACGTGTAATATTACAATTTTATAATTTACGTATAATATTACAATTTTAGACATTTATCATTTCCATTAAGATATAAGTATATATATTTTATATATTTTATTTTTACAAAAAAAAAGTATATATATTTTATAGGAAGACAAGATGTTAAGAGGTGGGTTGGCCAATGTTGTGTCATTTTCATACTCGCAATTTTGGTTTGAATAGAGGTTGAAACGTAGACATTTCTAGGCGAAAGAGAAGAAGACGGTAGACTCTTCACTCTTCACTCTTCACTCTTCACTTTTCTCTCCTCTTCTACGCGCGCCAACCCTTGTTCGTCAATTTGCTTTCTGCAGGTAATAAACCTTTCAATTTTATGTAATCTTTGTCCAATCATACTTGAATATCCTCCATTCCCCCAACTTTGATCGCGCTTGTCTTTCATTTAGTCATGCCGACATGCTGCTCGTTCATGTTTGCCGTAGTTACTAATTTCTTAATCTAATTGTCATGCTGGGTTTTCTCCATATCCTTGAATTCGATCCTCCCCTTGGTTTTCTGTTAAAATTGTAGTTTGGCTTTTAAAATTTTCCTTTGAGCTTAAACAGGGGAAGAAACAGAAGCGATCTGGATTTTTTTAATGTGGGGTGTTGATTGGTATGAATTTCTGTGTGGATTGTTCTTTAAACTGTGACAAGGTGACCCTTTTCTCCCAAAACAGTTGGTTTTGCATTTGGGATGATTTTAACGAAAATTCATGGGTAAATTTAATTTACCAAAATTTACCGGTTTTTACCTTAATTTACCAAAATTTATCAAAAATTACCAAACTTTAAAAAATAAAAAAATTAATTTTGATATATTGGTGTAAATTTGACAAAAGTTACCAAAATTTACTAAAAATTATCAAAAGTTAACAAAATTTAACTTTACCCAACTATTTTTTACCCATGAATTTGACAGGATTGTGTTTCCATTGTGCAAGTTCATGTTGAATTTAACATTAGAAGGATTGTAGCAAGTTCTTCACAGGAAGTGATTTGATGTAAATTTGCCAATATGTCGAGGAAAGGAAGTGTGCCTAGAGCATATCAAATTGAGTTTTTGTACTTCCTATGGCATTTTGATGCCATGGGATGTTAGGTTCAGGAGCTATTGCTCATTAGTCATTACTATGTCTTTCAATTGCTATGAATGGAACCGGAACTAAGGGGGTGTTTGGCTACCAGTTTGTTGGGTAACTTTTATCTTTTCAAATACATGAGATGTTTGATAAACAACTTTTCATATTAGTTTTTTTGGACCAATAAACTAATTTTCAAAAAGTTACTTGAAGAAGCTTCTTGAGGTAGCTTTCCACGAACATACCAGAAATAATCGGATATCACTGTGTTTCTTTTTCTTCACTTGATATTGGTTTATGCATCCCTGCAGTTTGCAGATGCAGAAAATACATCACTGCTAATTGTATTGTTTACCTTTGCTTGGAATTCTAATCCATTGCCTTGTTGCAGTTTACCTGAATGTATAAAATCACCACAGGTCTGTTATATCAGCAAATTTGTTTTTTGTATTATAATGGCTACGTTGATAGTCTTTTTAAGTGTTGAGACTATCATTCTTTGTTGATTTGATGGTATTTTCGTTGTACTCTCCCGATCATTTATGAACAACTTGGCTAGATATATTTCCAATTATTGAGAAGTAGGTTAATTTCAGAGGAGAAGCGACCGATAGTTTGAGTAACCGATAGTTTGAGTAATGAGTATCTAACTGTACGTACTTGGTACAGGTCACAAATGGCTTCTAAACTCCGTTCATTCTGGAGCAGTCCGGTTGGCCCGAAAACAACTCATTTCTGGGGGCCTGTTGCCAACTGGGGCTTTGTCATAGCTGTATGTTTCTGAACTCTGTTAAAGAAATACATATATATGTTTCCTGTCTTCATAGATCAGAATTAATCGTGCAAATTCAGAGTTATTAATCGTTTTGTAATCAATGGAGTTCACAATCACAGGGGCTTGTGGACATGAAGAAACCTCCTGAAATGATATCTGGCAACATGACTGTAGGTTGGCATTGCTGGGTTTTTCTTTTCCCTACGAAAATAATTGTATTTTTCTAGGCATACTACCGAAGTGAACTGATTGTATATCGTATTTGGTGGTACAGCAATGTGTATCTACTCCGGGTTATTCATGAGGTTTGCCTGGATGGTGCAACCTAGGAACTATCTACTTCTTGCATGTCATGCTTCGAATGAGGCTGTCCAATTGTACCAACTCTCAAGATGGGCAAGGGCTAATGGGTAAGTTTTCAGTAATTGAAACTTCTTTGCTTGAGAAGAACTGCGAGATTAGTCGTCTGGGGTTGCATGGTTGAACCTGAAATCCCTCTTTGTTGCAGATACCTGCCGGAAAAGAACAGGCAAATTTCATCGAAGAAAGAAGAAGATGAAAGCACGCAGCGGTAACTTTGATATTTGGATCAAATAATCATGTCTCATCTGACAGTGTAAATGTGTAATCTATGAATTGTTATTGCTTGAGTAGTGTGTAATTGTGACAAGATGATTCATGAAGAGTTATAGTTTGGTGCTATTTTTCTGTACAGTTGCCTTGTTCAGACATCAGTAATTAATCACTCACCATGTACCCTGTTTGACTTCTGGGTTGTTTTAGAATTTGCAAGGATTTGGGTTAATTTCTGGAGATTAAAGGGATCAAGACAAACTTAGAGCTCAGCCTTATCATATAGGCATAGTTTTTAAATCTCGATCTTGATATATGATCCTCCGTTTTCATAATCCAAAATCCTCGATGCGATTCTACTATCTACGTTCCGATTCACTATCCTATGTGGGTTAATTCCAAATCCTAACTACCCATGGATCCAAGGTTAGGATCCCGATTCTAATAACCTTGCATATTAGTAAAGAATATTGGATTCTCAATATCAGAATATTGAATTACATGCTAGATCTAGATATATGCTTGAGATTCATATACTACAGAATTTGTGACGGAAAGATTGAAGGGAAAAAAAAAACAAAATAGTTGGTGACAAAATACATGGAAACTTATGCCCAGAAGTAAAGCTAGTTACAAAATTAACTCTCTACCCTTGTTCTTTGTTTTTTGTTTTTACCTTGAGCAATTCTAATAAATTTATTCCTCAAAAAGTTGCTCGAAGAGTTCCACGGTAAGTTCCATCACCAGAGCAATAATCTTGAAGATGATCTTGATCATCACGAACATCAACGGTGGAGACGTCAAGATGTGCAGCCATCTCAAATTCGAACCGATCATAGACCACATTCTGAATGGAATCAAAATATCTTAGTACAAAAGCGATATAGGATCAAATTGGTGAATCTTATCCCACGAATACTACAATCTCCTTTATTGAATACTTCGAGTCAATGCTTTAGACTGGTGGTTACCAATTATGGAGCCACCAGAATATTCACACCCCGAAACCCCTAATCTTTGATGGTGGTTTCTCGAGAGAGAACCAATTAGATCCTTGTTGTATATACCAATACACACCACGTAGACATATATATACAGGTTAGCTTTGGAGACATACTCCAAGATCTAATAAGAATACAACTCAGATAAGTAGTCTCAATCCTAATTTGTTTAGGAATTCTTATTATTTAGAAATTGTACTGTAGATAAATTGAGTTCATTTAACTAACAAATAATTAAGCGGCTGTTAATTTACCAGCAACTCATGCTCGATCACCTGAGCTTTATAAAGAAAATAACCTAATCTCGAAATTCTTCTCTCGACTCATACGAGGAATGGGGTATGCGATCAATAGTAACATGTAATATTATATCAAGTCACCATCTGACCAACATAACACTTTCAAAATAACCAACAATGTCCTAAACCATCCAAAACATTACCAATGCCCTAAACTATCCAAAAGGAGGTCGCGCTCATGATCTTTGCATATCACTGTCGCGACGACTCGTGGTCGCCCCCAACATTGTCAGGCTAGGTAGTTTTCTTTTTTTAGGGTTCGCAGAGGTTACAGTCGTGACTTCTTCTGATCACGCCCGTGACCTCTCTCTGTGGGGTAGTCCCCTCGCGCAAGAAACGAGTGTCATGGTTGTAACATTCGAATATCACGCCCGTGACCTATTTTCTCAAGATTTAACGTTGTCAGGCTAGGTAATTTTCTTTTTTTTTTCTTTAAAGGAACTTGTAGTTTGGTTGGGGTTAAGGTGACCAACTGTCCAACTAATTAGTTAGCCTTGTCCATGATAATTAGGAGGAAGAATATATGGTATGGGCCAACCACACTGTATGGGTCCAATTGAAGCGGACCATCTTTCCCTTGCCACCGGCAATAGTGAGCTGGATATCTTCAACTTAGGCCCTGTTCTTTTCTGCGATATGGTGTGGTGAAATTGTGGCGGGTTGTGATGTAATTGTGGTGGGTTATTGGTATGTGGGGTAGGTGAAGAGAGAGAATGTAAAAAGTAGAGGAGAAAATGAGAGAAAAGTAATGATTTGTGGTAAAGTATAGTGGATTGTGGCAAATTGCGGTATGCTGTGGCACTGCAGTTTATCAACCGCAGAAAAGAACAGGGCTTCCAAAAAAAAAACGAGCTTTTCTCCCCCGAATCTCTTGCTTGGATGAGTGTTGTCTGCCATTATACAAAATCTCTGCCATATGTTCTGAATTTCAGCTCCCACTACTATGTCTAATTGTCTATGTCCTTGTTGCTTCACACCTTATACTACTACTCCACAGTTGGTAGGCGAAAAGTTTATCTACAGTTATCAAAATTACTATCAATCCCATATATAGTAGGGTATGAACTTTGATGAACTAGTAGTTCACGTTGTGGAATCATCTCAACCAAAAGTTTAATCTGAAGGTTGAAGTCCCAAAAATGATTTTAAATTGTAACACATTTGCTATAAAGATTGTGTTTAACATTAGTGTTTGAGGTGGTCTTTCACATTTTGACCAAATTAAAATTATAATTTAATGAATATTCGTATTGATTGTTTGTAAAAATTATCTTTTAACCTAAAATTTATCGAAAATCACATAAATGCTATCGTAAAAGTAATTAATACATATTATTTTAAAATTGGTGGTAAACGGTATAAATTGAGTTTCAACTACTTTTTCAAAAATAACTAACTTTATTGAACGCAACTTTTTCAAATAGTCAATCTAAACAGTTAATCTAAACAGCTAATGCAAATCGTCAACGACTAATAGATATTTGCTAAATAGGACCCATATCATAATTGAACAACATTGTTAGAATCAATTGGCTAGAATTGTAATGGGTTCATCTTTCTGTGTTTCTTTTTTAGTATGAACTCAAGATCGTATATACTACCTTCCGTCTCAAAATGTTTGTTCATTGACTAAATTTTTACTGTTAATTACTCACAAATTATAATGAATTAAAATATGAAATCATTACCATTTGAAAGATAATTTGCTAAAGATTACATTGACGGTAATTTTATATTGCAACTCATTCTAATTTGTGAGTACGGTCAAAATTTAGTCAACGGACAAACATTTTGGGACTGATGTAGTAATAAATTTACTTTGCTTGTAAAATTTTATATTCCATTCATTTCTTTTTATTTTTTCTTTTCAAAATAATTATAATGAGAGAAACTAATATTACAAAAATTTATAGGATGGTTATTGAGAAAATTAATTAATTATATTTAATTTAAATCAAAATTTGAGGTTGATTCAATGAATTGAATGGTAATAGTAAAATAAAAAAATGGTAATTAAAAGTAATAATTAATAGCTATCTTCTATATGAAACAAAAAAAGTTAATTAGATAACACAGAACGGAGATAGTGATAGCGATCCACTAATCATTTAAAAATTGAACTCAATTACAGAAGTTCCCTGTAAATCCTCACTATCATCCCTATTAGGCAATTCTTTATAAATACTATTTTCAACATAATTACTATTTCAGAACCACATATATGAACTTGCTTCATTTACGATTGAAAAAATAAAGACATATTTATATTTAATATTTTATTACAAATATAAAAGCGGATCATCTAAATTGGGTCTCTATCTTAAAGCAAAAAATTACTCTAAGGTACCCTAACTTTTGGTGAAATGTTTTACTGGTACCCCAACTTTTCAAAACTCATTTTGGGGTACCCTTAATTTTAGGATTAGTAATTATTAGGTGTTTTTCCGGTCATCAATTTTATTAAGTGACCGAAATGCCCTAGTTTTTCCATTCATGAAGAAATACCGTTGAAGGAGAAGGATAAGGATATTTCGGTCACTTAATAAAATTAATAACTGGAAAAACACCAAATAATTACTAACTCAAAAAGTAAGGGTACCTCAAAATGAGTTTTGAAAAATTGGAGTACTGAAAAATAGTTTCTCCAAATATTGGGATACCTCTGAATATTTTTTTGATCTTAAAGATGTTCCAATTAGACTGAGTGATCTAATGGGAGGGTAAAACTCATGTCCAAAGGATTATCCACATTGATCCAGTTACCCAATCCATATTGAACAAATTTTCTATTTTGCTCCATAAATTTGCTAAATTGAACTTATATTTTTCAAAGTACAACTGACATAAACTTATTTATGCAAAATTGTAAACTTATTTTTGAAAAGTTACACTGAAATTAAACAACTTTGCTTCAATTTTTTTTTCACTAAACTTTATGAACTCATTTACAAAAATGAAATAATGAGAGACAATAGTAAGTGTGAGTTCTTAGATAAAAATGGCACTACTCCCTCCACCTCCACTGCCACCATTACACCGTCACCGTACCCTTGCTTTCCACCACCAAAACCATCGACGCAGCCACCTTCACCCAACATCCTATGATTAACAGTCTAACGCTAACACCTCCACCATCCATCACCGTTGCAAAAACAGCCACCAACACCTAAGAAAGACAAATCAAGGCCACCCATCCAAATTGTCCAAACCAAACCAAATCACATAAACCCACATACTCTAATCTTATAAAATCATCAATTGGAAATTATACTTACTAATTTTAAACCCAAAAGGCTCCGAAAAACATCAATCTTGCCGCTGAAAACTGTCCAGAAACTCATTTTCTCTCTCCTCTGTTCAACCATTGTGCAACCATTGTTGCTTTTTGTAAGGAGTTAGGGTTTCTTGAACCAACAATTGAAGAAGAATAGGAAAACCCCTAATTTTTGGGCCTAGAACAATTAGGGAGAAGATTGTCACTATAAACATAAATTAATGACAGTTTCATAACGTTTTTTCGGGTGGCAAATTTATCATTTTTACATAATTTAGTGCCATTTTTATCCGGGATCTCTAGCATGTGTACAGGGCAGCAGGGTAACCAAATTGATGCAAATAATTAGTGTAATATTTCCCTTATGAAAAGAAAAGAGGGTTTTTTTTGACAGAAAAAGGGGGATAGCTAAAGCTGCTTGCAAGGACATATGTTCTACATCATTAACTTTGAGCATAAAATCTATTAATCTCATACTTATATTTATCTTTATGGTCTTTTGACTATTGGTTGGTAATTTCCACGTATATTACTATACTAGTACTTATTTACCTTAACAAAATCTCATATTAGAAGAACAGTAGATGTAAAATCTTGTCTGAATGCAGTAACTATACAAAGGTAAATTCGTCATTTATCCCCTCCTGTAAAAGTTTTAGGAGTAATTCTTTTGATATAAAAAAATACATAGTATATATTAATATCGCCTTTTTTTCGATTATTTTAACTTGAATTATTGCTACATCATGATATGTTCATAAGGTTACCGACGCAGACTAGACTTGCCTGCTATATCACCATGCACCCATGCTGGGTTTTCTCTCGTCACTCAGCAATATATGAAATAGTTTAAAGGGGTGATATAAGTTAATAATTATCTTAAATTGTTTATATTTTATATTTTTTTATAGTTTTTAACAATAATTTCTCTAATAATTATATATATTTATCAACTATAAAAGTATAATATTTATTATCTATGTCAAAAAATATAAATAATAGTCTAATCTTATCAATAATAGTGAAAAATGCACATTTATATATGCATAGTTTTATATTTATGAAAAAATATAAATAAATAATTATTTTTTATAATATTTATAAATTATAATAATACTCAAAATAATAAAACATACCTTGATAATAATTTAAATATACTTACATTTAACCATCTTGCATCAATATACTTATCAGTTTACAATTGATCAAAAAACAAGAAACTAAAAATAAAAGAAAACAGAAAAAGGCAGAAACAAGAAAAAGAAGAAAAGAAGCTAAGCTTGTCATTACCACGTACTGTCCATTTGCCACCAATCCACCATATCAAATCTCTCTTTTGTCAATGAAATTCGCTATAAGATTTGAAACACCTTATTCTTGCTTGGAAAAAAAAATAGAAAAAAGAAAAAGACTATGCTTGTAAGATAATGCATAAATTCCCCCCTAGCTCCGCTTTTTGTATTAAATAATTGATTTTTCAATTATAATAAGAAATTTTGGTTCAAAGAGAATAAAAAAATCTGCTTCATAGATTATTGGGACAAAGAAAAATAAAATTATTAATTTTTTTACCATACTTTTAAAAACATATATTCTCACAGACCACAATATACATACATATATATATATGGTTTAAGTGCGGTTTAAAGAAATTTTTTTTATCCTCCCTCGAAACAAAATTGCATGCATTTATTTTTCAGCGTATCCTCCCTCAAAACAAAGGAAAACTGACTTTAAAATACATTAGTCAAACCTAGCTTATGGGTTACTAAGTATGCATGATGGTCTACTAATTAGAACCTTTTTACACTAGCATGGAAGTTCAATTCATAATTTTTTTATATGAGCTAGGGGAAAAAAGAGGGCAAACACACAAAAATGTCATTTAATTAGTTTATACAATATGGATGTGTATAAATGGTCATAGTGCCTAAAAAATATCTAACAATATGAGAGATAAAGATCAATATAATGTATAGTTCATATGGGGTTTTTAAATTTCAATAATTTTTACTTTAAGCTATGATATATGGACTAATTTAAATTTTCAAAATATCCAATAATAATCTTAACTTTAAAAGAGTTACGTTTCAATATACTATCCTCAAATCTTGACTATTTTAAGGTAGTAATATAGGGTAATGTGATGACAAAATTTGCTTGATTTTAGCAGTGCATATCAAACATCTCTGCTGGCACATTACTTTACCATCACACATGCATAAATTAAAATTTATTAACACTCAATTAAAATTTAGAAAAAAAAAAACTGTTTAAACACATACTATACACCTGCTTCTCCCCTCCAGCTTTTTAATATTTTAAAATGTCATTACTTATGTCCAACAACACAATCATACAACATATCATTCAATTGCATGATTTGGTTGGATATATAAATATATATTCTAGCATATATATATATATAGACAAATGCTATGGTTAATAATAATTGCCAAATCATGCCACAATTGAATGCAGTAGCACTCTTATTATTAGATTATCCATGAAAAATATCACCTGATCATATCATGCATATACTCATTGGGAAATGTGCCTGTAGGGGACAAAAGGAGGGTCCAAATACTACCAAATAATAATAGTAATAATAATAATAATTAATAACATAAATTTAAAAGGGCAAAACAAAATAAAGTATTGTCCGCTACCTCTTACAGTCTTACTACTGTATACACAGATCTGTCCTTACTGTTCTACTGCCTCAGATTCCAATCTTATCTGCCATTGTTTAGCTTTCAGCAACTTTTAAAACATGAATTCTTCACATATTTCTGCATCATTCAATTCATTCACCCTAATCAGGATTCATTACAATCATGTATTAACTCGTAAGCCACCTTCTAAATTATCCCATAATCTGATCAAATCAAAGTAAAAAATATATATAGAGAGAGAGTTTAATCTAATTGGATTAAGAAAATTAAGATTATTTGTGCATCTTAAGCTGAGAAACTTACCATCTCTTGTTTAAATATATTTTTAGAATAAGATAGATTCACCTACATACATGCACAACTAATGCAGCTTCAAAGAAAGAATGAAGAACCCTTCAAACAACCAAAAATATTTATATTATGCAGACATACATACATACATACATACATATACACACACAGGAAACTGATCATATAAGCGTGACTCTTTGGTAAGCATGTGAGCATTGTTGGATATCTAGTAGACATCATGTGATATTTTTGTGGACATTAAGTATGAAAGGTGGACATCAAGTATTGTCTTCGTGGACATCAAGTATGCAATGGGAATATAAAGATTTTGCTTGGCGGACATCAAATGTTGATGTCCAACCTTTATAATTATGTCCACAATAACAATACTTTATGTCCACCTTACATAATTGATGTCCACGGAAATAATACTTGATGTCCGTCGAAAATGCAACCATGCTAACATGTTCACAAAAAGTTCAGGTTCATACAATCAGTTCATATATATATATATATATATATATATATATATATATATATATGATAATTGGATTCTAATAATCCCTATTTTCACCAATTGGACAATGGTGGACCGTACTTTCACTTTGTATTCTGGTGGTCCAAAAAAAATTTAAATTGGATTGTAGTGGGATATTTTCAAGGGAATCATAGATTTTGTGTTGCATTTGATTCAAAACCTAGTATAACACTTTACAATGATTTTTAATGAATTAACAACGTTTCCTCCAATTTTTTTTCATTTTTTTTACGATTTTTTCACTTTTATTATTTTTAACAAATCATAATAATTATTCGGAGTCTCAAAAAGATAATTTAAAAAACAATACATGAGTAAATGTACATATAATGAAGTGGCTAGGATTGACTACTATTTTTTTCCTCCAAAGTGGCAATTGTATATATACTACAAAACAATACCAGGCATGAGCTATATATATATAATATAAATGAGTCCATACAAATAGTATTATCGTTGCTATACACCTTTTATAGGCTCAAAGGAGAGCCAAAAACTGATGACTAGAAGATATGGTAGAAGAAACAGTAGATGAAATTAAAAAAACAATGGGGGTGCTGATTAATTAGCTTTTTCTCAACAAAAGTAGCACCATAAACAATAATCTCAACATAATCAAGCTGATTAATGCACCATAATTAAGTTGATCACCAACAAAAACCTAGAAATCAAAACCAAAAAGTATTTAGACTAGATGATCGATGATCGATGATCTCTTGAATATCTACCTCCTTCACTTCACCGGTTCGATATAGGGTTGGGCCCACTAGGGACTTCATGTTCGTCGCCCTCGAACTGATGATCTTTCGACGGTAGGGTTTTCCCATGTAGGGCATGATCTTTAGGTCGGAAGTTATTAGAAGTTGAAGTAGCAAAGGAAGAAGTTGTCGCAGTTGATGTCGCTGCTAGGGTTTGAGTAGTTGGCTCTGATATCATGTTAGAGTGTCTGATCTGGTGTGCAGGATGAGCCAGGAGGAGGAGGAAGAAGACGACGGATAGAAAGAGGAGAAAAGGGTGAGATTTTGAGGAAGTTTGTATTGATGTTGATGATGATGATGATGATGATGATGATGATGAAGAAGAAGATGATGAAGAAGATGATGATGAAAGTGGTGTTTTGGTCTTAGCCATGCAAGTTGAAGATAAAAACCTAATACACCCCCCAATAGCCCACAGGGGATCAATATCCATGAACCAGTTGAAGCTCTCCAAGGCTAAGAAAAAGAGAGAGAGAAAGGGATTTGAGGCAAAAGGAGGAAACAAAAATGAAGAATGAAGAATGAAGAAAGAAGAAAGAAGAAAGAAAAAAAGAGGTAGAGAGAGGGAGGGAAGTGAGAAGAAGGTTCAACTAAAGTAGAAATTGAGGAGGAGGAGGTTTTGAAATTCAATGCATAATTTTCTCACAGGTTCTAAGTTAAAGAGAACCATATTAGATTCAGGGCTTGAGGAAAAATTAATTGCTGGCTAGACTAAGAAGTAAATTACCATCGTATCCCTCCTTTTCTTTGATCATGAAATAGGAAGCAATATTGAGCAAGTTTCACTGTAAAATTAGATGAAGACATTCGTAGCATTTTTCTATCATTAAATTCCTCAATTAAAAGAAGAAATTCCTAGCATTTTTCTATTATTAAATTTCTTGATTCTTGGAGATACTTTTTAATAATTACGGTAAAGTGCTTAATTTATTGGACTCGTATCATAGTGTAATCCAACTTGACTCTATTCTCAACACTATGAAAAAAATGAATGTTTTACTCGAGTATTCAAGGATGATAAGATAGAAAGTGGAGTACTTAGCTACTATGATAATTGTACATCTTGAACTCGCTTTTGTTAATATTTAATAATATAAAGCACACTAAATACAAATTTTAGTGGGTGAAGAATTTTAAATCAAATCAATAAGTATTTGTCTAGGAAACTCGTAAGTGCTTATCAATAAGTTTAAGGTAACAAACAAATAAGCGAATTAAACCTCTATAAAATATTTAAAAATAAAATATTTGTATATGAGTTAAGAATTCAACTCAAATTAAGTTAATTCTACCAATTAATTATTGAATTAGGAGTTTAGCTAATTTAAATGTTACAATTATCTAATACTTGTACATATAATTATCGTCCATCATCGTCGATGACTCTCACTATCACCATTATTTCCATTTCCCACTTCTATTGAACTTGATCATCCAATCATTGTCCTTTCACCATAATCTGCACCACGACCATACTACATCTTTGATATATGCCTTCTTCACTTCAAGGACTTTGTGTATGTTATTTTTCTCAATACATATGCTTGATTTCATGTTTATGATAAATTATTGGCATAATAGGTAGTAAAAGTAGGTGAAAAATTATACTTAAAACATACAAATTTAAGATGAGACAATAATGGTCAAGAATTTGTTGATCAAGGTCATTTTAGTCACAAGAGGAAATCCCTATTGGACAAACCGGTTACTTTAAAAGAAAAAAGGCACCTATAAAAAGGTAAAGGGAGAATGGCACAGGAGAAATTAAAGAGTGGAGGCCAAGGTAGTGCATTCTTTATTTTCCCCTTTTTTTATTTTGCTCTTTTTTTTTTAATTTTTATTTCTTTAATTTTGCAGCTTTTTATTTGGGCGGTTCCCCAAGATTTTTTATTTTTTTTTGGTGAGTTTGACTTGAAGAGGCCCAACACAACACAATAACCCAGCCAAAGACGAATTTTGTTTCTTTTTAATCTATTTTTTTTTCTATCTGAAAAAGGAAGAAAATAGCTAGAATGGTTTTGCTTTGCCTTTTCTTTATTAGGAACCGTCTCTTTCACTATCCTAGGGCCCACCAGATGGATTGCCAAATTTTCCTTTTCCTAAGAGCTTTTTTTCTTTCTTTAATTATTTTTTTGGTATTTGTTTTGGTGTGGGGGTTGTCAAAAGACCAAAACATATGACAATGTATATATAAGATATGTGTTAATGTTAGCGATTATCAACACATCAATATCATATACCTACTTTAAGCTATGCTTTCCCCCCAGCCTTATATACACCCCTTAGCTTCCCCTCCAAAAAATTATTGGAAAATTATTAAAATTTTATTACATATTTGTGTATATTTTTAGTATAAGATTCTTTACACATTGATCTAATTAAGTGTTAATCTAATATCTAAAGAGTGTCAAAAAGTAAGATTTGAAGGCATACTAACATCAATGTCGTCTTTTACAACATGATACTAGACTTGACAATTGAAAGAGACCAAAAATATTGTTAATCAACTATCCATCAACAACAGGTTTTTCTTTTTTCCAATTAAAGAGTCAAACTAATTTTCTTTTCAGACTGTTTCTATACAATTTCCCATTAATATTTATATATACAATACTTTTTTTTTTTACATAGGTAATAGTCCAACTCATCGGGCCCCTATCTCAGGGGTACAAACCCGATGCCTCAGAATGCATCGATGCACGGGGATGCCAATGGCCCAAAGATGGCCCCACTCCAACCCACGACTCTCAGAAAGGGTAAGAGAGATGTCGTCACCCTGTGATTCAACCCCTGACACTGCAGGGTAGATGGGCGCCAGAGGAGTGATGAGTGGCAAGAGGTGATTGGCATATATATAATACTAATATGGTATGTATAAGCATAACTCAATTACTTCTTTATTGGATCATGTTATTTTTCTTTGTTTTTTTAGGGTCATATATTTATTTTTCTTTGCTTCTTTATGGTCATATAATGTTACACTGAATTTGAGTTTGACTCATTGGATGAGATGAAATTTGAGCGGCCCTTACTAAAAGAGTCAAAATTTATCTCTTTATTTAACTAGTTTTTTAATGGTGAACATGAGTTTGACTTATATTAATTGGAAAAAATAAAGAAGTCCTACTTAATAATATAATATTAATTTGGTTATATTGATAAAAAGTAAGGTGGAGGAGGAGAGAGAAAAAATATGATTAAGATATTTATGTGTTAAACTCTCCATTAAACTCATCTCGCAAGACAATGAAAGTATCACGAGACGAATCTCATTCTCATCACTGAAATATTCTACACAAAACATCTTTCCATTCTCATCCTACTCATATCAGCACTGACTCGAATTTAAACTCACCGGTGGAAATGATTTAATTAAAACCTACGTACCAAGAGATAATTACAAACATGGCCTAAAAAATCAAAGTGGAGATCGAATTTGAAGAGATGAGAGCGTGTGGGGCCATAAGAAAGTTATAATAATAAACTATATAATTAAGCAAAGCATCGTATTCCTTCCACAAATTGCTCATAAAATGCTTCTATTCTGTTCCCACGACTCAGTCTTTTTACATTTCATTGCCACAGGAGCCCTACGTACCTGTCTCCCCATTAGTTTCTGCATGGACCCCCCCTCCTTCCCAAACAAAAGAAAAAGAAAAGAAAGACCCTTACGTACCCATGTAAGAAAATAAGAGATTGTACGTCAAGGGTATTGTGGTAATTTTGATCACGATGATCATCAAATTCATGGTTTGATTAGTAATATGAGGTAGCTAGCCTGCTAAATATATATCCTGGGGTCTACCACCAATCACTGGCTCATCATCATGCTCTTGAATATATATTACACCCTAAAATCAATGTTAATTGATTATATATACATTCATCGATGCTTGGCTTAATTAATTTGACCAATACTCAAAACTTATAAAATTGGTTAGTAAACTATTAGTTAATTAATGGTGTAATTTTCAAATGAGATATTCAACATAAAATATCACATTAAATATATATATATATATATATATATATATATTTATATATATATATTAAAAATAAAAGGTGACAATATTCTTTGCTAAGAACTAGCAGTCCTCTATCTTAATTGTCAGACAAGAGAAAAGTCAAATTCGCTTTAATTATTTTTGTTTATTTTATGTTATTTATGTGCAATAACATACCACATCTATATATTCCATTATCTCTATAACTAAAAGAAATAAATAATTAAAGTTTTCATCTCCAATATATTCAATCTGTGGCATATATATATAACCCGGCTAAGAAATTTATACCTAATCTTTTGACACAAAATATTATTACGTTGTGAGGTTGTAGTTTTATTTCTATATATTAAGGTTGTGTTCGGTAATAGCGTTTGAGGTAGCGTTTAGTGTTTGAGGTAGCGTTAAAACTCTAATTACATAAATATTAACGTTCGGTAAGCTAGCGTTTTGAGGAGCGTTTTGTGAAATGCTAATAAAGTTAACATTTTGCGTTTGGAGTATCGTTTCATATTTTTCGGTCTAAATTTTATCTTTGGAAATTGTTGATACCCTTTTATGTCAATTCACATTAATCTGTTAATTGAACTGCTAAATTTACCGAACACAATTCTTATTTGAACAGTCATCCGCTATCCGTTACTTAAAATGCTATCCGCTGCTTAAACCGCTATACGCTACATAAACCGCTATCAGCTATCTAAAACACTATTTTTGCCGAACAGGGCCTAAATATTGTGAGGCATGTAACTGTATCCTTTAAAAGTTGAACACTATAGATGCCATAAATTTTTTCTTGCCAATAGATGTTAAAATACTTGGCAAAATATTTCATCACAACGATCCAAGATTGATGTCATATCTTTAATTAGTTTAATTAAGTTGTTAGTCAACAAAGTGGGAGCAACCCTTGAAAACTACATAAAGAAGATAACAAGGAGGCACACAATGGAAAATCTATGTCTAAATTTGTCTCCCCCACTCTAGATAAAAAAATATCAAATTCATGTTTGTGATAGTTATTGTTAGTAACTATTGCTTAATTAATTAATGTGGCTAAGATTAAAATTCAAATGGAAGGGGCATCACATGCACTGCAGTTACTAACTAGTTGTTTTTTATCTGGTTTTTTAATTAAATTTTTTCGTTTCATATTATCTGTTATTTCATAATTTTAATAATATATTAATTATCTTTTTTTATTTTGGCATTATTTTTGTGGATTCACATGAATCAACCTCTCTATGAGTTTTAGTTCATGAGGGAAGATTGTCTACATTTGTATAACTCAAACCGCGCTTTAAACATATTTCTCCTGAGAGTTTATTGTTGTTGTTGTTATTTTGCCATTAACATTCATATATTGAATTGACCCAAAATATTAATTTTAATTAAACATATTTAATTAGTTTTTTATTAACTATCATAAAAAAAATTTATGATATTGATTTTCCCTCACATCTACGATAAGATATATAAATAGAAAGGGATATTGGATTCTAATAATCCCTACTATCACAAATTGTATGGCAATAATCCCTACTATCATTTTGGATTCTGGTGGTCCAAAAAAAAAATAAAATTGTATTGTAGTGGTACCAAATCCATCACCACATTCTTTTTATTTTTTCCATGCCTATCCCATATTGTTTTTATTTTTTTGGTTCCTACCCCTAGATAGGTAACGAAGTGTAGTTACTAAAACATTTTTAAAATTATTTTTTTGAGATTCCGAACAATTATTATGATTTTTTAAAAGGAATAAAATTGAAAAATCATAAAAAATTGAAAAAATTTGAAAAAAATTGGGAGAAATGCTGTAAATTCATTAAAAATCGTGGTAAAGTTTTATACAAAGTTTTGAATCAAATGCAACGCAAAATCTATGATATTTAGCGTATACGCTCGATTTTGTTCCACTACAATACAATTTTATTTTTTTTTTGGACCACCAGAATCCAAAATGATAGTTGGGATTATTGCCATACAATTTGTGATAGTAGGGATTATTATAATCTAATATCCCTAAATAGAAATGGACACAAAGAGTACATCATACAATTGATTATTAGGTCAATTCGTAAACCCCATCATTTTTGCCCCAAAGTAATTGGAATAGTGTAATTTTTAATTATAGTGGGTAATAATGGTGTTAGGTGAAATTTCCAATAATTGCAATAGATAATTGGGTAAATTAATAATATTTTGATGAAATTCCCAGACAAGTTAGGTGGATTTTTCCAATTTAGGCTGAACCAAGTTATTTATTTTATTTTATTGTTAGAACTTAGAATTGATTACACTCTAATATTAGTTTGTATTATTCTATCAATTATTACACGAGAACAGCTAATATCATTATCCGACCTTAGCTCAGTTGGTAGAGCGGAGGACTGTAGTAGGTTTGCTTGCCAGACATCCTTAGGTCGCTGGTTCGAATCCGGCAGGTCGGAGAATTTTGTGTAGCCGTATTGATGATATGTTATTTTTCTTCGGCTTGAATTTTGTTTGTTCTTTTTTTTTTTCTTTTTCAAGCTCTGAATGTTTCCTAGTAAGTAGCAAATTCAAGATTGATCATTTACTTCCTCTATTTCATATTATTTGCCGCCTTAAAAGCTAAATTAAGTCAAATTTTAAAATCATTAACTATTAAGGGTATGTAATGTTCCGGGGCAAATGAGAGTAATTATTTACCAAAAGTTACCCGAACTTACTAAAAGTCACCAAAAATTAGAGGCATATCGATACTTACTAAAACTTATCTTTATTTACCAAAACTTAGCTTTCCACTGCTCATCAATTTTATCGGCTCTAACTTTTCAATATATAAAGTGATTTATTATATAAAATTATTACTATTAGATTTGTCATGAAAGATACTATCCTAATAGTATAATATTGTAATAATTATTTTAAAAAAAAAGAAAAATTGGATTTTAATGAGCCGAACTATAGGGAATGAGATAGTGGTAAGCTGAACTTTAGAAATGCATCATAGTAAGTTGAACTAGAACTGTTGGATTTCAATATACTAATAGCAAGTTACTCTAATTTGAACGATATTTTGGACTACTACAATCAAATATATGATAGTGTGGACTACTACAATCCAATATCTTTGATAGTTTGAACCATTGCAATCTAATATATAAAAATTTGGAATTATTACACTATAAATGTCATGTAGGGAAACCACCGTCTTTACCATCGGGTTAACTCGGTGGTAGTGCACTAACATCCAATAATATTTCAATTGTTCTGCGCGCTGATTGTAATACAATTTTAAAGTTTAACTTACCATTATCATAACTTCTATAGTTCGACTAATTAAAATAAAAATTTCCAAAAAAAATATTATATAAGTAATTGTCCGTTAAATAGTAATATTGGAGACTGTGAAAGTCATATAGATGACAAATAATATGGAATAAGAGTATTTATGACAATTATTTGTAAAATTCTAACATTTGAAAATTCTTAGTGTTATGTTGAAAACTTTAAGTGTTCCACGAGAACAGTAGAAACATAAATTCAATTTCGCAAAGACGATAAAATTTTCTTATCAATGGAAATTATATATTTAATAATTATCATATCAATTTTCATATCATATTAATCAATTTATTTATGAACAAATTAGGTTTTTAGCCATCAAGGTTTTGTGAAAGTAGGATTTTACCCCTAAGGTTTGGGAAATTAGGTTTATCCTACTTGAACTTTGACCCTCTTATTATTTTACTCCTTTTTCGGAAAATGACAAAATTGCCTCTGTAAAAGGTTGTGAAAAGTGTAAAATAACCCTACTTAAAACATGAAAAGACAACTTTACCCCTCCAAAAAATTAATTGTTTTGCACTGCTCTATATTGTCGCCTCCTTCATGTTTTAATTGACGTTTCCCCCGTCAACACCTATTCCTCTGCAAAACAAAGGCAACAATAGTGGCGAAAGGTAGGAGTTATCTTATGGGTTTTTCAGGTCATTATTTTCGTTTAGTATGGCTTTTCTATTGATTACGTTTTTCCTATTTGTATCATCCTAACAGAGGTAAAATGTAGGAATTTTGGCTTTCTATACAGTATTCTGAAAAAACGAATGACAAAAGGCATAGAGAAAAGACGAAGGACACAAGGGTGAAGTTGAATTTAATGTTTAATACAAAGGCTAGGTTGGTTAATTATTATTTGATTTAAAGTTGAGGTATGGTAAATCTAATTTTCAAAAATCTCGTGGCTAAAATCCTACTTTCACAAAACCTCATAAGGTAAAAACCTAATTAGTTCATTTATTTTTTATGAAACATTTAATCAATTGATATATGATTCAACATAATTATTTTATTATTTGAAAATAGAATACACTTATAGCGATTGTTAACCATAACAATCACCGTAAGTAAAATAAATTTTACTTGTATATATATCAAGTTTTATCTTGATTATTAACTTTTTTATTTAATATAAATTGTAAAATATAATTTTTAAAATATAGTTTATTTTAAAAAATTTAAAATAAATATTTTTCAAAATACGCCTGTTAACTAGACAAAAACTTAGAGTTAATGTATTTAAATTTTAATTTATTTCATAATTTTTTTTAATTAAAAAAATAATATTTTATAATGTTGTACTAAATAAGAAAAATGAGTGAAGAAGATAACAATTGATACATATGGATAAACATTGTTTTCATTTTGGTGGTTGTCATGGTCGACAACCACTATATGTTTTTCCTTTGAAAATATTATGTTGTTTTTACATATGATTTTATAAATTAAATTCAAGAATCTATTTGATACTTCAGTTGTTTGATGATCATACTCTTGCATTGCACTTCCCCATAATTAAGGCCATAAAACATTTTTTACACATAAAATATGAAACCTAAGTTTGAAAACCTCTCTAGTCTCGTCAAAGAATCTAAAGATATTTCTGGTAACAAAGTTTGCCTACCAATATATTTAAGATTATGCTAAATCAGGTATTAACATTTAATTAAAATATTAAATTAGCTTAAATATAGTACGGAATTTACTTTTCAAGATTCCCTGCCCTTACAATAAAAATTTAAAAACTTAAAAAGGAATAAATGATGAGTACAATAGATTGAAAGGATAGAAATTAAAAAGAAAAGTAAGAAGTGCACATCAAGTCAAGTTTAATCTTTATGAGAAATGAACTGAAGTGGATTAATCATCATGTATTGTCTTTCATTTTAAACTGCAGGAGAAGATTTTTCTTTTTTGTTTAATTGCAACTTTTTTTTTACTGTGTGGATTTCATGAATCAAGCTTTAATTTTTACAGTACATTTAAGCTCCTGTATTCCTGCAGCAGCAGATGATTACTGTTTAGGGTAAATCTATTCTTTTTAGAAAGAATTATTATTCCCATAATTAGTTAGTTTGAGTGATGCTCAAGAATCAACATTTCTATTTTGATTATAGTTTATTGTTATTGTCGTAAGGGTATTGTTTCTATAATTTTAAATATTGATTATTGATTATTATTTTTTTATCATTGGTATACTTAAATTTATAATATTATATATGAAATTATCTATAATTATAATAAAATTTGGTAATCGATGACAAAGTAATGACTAATTTATCAAGAAAATTTATGTCATGATTATGAAAATTTGGTAATCGATGAACAAATACTCCGTAATTATTAATTTATCAAATTAATCTTATCAATTACATCTTTTTCTTCTATTTTTTTTATGCAATATGTTTTTTTTTTATTCACCGGCCATTTTGTTTAGCATTCCACATTTCCAAAGAAATAAATTAAACTAATGTGGAATGAAAGTCTTTTTGGTTTTATAAATTATGTCTAAATGACAAATAATTTCCAAAGAAGGGAATATAAACTTAGTTGTAGTAGTGTGATGTAATGGGTTTTTTGCATTTTGGACCCTAAACTTTAGGGGTATTTATATTCTGAACCCTTAGTTTTCAACTTTAATTTTTTGGACCCTAAAGTTTGTAGAATGAAAAAGAAGGACCCTAAAGTTTGTGATGTTGAAAAAAGGTCCGTTTCCCGTTTTTCTTTTTCTTTCCATATTTAAATTTCTCTCCCGATTAGCGTCAACTTCAAAGTTAAGGTTAAAACTGATATTAAAGTTATAATGAACCTCTCTTATTCATGTTGGAGTTACTTAAATCCTATACTCAGGGGTCTAAGTAGTCCTGACATGAATAAGAGAGGTGTATTATAGTTTCAATATCAGTTTTAACCATAATCCTGAAGTTTGGCGTCAAACGGGAGACAAATTCAAACATGGGAGGAAAACAAAGAATGAAACAGAGGCTTTTTCTTTAACTCGCAAACTTTAGGGTTCTTTTTTCTTCATTCGACAAACTTTAAGATCCAAAAAATTAAAGTTGAAAACCAAAGGTTCAGAATATAAATACCCCTAAAATTTGGGGTCCAAAATGCAAAAAAACCCGTGATATGATAACTCCTCGTATATTTTAAGAAATTAATTATGAAAATTTTAAAAATTGATTTCACGTTTTCGACACATACAACACAAAACAGAAGCCCAAATCAGTTGCACCAAAACGATATTATTTGTGAATATGTGTCGTTAAATTAGTGAATGAGTATCGTTAAGGCCAGGTTAACAATGATAAGCATTTAGCAAAGTTGCATTATTTGGTTATAATGAATTTTGATATTCAACTCATAAGCAATATAGGTTATAATAAAATAATATTTATAAGTGTAACACTGGCACTGGATATATTTAAATTTTACCATACTTCACATAAACAAAGCCTACATTCACTTTGTTGTTGTAATATGTATTTTATATATATATATATATATATATATATATATATATATATATATATATATATATATGCAATGAGCTAAAACAAAAGGTTAAACAAGGCATCTTTGGTTGAAAGGTTAAACAAGGCATCTTTGGTTGGTATATCGGTTTAGTGCAATTGAATTGTTGTTGTTGCTGCTGCTGGCTTTCTCTCAGGGCTGTGCTTCACTGTTTCCAAATTTGAGGTAATTTTGTTGTTTGTTGCTGCTGGTCATCAGTTTGGTTTGAGTAGCTTTGATGGCTGCTCCTTGTGTGGTTGGTTGTGCCAAGTTCTCATCCAGGTACAAACCAAGTTCTCAATATGCCAAATCTCAAAAGTACAGCACATGTCTATTGTTAAATGGTGGAAATATCAACTCCAACTCAAGCCTTTAGTTGTTGGGTGGTAAAGACAAACTACTAGTGCTGGTAACTGTCAAAGGGAAAGTATATATTTGGTGTCTGATTGGAAGGAGAAGCTTTCTTCGTCGGTGGACAATCTTGCAATGGACTTTCATCAAATACCTATTTTTTTCAGTAGTATGTTGCTAATATTCTTGGTGGTGGTGGGAATCTCGGTGTTTGAGTCTTGTTATTATGCTACCTCATGTCAGATTACTTGTAGTTTGGCTTTCATTTTGTTGATTGGCAGCCTCATGTAATGCTTGCATTGGTCATTCGACTTTGCAGTGTTATTTGAATAAAATGGTATATTGACCGCTAATTATCAAAAAAATAAAACAAATAAGGTCATTTTTTTGGATTGGTTAAAATCAGATTTGAATGGATTGGATTTGATAAATTATGATACTTTTTTGGAAAGTTGTAGTTTTAGAGAGGATTTTTTTTGGGGAATTGTATAAAATTTGGATTGAATTGAATTGGTTAGAGATATCAATCCAAAGAACATGACCTTATTTTCAATAAATTGCTGCTAAACCGCTCTCTAAGAAATCATACAATGGTTAAGCTAAATTTACTTTTCTTCGGTTTAAATTCAACATGTAAAGAGTATATATTCAATAAAGGTTCTGTTCTGATTAGAAAATAATTGGGTCACTTTTTAAAAAAAAACCTTGAAATTTATCTTCATTCGGAGAAAGATTGAATTCAGGGGATCTGATTTATTTACATGTAGGAGTTGTTAAGTTGGGATGATGTCCGAATGATCGAGCCTTGTTGGCATTAAAATCCAAATGGGTCATGCCCGTGTGGAATCCAAAGGAGCCTCGCCTGTGTGGATCCTAATGGGTCTTGGTGTAGAATTTGAGTGGGTCCACATGCAACATGGAAAATGTGTTTAGGCAACAAATTTAGGTATCATTTTTTTATACAGTACCGCGCGGTGCGGTACCGTATCAAACTGCACTACTCAATATTCCATCACACTCCACCACAAATCATTACCAAAACATTTTCATACTTTTCTCTCTCCTCAATTTTCTGCTCTATTTTTTACATTCTCTCTCCTCACCTACCCTACCTACCACAACTTCCATCACAACTTACCACAACCCACCACACTCCATCATACCGCAACTGCACCGTACTGCACCGCAGCGGTACCGTATAAAAGAATGGGGCCTTAGAGTAACTTGACCAACAAATTTGGAGTAATTTGGGCAACAAAAAAATTATTATTGCATTAATTTAAATAGGACAACTAAATACTTTTGTGGTTAAATACATTATATATGGTAACAAAACTTTTTCTTTGTTGCAATTGATATAGATTGGGCGACAATTTAAAGAAAAATGGTTGCCAAAATTTACTAAGAAAATAAAAAATTTAGTTGTCCACCACAACTACCTTGTGCTATCATTTTTACTAATTTATAACCCAGATATTGTGTTTCAAGGATAATGCAACTAAATAGTGACAAATTTTTTTGTAACCCCATATTAAAGGACAACAAAAATTGGACTAGGGCAACAAATTTTTATATTGCCCAAAGTAATTTTTCTTGTTGTGGTCTTACCGATGTGGGATTCGAAGGGATCTTGCTTATATGAAATTTGAAAGGTCTTGCCTGTGTGAAATCCAACTTGGTTGGAGAACAATGTCAGCCTTCCCAAATGGGCCTAGAACTAGAAGACGACTACATTACTGACTGTTGAGCAAAAGATGCGGGGTGATAATGTGCACCTCGTCTCTGATAATGTAATCCTTTGCTCAAACTAGGTGTTCCTCCTCTCTAGACAGATATGCCTCCCTTGCTTCTCGACCTTGACAAGCTCCTCTCACTACAGGAAGGTTCCCTTGGCAAACCCAAGGAGCCCCTCCGATGCTCGAGTTAATATGTCTTTTCACTCAAAGGCCATAAGTAAGATGGTCGATGCCTCGAAATGAGCAAAAAGTACAAGCGAGAGAGTAGAGAGAGAGTACAACTTGTCATATTAGTGAATAGTAACTCCGTATTTATAGGGAAATGTACTCTGGATTCGATGGGTATTTCTTTAGTAAGGGAAGGGCAAGATACTCTTGCCTCAAGGGGAAGGAACTTGGGCTTTAGGTGATAATTGGATACTAGTGATTTGTTGTTGGGTCTTTCCTTTTATGTTGGTTGACTTTGTCTGACTTGCATTTTTAGATTTCGTGAAGTTGACTGCTTTGTGGAGAACTAACTCGTTGGGCATTAAACACTTGTGAATTATTTGTATCTAGTTTTTACCCCAAACAACTTGTTCAGTATAGATTCAAATATTCATCACATACTACATGAGAATAATGTGGTTGTATTATAGCCTGCGAACATATATGTTTGAAGCAATTGTTATGCTTAGGGCATATAGGCTAAAGAATAATGACACATGGTGAAAATCGAAAATGAGAGAGCATGAACTATGAATCAAGTGTACTAGTTCTTTTAACAAAGAAGATAATATGCTTGCAAATTTTAAAAGTGAGGCTTTCCCCCATACTTTTCCACACTAATTTTTCAACAGCTTTTTCACAATTTAGTGCATCTTTTTTGTTCAAAGTATAAAGTAACGTCGTTCCACTCAATTTGCCTTAGGAGCCTTTATTTTGTTTTTTTTTTTTAAAAAAAAAAGAGCTTTCGATATGTAGCACATCTCTCAATTAATACAACAATTTTGTACCCGAACTTAGTCATAAAGTGTTTGGCAATCAGCTCCTAATTAATTAGTTGTTTGATTTTTAATTGTTTTGTTAATTGTTTTTCTTAACAGTTTGTGTTAATTGTTTTTATGATGAGTGTTTGCTAGATTTAGGCATCGTTCTTTTGTGTGTTGCATTGCGGTTAGTTGCGTTAGATTGCAGTAAATTGCGGTGAAAATAGTATAAAAAGATAATGGTATGTTGCGGTAACTTGCATTGCGGTTGCGTTAACACACAAAAGAAAGAGGCCTTAGTTATTTGTAGTAAAATGTTTTTGCTTGATTTTCAATTGTATATTTTTAGTGTTTTATTGAGCATTATGATTTTTTTATTTATTATTTGTTTTCTCCTCCATATTTTTAGTGTTTTTTATATTTTTGTTTATAGTAAGGCTTTTTTCCCTCTATATTTGTGTGACCAACAAATAATCACTAAGAATTAATACTTGTATTTATAGGCTTATAACTAAATTCCTCATCTATTACCAAATTTTCTTGATCATGACTTAAATTTTTATACAAATTTACTTTTACAATATAATATAGATATTTTTATAAACTATTAGTAAAAACGACAACATTCTAAACAAAATTTACATACATAATATAATCAACAATTACTCCCTTCGTTCCAAATTAATTGTCATTTTGAATAAATTTTGACCGTTAATTACTCACACATTATAATGAATTACAATATGAAATTACTGTCATTAGAAAGATATTTTCCTAACAATTAAAAAAAAGTTAATTTTATATTGTAATTCATTATAATTTGTGAATAATTAATGGTTAAAATTGATGACAATAAATTTGAAACAGAGGGAGTAATTTTTTTGACTTGACATGGATAGATGTGTTTAGATTAGTTCATCATTTACAGGGTAAATAGATAAGGAAAGACCAACCTATGATGGTCAGAGGTCTCCTGTCTTAGGAGCGTAACTAACCAAAGAAAAGAGCAAACCATGTACTTAAAAAAAAAAGAAGATCCTAGAGAATATTGCCCATTAAAAAAACTCGCTTGCTTTTCGTTGCCCCCCTTTTTACTATTGTCGCCCATCTTTCGCATAATATTTCCAACCCACGCCCTTGAACCTCATAACTTCACTCTCCACTATCTCTCTAGTTTATCTCTCTAGAAAACGCTCTCAACCATCGACCACCACAAACCACACTCATACCGGGATTTAATTGACGAATTTGAGGTATGTTTCGAATTTGTATTTTGAATTTGAGGTTTTATTTTTTGTAATTTTATATTTCGACCGAAAAGCGCAAAAAAAAAATTTAAAAAAAGCAGCCGGGACGGCCGCCGGTGCGGCGCCTAGATCCCGGCACGCTGCATTGCGGGATCTGAGTGCCGCAAAGACGCCGTATGCGTTGTAGCGACTCACCACCCTTTTTTCGTTTTTTTTAAAAATATTAATTTTATTAATATTAATTATTATTATTGTTATGTTTATTAATATTGTTATTCTTATGTTTATTAATATTTTTATTGTTATTTTTATTAATATTATTATTGTTAATAATTGTTATTAATATTATTATTGTTAATAATTGTTATTAATATTATTATTGTTAAATAATAAATAAAAATTAAATATTATATTTATTAAAGTTATTATTGTTATTATTAAATATGATAATTATTAATATTGTTATTATTAATATTATTGTTAATTATGTGTTAATTTGATAATTATTAGTGATTAATTGTATTATTATTATTATTAATATTGTGTTATGACAATTAGTAGTGATTAATATCAGTGATTAGTGATTCGTTGTTAATATTTGATGCGTTAATATTATTTAGTGATTAAGCATGTGTTAATATTAGTGATTAATTGTCTTAGAAAAAAATTGTAATTGTGATGTAGGGTTAAGTTTAGGGGTTAGTGTATATTCCGAATAGTTTATATGTAGTTGTGTTAAAATGATGTTGAGTTTGGATGATTTTGGTTGTTATTTGTAAGTAAGTTGGCGTATAAAGTTGGTATGAGTAATTTATTCATAATCCAACTTAATTGTCAACTTATGTACTCATAACTCCAAATGACGACATAATAGTTATGTCACATCCATTTAATAACTTAGGTACTTAACAACCAGTTGATACGTAAGTGAATAGGTTATTTTGTGATGGTAGGTTAGGATAATAATTATGTTAATGTATAGTTATAGTATGTTAGTTGTATACGTCAAAAAAAGAGGTTGAGTTTTGGGTCATGTTAGTGTCGAGGAGAGTGTGTGTAACTCGATAATGTATGGTTGAGAAGGTTAACCAATGCCCCGCATCAACTCTCGTTTATTTGTTTGGTTCCCAAAAAGTAGCCCACTATCAGCAGTGAAATTGAGCGAGGTCTGCAGTGCTTTGGTAGTTAGAAGCGTGTTAGATTCGGTACAATGCAATGTTTCTATTGTGCATCCTGGTGGGTCAACAAGATAAGGCGGATCTGAAAGGGAAGCTAGTAGTGAAGGGTCTGGTACAAATCGTGTTGAGCTTTCGTGCATGTAAGATTCATAGGTCCATCAAAGCATTGAACGATGATGTAAATTCACTGCTTTGATGGAACTGTGAATCTTACATGCAAGAAAGCCCAACACAATTTGTATTAGACCCTTCACTACTAGATTCTTTTTCATGTCCGCCTTATCTTGTTGGCCACCAGGCTGCACAATAGAAACATTGCATTGTACCGAATTTGATACGCTTCTAACTCCCAGAGCATCAGAGACCTCGCAATTTCATTCTTGATCGTTAATTTTTGGGAACCAAACAATTAAGCGAAGCCGTCTGGTGATGAAAGTCTTTTTCAACCATAGATTAACAGTTAAACAACACACTCTCCTTGGACAATAACATGATCCTCTTGCCTCGTGACACGACTTAGTTAACCAACACACGTTAACCCATTTGCGCATATTCTTGCGGCTTAAATGATTATTATGTTATGTGTGTCTTCATTTTGCAGGTGATCTAAAATGGTAGGGAAGGGCAAGGGTCGAGGGTTTCTGGACCGGGCGAATCGACTTGTGAGTGGTTGGAGGGGGGTCAGTTTGGGGACCCCCACAGACGCAATGTGACTGCGTCAACTCGCCGTGCTGGTCGTGGTACAGATGTAGGTGATGCAGCGGGGGGCCAGCCCGAGGACACGGGGAATCAAGCAACGCGAGATTTCGTTGACCATCTCAACCAGGCCATGGATGAGTCTAGCGGCTCTGAAACATCGGAGTCGGGGGACGATGAGACAGGGGAGCCCGAGATGCAGATGATCCCGACCTCCATCGCCAATTTTACGACTACTGGGCCAGGTTACAGGCCATCAGGTTTCATGCCGATGAGGGATTCAGCCGGGAAGCTTGCCCCAATTCGACAGGGTAGGCAGGGCGATTACGCTCATGGTGAAGCCGGGTCGATGCGAATCGTAAGATGTAGCGAAGCGGCGACAACTCCTGGAAGATTGGTGGTAACGTGCCCGGGGGACCTGCAATTCCCTCATTAATATCGAGCTTTGGAGGTCACATTGCTCAGGTAATATGGGAGGGTCGCGAGCGTTCGCCCTATGTTGTCCTTGATAGCGTGACGAAGAAGAATGCGTTGAGGGAATTGTGGTCAGTACACGACAAGATGGATCCCGCATGCCAGGCTGTACTGGGAAGGATCCAAATAACCAATTTGATGGAGTTGATGTACTG
This sequence comes from Portulaca oleracea, assembly GCA_029582165.1. NCBI lineage: Eukaryota > Viridiplantae > Streptophyta > Magnoliopsida > Caryophyllales > Portulacaceae > Portulaca > Portulaca oleracea. The sequence continues at coordinate 12,380,259 of CM055870.1, forward strand.
GGAATTGGGTCTTGCAGTTGATGGCTTGATGCCTGAAGGACTTCTTCGGGAAGTCGTTAACAAGTACGTGCCCGTGATTTTTGAAAAAGGAATGGCGGAGCTGAAGGCTGATAGCATTTATGATAAGGGTGGCATAGCTGACTCCCATTTGAGGTCGATTAGTTTATCGACCAGTTTCCCATTCCCCATAGGATACGGGCGTGGTTGTTGAGCATGCTGGGAAACACTATCCTTGTGGACAAATCAAGGGATAGAATTAGGCCGCATCCGTGGCCTAGCACTGATGTTATCGTTGATCGCATTGCTTGGGGTACGGTGACCTTGGCGTTCCTTTACCGCCAGTTAGGGATGGCGAGCAGGGCCGGGACAGCCAAGATGGCCGGGTGTTTGACCCTGCTGCAGGCCTGGATCAACGAGTACTTTCCTGATTTTAGGCCACACGCGGAGCAGCCGGTTAATGGGGCTCGGGCGAGCAGGTGGTCCCCCATCCGCTAGCCAAGTTCGGGACAACGCCTACGACAGTTGAGGGCCTCCTTGGATGCGTTGACGCCGGATCGTGTGAGTTGGGCCCCGTACGGTTCTGCCCCGTACAAGTCATGCAGCAGGACGTTGTACAATGGCGGCATTCGTGCATACGACATCACTGAGCTGTACATGCCCGATCGCGTCGTCCGGCAGTTAGGGCACCTACAACATATCCCACGGAGATAGTCTGTCCCAAAGAGCGTTGAACGATCGGCGAAGGGCCCCTACAAAGTGGAATTTGTGGAGGCTAACGTCAGCGTTGATTGGGCGGGGTTTCCCATATACAACAAAATGTCAGTGCGTGATGTGCCCCGCACGAAACAAGTGTCGTGGGAAGCGAATGTCGCTTACAACGATTGGTATGCGGCACATTCACACAAGTTTTTGAATAACAACGCCTCTGCCAGCCAATCGACAGTCGAGGACTTTCCGACACACGAACAGGTACACTTAAACCCTCATCATAAATTAATATTTTGTTTAACTGATTTGTTTATGGGATGGTGGATATCATGATTGGTCTGACCGCAATATTTTGTGTTTTGTTTTTGTAAAAGTGGGCCTATACATGGGCCTCATTAGTGCAGCGAGGGAGGCATCAGTTCCAAGCGAACGATGAGACAGCGATAATTAATCGTGCGTGGTACGATGAGATGGTCGACTTGCACGGGCGTTGGTGCCATCAGATGCATATCGAGGTCCCCGAGCCGGAAGATGATGAGGAGGAGGAGTAGATTGTGTTTTTCAATTTCGTTGTTTTTATTGTACCCTAAACTAAGTGTTAATTTGTGTTGAACTAATTAACTGATTTTGCGTTGTGTTAATATGTGTTAATTTGTGTTATGTTTGCCGATAATGTTCCAATTAACTGCATCAGTTTCAATTTAAATATAATTAGCAATTCATATATACACAAGTGTACAACTACAACCATCATTGGCGTTGAGCGGCCCTGATAGCTTGCCATCTATCAATACGAGCCTGGAAAGGCTCATCCCAGCCTTGAACAGTTGTGTTTCTAGCTGCTCGCCATCCAATATGAATCGGCGGTAGAGGGCAGTCATCCCGTAAATGGATAAGCATGAAGTGGTTGTTCACCCGCACAATTCCCTGAACTTTCGCAGGTGTCGTACGTCTAGGCCCTCCTCTTATGGGTAATATTGATATGCATAGTTCAGATGTCTGCGATCGTGGACCAGGAGGTGTTGACAAGAAGATCCACATCATATTCGTCAATGTCGCAGCAAGAAATAAGTCATTTGGAGCCGACATCCAATGTTCGTACGGGGCTGGCCCAGCCAAGTGGCCGTGAATCCTTGTGTAGGTCTCAGGGAACATCTCATTCTTTGTTAAGCCAGATAACATATGCATTTTCACTGCTTTGCAACTCAGTGCCCATTGAGAACCTAGCAATTGACCACTTTTGCTCATCCCCGTAACCTGCCTCGGCTACGCATCTGAACCCACAGTTGCCATCAGATTCCACATCCGTCCATCCAACGACGTATGGCAGAATGAAATGTGGCAAAGCGTCCTCGAACGGGAACGGATCTTGACGCATCCGGTTGATACCTACGAATCATATTATCTTAAGTTATAAACAACAATATATAGTCATTATGAAAACCAAACAAGTGCTATAAAGATTAAGATATGCAAACCTGTTGACCCCATCCCAACTGATGAAGAACTGGTTCCCTTTTTCCTTGACGAGTTCGTCGTAGTCTTGCTACCCCGTCCCGATGATCGTCCGTACTCAAACGCACTGGGGTTGCGTCGCGTTGATTTTAAAGTCTTTGGTCTGCCAGGGCGTGGGGGGCTTGTCTGCGGATCAGGAATATACTCACTGTCGGGATTCAACTTTCCATTGAGGACACTGTTTACGTGTCGTACAACTGCTGGGTCACTCTCCCGAACCTGGTTAGCCAGTTCCTCAAATTGTTCTAAGTCTGTACCTGATGGAACATCATTTGAGCATGCAGTTTCACCATCGCCAATCACTGTCAGTTGTCTCCAAAACATATTTATCCGTGTTAGCGGAATTGGCTCTCCAGATGCGTAAACTTCCATCATAGAACACGCGCACGGGAGGAGGTGGGTTCTCGACACCAGGTGATCGCATAAGTAGCATTCATTTTCATACCTCATCGCCAGCATCTTATTGAGCTCATACGACAAAAGGTCCAATGCGTGATGAGATACTCTTCCGTGCAAATTCTTAAAAAAATGAGATGGACCTAATTGCCTGTGCGTGCTCCTTGACTGTTCAAGCTCCCTCTTAATCTCCGTATGTTGATTCTCCAAGTGATGGTGAATCTTCGCAAACACACGATCGAAGGTGCCTCTGGAACTGCCGATATAATACTTTAGTGGTGAATGCTGGCTCTCAACTCTTGAAGTGGATGTGTTCCCCATGTGAGGTACATTATCGGTACAAGCAAAAACAAATTTTTCTTTATGACTCAGCCACGTCCCCGTAAGATAATCAACTATCGGTTTGTTTTGCCCGATCCACGCGTTAACAACCTCTTTCCACTTGACTTTGAAATCTCCAACAGTCTTCGCATGTACAATGTCGTTCCAGAAATGATGTCTGAAATGAAGCCCGAGTCCGAGCTTAGGGCCCCCCCAGTAAGTTTGTTTAGTTTGTTCTCCACATCATTCGCAATATGCCACACGTACAAAAGTTGGTGCACATTTTGGTAAACCCTGGCAACAGCCCCCAACAAAGCATCCTGCTTGTCCGTCACAAACACGAATGGAATTACATCGGGACCCAACAATTCATGCACCCTCCACATTAGCCACTCATATGATTCCATCTTCTCGTCCTGCATGAACGAGTAAGCAATCTGGAAATTGCGGTTTGTCGGTGTCATGCCTACGAGCTCACATAAAGGCCACTTTGCCTTGTTTGTCTTGTACGTTGTGTCAATGAGAATGACATTTGGGTACGTACGTAGCAACTTCAACGAGTAAGGATGACATAAAAAAACTTGACGAAGCTCGCCATCATCATCATAATCGACAAAAGAGACGTACCCGCCGAGTTTCGCCATGCGCAGACATTGTCCCGCAGCCGTCCTACCATCCAATTCCTCAGTGCCATCTTTGCCCGCTCGTTGTATACTTGCTTCACGTTTATCGTAGAGGCGGGGAACCTAATCTTCAACGACGTTTGTATTGTCGCCGGTGTGCACCCCGTGTTGGTCATATCCCGGACATGTTCTTTCATTTCAAAGGTTAATGGATGTCCGTGACGATGCCCTTCCTTGTACACGATGAAGGCATGATTGTGCTTCCCCCGGTCACCGTCGCACACACGAACTCGCCATTCCGTTTCGTTGCGAGTCCACGCAACAATGGCGAATTTACATTGGCACGCCTTCGTTGACGTACTCCGACTAGTCGCATCATCAAGATCATTCAGTTTCCCATGATATTTACCGTACCTCCAACACTTCAAATAACACCTTAACGGACTATCCGCATCTTTTCTCTTGTACGAAGCCCGTACAAACCTAAAACCTATACCCATAGCAACTCCATTAGCCCATTCTTGCAATGCGTTAATACTCTCAAAAACATTTTGCGTTACAAAATGAGTGGAATAATCAACGTCGTCCCCGCCAAAGTCCTCCAAATAAACCTACAAACAATAGAAACAATTATTATTATACTAATAATAACTGGGATACTAGAAATTCCTAATACTAATAACAATAGCTTTAACATTAATAATTAACATACAATTCTAATATTAATTAACATAATAATAATAATAATATCAATAAATAAATAATTGTAACATAATTAACATAATAATAACAATTAACAACATTATTTACCATAATAATATTATTATAAATAAATAAATAATAATTTTAACAACACTTAATAATATTAATAACAACACTTATAAACAACTTGTAATAATAATATTAATTAACATAATTTTAATATAATTAACATAATAATTATAATTAACAACATTGATTACCTTAATAATAATATTATAAATAAATAATAATATTAACAATAATAATTAGCATAATTAACATACTATAATAATACTAACAACACTTATAAACAACTTATTATAATAATATGTTAGAACAAAATTTTAACGTAATTAACATAACAATTATAATTAACGACATTGATTACCTTAATAATATTAATATAAATAAATAAATAATATTTTTTACATTAAAAATAATATTAACATTTTATAATAAATTTTGAAAAAAAGAAAAAAAAATATACATTTCCGGAAAAATGGGCGGTTGCCGCGCCCAGATCTGGGCGGCGCCGCGGCGATGCCGTGCAAAACATACGGCAAGGCCACGGCCGTTGCCGCCCATTTTGCATGGCACCGCCGCCGGCGCGGTGCAAAACTGGGCGCGGCAACCGCCCATTTTTCCGGAAATGTATGTTTTTTTTTCTTTTTTTCAAAATTGAAAGTTACAAACTAACCTCTTGTTCATCACTTGAATTATCACCTTCTCTTGACATTTTAGGTTAAATTTCAAAAACAAATCAAAGTTTTAGAGAGATAATATGAGGGGAGAGTGAGAGGAGAGTGAAGAGAGTGAGAAGAGAGTGAGAGGAGAGTAAGGTGAGTGGAAATATATGAGGGGCAAAAACGTCTTTTGGGGGGGCGACAATAGTAAAAAGGGGGGCGGCGTTAAGCAATACCCTCCACAATGCTCATATGATAATTGATTGTAAATTTAATGGCACTGAAGGTAAATTTATCTGTAACGCCCCTGCCCCTCCCGAGCCGCGGACATTACTGATAACAGCTCCAAAGATCGCTGACTGGCCCCACAAATCACCACGAGTCTTTCTAGCGTGCTTAGTCCTCGCTCACAAGATGCCTGGAAAAACTTCCTAGAAGGTCACCCATCCTGAGACTACTCTCAGCCAAGCATATTGAACTGAGGATTTCTCAATGAATGAGCTACCATATACCCGAGGCGTTACATTATCAATAACTAATTTTTATGACCCGTATAATGCATGGATAATTTTTACTAATTTATCTAAAATTATTTTAGAACTAAATTATAATGTTTACTATTCTACATTTAATAATGAAAACAATTCAAAATTGTACAATCATTATTTACATACTTTTGTAATGCAAATATGTTTATTAGATGAATGTGTCTCTGCATGCGTGTGTGCGCATATATATATATATATATATATATAATTTGTGCATTCGATCACAATGTGTTATGCTCATAGATATGTAAATTTACACATTGAAAATAATGTTATCAAATCTCTAACGTAAATTACATAGCCATTCCAAAAGAATTCATGAAATTGAAGTGAAAAAAGTAAAAGGAAAATGATATAAATAAGCGTACTACTACAATTAAAAGGTCCTACCAAAGAAAATAAAAATTAATTGGAGATTAGTATACAAAATCAAACCTAAATAAGGGAGGTTAAGTGAATATGTTTGACCATTGATCAATATTGCTGCAACTTGTAAAGATGTAACCATACAAAAATTAGGTGTCATTTGATTTGGATGATATATGACTTACACTATGTACCTGTTATTTGGATTGGATAAAATAATATTTGGATGGATTAGATTGGATTTGATAAATCATGATGCTTTTTGGGGGAATTTTATTTTTAAAGAGTTCTTTTTGGGAATTTTGTAAGGCTTGGATTATATTGGATTGGATTGGAAAGAGTTACCAATTCAAAGAATAGGGTCATAATGTATGGACCGCATTTTCATTTTTTTTTCCTTATTTTTTCATTGTATAATAATATATCTCCATCAAGATTTACTGTCAACATCAAATCACAACAACTTTGATTTAGTTACCTGATCTTATTAGTAAAGATGCCAAGGTGGTGTTACTTTTAGCTTGCTACATTGCAATCAAAAGGGATACAAAAGTAGGCATGCAACACTTACTTTGCATGGGCCACACTATCATTGAGGGAGCTACAATTTACCAATTCATAACTTCTGTTAAATTTTCCAGGATATTTCTTTTCCATTGTTCAAAGTTAAAAAATTAAAAAGTTTGTAAATTACAAAAATTCACCCCAAATCAAGACCAATATCGAAATCACTAGATCCCAAATAGCAAGTCGAGAAGAGAAGCAAGAGACACAGACAAAGAAATACACACCTTATAAAACAAAGAAATGTCCTAATACAAAACGAAAACAACACCACATCCAACCCGTCACGAACACACCAATGTGGATCTTACATTTTCTCCTTCTCGATCAATCCTCGTCTTAATTAGTTCCCTCACAACGCCCCTTAACAACTAAGAACTTTATTTTGCTACCAATTCTCCACAAGTCCGCGAGCAAGCCTTCTCTTCCATTCTAACTAAAGATTCGTCCATTGATCAAGAGCATTTTTATGGATCCTCTGCAAGGTCCATTGATCAAGAACTTGATTTTTCAGGATATAATTTACCTTCTGAATAAGGGAGCGTTTGGTTATAATTGTTTCTTGAAAAAGTTGACCACCTTTTCCAAATTGATTAAATTTTTCCATGTTTGGTAGTAAAAGAAAGGAGAAAAGTTTTGAAGTGAGTCTTGCCGTTTGCTCAACGCGGAGGGAAAAAGTTTTACATAGGAATGATTGGGAAAGGTTTTTTCCAATTGAAAAAAGGAAAGTATTTATAACTTCACTTCCCAAAATACCCTTGAAAATTATTTGATAAATTAATATAGAAGGGTAGTTTAAACATTTAACATAAATTTTCCTACAAAAATTTTCATGCTTTTAAATATAAACGAAATATGATGAATTATTCTTTTCTAGAGAAAAGAGTTCCTAAAAAAACTTTTATAAGGAAAATTTTACCTGAAACATTTTCCCGAGAAACAACAAAACCTCCCAAAGTGGCCCTATTCTTTGGATTAGTTAAATTAGGTTTGGATAGATTGGATTGAGTTGGATAAGTTATGATTTTTTTTTTTTTTGGAAATTGTGTTTTTAAAGGGGAAGTTTTTTTGGGAAATTGTGTAAGGTTAGAATTGGATTTGATTGGATTGATTAGAGATATCAATCCAAAGAACATTGCCTAAATTAATAAAGATGTGAATCCATTTATACCACATTTAGGACAGGTTACATCAGCAAATCCAATAATTGTTTGATTTTGTTTGATCAATGTGGTTAGTGTCTATTAATTAATAATAATTGCCAGTAGTCAATCCTATCAGCTGCTATAAGCCAAAAGTCAAAACCTTGACTACTCAGAAATCTCTTTTTGAACCAAAAGTTGAACATGAAAATAATTTAAGTGATAATTATAAATGTCTTCTATAAAATATTATATAGTTTTAACTCCGTGTAAAATTAATTGCATTTCAATTCTGGACCTATAATGATGTGAAAAGAGTTCCAAAATGAAGGCTTTTTTTTTAAAACAAAACTTTTAAAGGCAACCGTACAATATTATACATTCTCGTACACATATTATTGTACGCTAACATTAATTAAGTAGTATATTTCTGGTAGGCATAATTTAAAATGAAGTTTTCTAAATTCAAAGGAGGAAGTTTACAATAAGCAACGATATTATCATATATGAGTATGAACATTAACTAATTTTATGGCAGAACATCATTTTGAAAAGCCCTATGAATTAATAACAATCAATACATATTACATATAATTAGAGCATGTGCTTCGGGTATATATGAATAAATAAGCATGTTATTGAGAGTAAACAACAGATAGATATGAGTGAACAATTATGCTATTGGGAATGAACGATAACCATATTTTGAAGCACGTACTCCAAAAGCATGTAATAAATTACAAATAACAATAGCTCTTGATGATCATTTGCTAAAAAGTGAAATAGAAAATAATTTTATAAAGCATTTTCCTGTAATCCACTCCGACGGGCCAAGTAGACAACCCAAAGTTTAAAAAATATTTATCATTACAATGTGCCTTTTTAAAATTATATTTTTGGTAGGCATATAATACAAATCAAAAACATATTTTTAATGAGGACAAGCTTGTGCGTATAACAGAAGCAAGCATTTGATTCTTGGGTAGCATAAGAAAACAAATTTGACTATCACCCTAACTTTCTCACTAATCTTTTATCCTCAAATTACATGATTAATCAAAAAGCTACGAAAAGGTAAGATAGCTTTGCTTTAAGAAAGGCGAAAACTATATAGAAAAACAAATCACATTTGGTTAAAAATAGTATTTCTCTTAAAGAAGATGTTTCTGACCATATGGGACGATATATTTACGTATGCATGAACAAAAAATTTTCTTAAATTTTGAAAGAGATGTGGCACATAATAAGTTTGACTTGCCAAAGATATACAACCTCCTTTTGATATCATCGATCACTATGATTGATATATATATATATATATATATATATATATATATATATATATATATATATATATATAGGGAACGGATCCAGTGAGAAGTAAATTAAGGTGAGAAGGTAGGAAGGAAAGATCATGGCCGTCCATATTAATCCAATGCCCAAGATTCATTCTTCACGCATGTTGCATAAAACCAGAAACTACTTTTGAATATAAAACAAAACAGTTAGTGGTTTTAATAAAAAATAAAGCTAATATGAATAAAATCCGAAAATCAATAGGAAAAAAACAAATCTGATTGTTAGCTAAAATTAAGGAAACAATTAATCTGATTAATAAATCTGATTTATTGTATCCAAAAATAACAGTCAATATATTCTCAAGATTTTCTATTGCTTAATACAATCACGTTCAACACAATACACTCAGATTCATCAAACATCAACACATTAACATTGAGGGAAATCAATGGCTTCTAATAGGTATGTTCGTTTTTCATTGCTTTTTTATTTTTATATTGATTCATCATTCAATAGTAAGCATTCTGTTCGTCGATTATTTATGGAGTGGATTTTAGAGAATTTGTTTTCAAAGAACATTGATATTGATGATTCATGTTATTGTGGACGGATGTGCATAGTCGGACATATTATGTTATTGTGGGCGGATGTGCATATATAGTCGCACATATTTGTTTTCAAATTATGTTTATTGACCATCAATTGTGCACACAAAAGTATTAGTGTGCATTAAATTTGTGTATTTGTGCTTTACAGGCATCCCGTTGCGGACGACAACTTGTGCACACATGTGGTTGTTGGGATCCTGAGGTCACTGAGCGAAAGTGGCGACATAGACACGTCCACAGTATACTAAACTGTGATCAACAACCAAACAAATATATTGTTGAGCGAAAGTGGTGTATGATTTTGTTAGAAGCAGTTTAGTTGGTGTGTGGGGAGGGGGGGAGTTTGTTTTGTTGTTAATATTTGTTCGTCGTGATATGCGCGTTACAATCTGAGACATGTTATTGTTATGTGATCAAACAATATGTTTTTGGTCACATGTTATGTTGGTATATGATTTTGCAAGGGTCACATGTTAGTGTTATGTGATCAGACAATAGTATTGTTATTCAATGGGATCAGACATGAAGCATTGTCGTGTTTTAATGCCTACATATCCTGTACTGATGAACTTGTCCACACTACATAAGGTTGTGATTGTAATTTGTACTAATTGATAATAAATTGTGCATGATCACAAGTCATTATAATGTGGTCATTCATACTACGGTTTTGACCATAAGATATAAGCATGCACACTACAACTTTGACCAACACATAATGAGACTTGAGACACACATGCATGACATGTCAACACTACACAAGGACGTGATTATAATTAGTACTAATTGATAATAAATTACGTACGTATGATCACAAGTCATTATACTGTGGTCATTCAACGTTACTATAACATATTGTATCAATACAAGCACAATAGAAGATTGGTGTGATGTGTATGATCACATGCCAGTGTATGTGAACATTAGTAGTGTCACATATTTATATAATTTTTTTTTATATTTCATCCTTTTGTTTTTACTGAGCATATAGATGACATATCCACAATGTATTAAACTGTGATCAACCATAATATATTAAACAAAACACACACAACCATTTTTTCATGGTGTGAACACAAATTAATTTGTACAAACTGATAAATTATTCGATTGTTCACTGCAAACCCATTACAAAATTCAAACCTCAATAAATGATATGTCCACACTATACTAAACTGTGATCAACAACCAAACAAATATATATATGTGCATCCGTTCCTTATAAATATGCTGATCAGACTTTAGTGGACTGTGACCAAAATAAAACTCCAACCCAACACAAATTTTAATTTTGTGGAATGTCATCACACTTTAACTGACCGTGATCACAATGTAATGAAAATACACACGCGCACACTGATGTTCATTCTCTCAATGTAAAGCCATGGTACATGTTGAAATTCACATTGGACATGATCTCAATCTTATTGAATGTGATTAAGGTCAGACCCCCCCAACCCAAACCAGTTGCATATGTAATCAATCGTCGAACACTTTGATGGAAATACGATGTGCAAAGAGACATAACTCCAACACGCAGTTACCATCTATGCAGTGGCCGCATGTCCTTAATCACGGCCTTGTGTTTAAATGTGCGTAGTATACGCAATGACCAGGTGTAATCGATTGGAGAATTATATTAATAATTGTTACTTAACTCGTGCACTATATTTAATCAGAATATCAAGAATAATCCAACAAACAAGTAGAAAATGGGGGCTTATGCTAATTGTTGTTACTTAACATGTGCATTTATCTAACAACAAAATGCAAGTATAATCCAACGAAATGTATAAATAGAGCGATCGTTTTCCAATATTATTAAAATGTCGGGTTCAATACAATAACAAAAATGAATCCATAGACATTAATTCATAATTGAACAAGTTGTGATTGTCAAACCACAGTAAAGACAAACTGAATGAACACATAATCCAAAATATCTATCTGCAGCATACTTCAAACCTCACTGGAAGCGCTCAAGGCAAGTCCTACTCTCATGGCTGGCTATTTGGTCACAAAAAATGGCATCTCCTGGCTGACGCCTTTTGCTGCACCGCAACCTTGATGCCGCTCTATTTTCGCTTTACACGCCCTTTTGGGTTTGACGCAGGAGGTGGTTTTATATATGCCTCGCTGAGGATCGGGACTCCAAAGCAAGTATAACCTAATGCTCGTGTCGTCATCGTCCGATACTGTTGGTGGCACCACATAACTTTTCTTGGTACAACCAACTGCACTGCATTTTCATGTTTAAACAATAGTTAAGTTACACTATAAATCATCTATTGTAATGCATTGAACAATAAGTGTTACATATATACATGTTTCAAATATAAATGAACACACACGTAGCGGTTGTTTTGGAACAATATTCATCATTGTGATCATTGATTTACTTAATGTGGTCACAAATTAGGCAATCGTATCCATCAATATATGTGCGGTTCTAGACTTATGTTTGTTGTACACAGCTGATACGAATGTGATTATTGTGACCACAACATGGTTAAATGATCACCATGTGTGAACAAACACCAATCATGTAATACACAGTCCAAATAAGCAATCATTTTATAAAAAAATATTTTAATGTGATCACATTACAATCAGTGTGGACATACTCCTTACAGTAGACAACTGATTGGTTATGTGTTTTCTTGGTTTACAATATTCACTAAATTGTAATTTTGATCCTGATTGTATCTACATAATATATCTTTTTGTTGAATTATACAGAACATACATACTAAATTTTAATGCACAAACGCCCACAATAACATGAATCATCATTATCAATGTTTTTTTAATAACAAATTCTCTAAAATCCACTCCAAAAAACTTCGAAAAGCAGAATGCTTACTATTGAATGATCAATCAATATAAAAAAGAAGAAGAAAAAAGCCATGAAAAAACGAACAAACCTGTTAGAAGTCATTGATTCCACTCAACGTTAATGTGTTGACGATTGATGAATTTGAGTGTATTGTGTTGAACGTGATTGTATTAAGCTATGGGAAAATTTTGAGATACAGTTGACTGTTATTTTAGGATATATTAAATCAGTTTTATTATTCACAATAATTGTTTCCTTAATTTTAGGTAACAATCAGATTTTTTTTTAATTGATTTCCGGATTTTATTGATTATATCTTTATTTTATATTAAAACCACTAGTGGTTTTTACCTTAATTGGACAGTGATTTCTGGTTTTATGCAACATGTGTGAACTTTTAATCTTGGACATTGGATTAATATGGACGGCCAAGATCTTACCTTCTCACCTTCTCACCTTAATTTACTTCTCACTGGATCCATTCCCATATATATATATATATATATAATATATATAGGGAGCGGATCCAGTAGGAAGAAAAATACGGTAGGAAGGTAGGAAGAAGCAATTTGGGGCGTACAAATCTAATCCGATGGCTGATAATAAAACCACTTTCCTTCCCCATAAATCAACTAGTGGCTTTCAGAAAAAAAAATATAATATAATAATTTAGATAGATATGATTAGTTAGAATCATGCACGGGATTAGATAGAGAAAGATTTACTTCTCTAAATTGTAGGGATTGAGTTATCCAAATTAAACTCAATTATTATAAAAAACTAAAAATAAAAAGCAGAAGTCAACATTTTATAAGAATTTTATCGTGAGTCTGTGTCGTCCAATATCATCATTGTTTCTCACATTTCATCACCACACTCCGTAATATCCATGACCACACTATCATAAATCAAAATTATATCAAGGACCACACTCCCTAAATCAAATTATACATGACCACACCTCCTTAAATCAAATTATATCTTTATTGTCACATTATATCGAAGACCACCGTCCCTAATATCCATGACCACAACTGCATAAGTTTGTTCCATAAATTTGTCCACACTTTGAACACATTATGGTCATATTCAATAGATATATACTCGACACACTGTATAAATTTGTCCACATTCTGAACAACTATGGTCATATTCTATGGATAGTGTGGTCATGGTGTATGGTTATGGATATTAGGAAATTCATATTTTTCTAAGGTCTACAAAAGTTAACTGATTGTACACAAATACATTATCATATCTATACAATTGAGTATGGTCATAGATATTAGAGAGTGTCGTCACAGATATTAATTAGGGAGTGTGGTCATAGATATTAATTAGGGAGTGTGGTCATAGATATAAGAGAGTGTCGTCATGCAGTGTGGGAAACAACGATTATGTTGGACTAGATATAATCCTTACAATTTGATAACTTTTATTTTTTTCTTTGATTATTTATAATAATGGAGTTAAATTTGGATAATTTAATCCCTACAATTTAGGGAAGGAAATTTCTCTCTACCTAATTGATTTTATTTATTTTTTTCGAAAACCACTAGTTGATTTATCAGGAATGAATGTGGTTTTATTATCAACTATTGGATTAGATTTATATGCTCCAGATCGTTTCTTCCTACCTTCCTAACGTAACTTTCTTCCTACCGAATCCATTCCCATATATATATATATATATATATATATATATATATATATATATATATATATATATATATATATATATATATATATATATATATATATATATATATGTATGTATGTATAAGAAATTGATAAAATGAGAAGTGGATTAATCATTCCATCTATGGCTCAATTATTTCACATTTTTTCTTTTTTTTTTCTTGGCTTTACATGTGAAAAGAAGGAGAAAAAAAAGAAACAATTCCAAATGTATTAAATGATGCATTGGAATAAGCTAAAATGAATTAATGTTGTCTAGGAAAAAGTTGATGGGATTTAATGTTGTTGAGGAAAAAATTATAATAAAATGAACATTAAATTATAATAAAATGAACATCAAGCACATACCAAATGAATATCAAATTATAATAAAATGAACATCAAGTATAAACCAAATGAACATTAATTCCCAGACGACATTTATTTGTAAATGTTACCTAGGAATTAGTGTTCATTTGGGTTGTACTTTATGTTGATTTTATTATAATTTGATGTTCATTTGGTTTGTTTTTGACGTTCATCTGAATTGAACATGATGTCCATGTATTTTATTACATGATGTTCATACCAGATGAGCATTAAGTACAAACCAAATGAACATCAATTTTTTCCCCAAACAACCAAATGAACATCAAAAGTATAAGCCAAATGAACATCAAATTACAATAAAATGAACATTAAGTACAACCCAAATGAACATCAATTCCCAGAAAACATTCACAATCATTTTTTTTCCTCGGACAACATTAAGTTCCAACAACATTAATTCATTGTAGCTTATTCCAAGGAAGCATTTAATATATTTGATTTTTTTTTCTTTTTTTTTCCCTCTTTTCACGTGTAAAGCCAAGAAAAAAAAGGAAAAATGGTCAAATAATTGTAGCCATAGATTGAATGATTAAGGGTGGAGATTGATCATGCTTTTATGCTCACCAAAATCCACTTCTCATTTTGTCAATTCCATATATATATATATATATATATATATATATATATATATATATATATATATATATATTCAAAATTTAAAAACGGACTATAAATAGCCAAAGATGTGGGACATTGAAAGTATAATTGAATTCACGGTGGTAATACTTGGTGAACAGTACAATGTTGCGATTATCAATAAAATATTATGTTTAAGATTTATTTTTCCCTTCATTTTATATTATTTGTCATTTTATTGAGTGTGATGATCTCCAATGTCACTCTTTAATTAATAGTTTCTTATATAATATTTTATTAACAATTGTAATATTATAGTTTTAAAATAGTGTCTTTCAGTACGAATCTAATGATAGTAACATTTCTTAACAAATCATTGTACATATTGCCAAATTTATGGCCAAAACTTTTTAAGTTTGACTGTACAATTTCTAAAGAGTACAAATAATATGGAGCGGAGGTTACCAAAATAGTTTGTTTTACTCCCTCCTTCTGTCCCAAATTATGTGTCACTTTGGACACAATTTAAAAGACCAAAAAACACTTCCCATTTGCATTAATTTAGTATATTGGAAATGTAAAAAATATTGAATAAAATAGTGAATAAAAAAGGGAAAAGGTGAATAAAAAAGAAAAGTTGAAGAAAAAAAATGTAAGTTATAAGGTTAATTTGATAAATTAGTAATGTGTTATTGAAAATATAAAGTGACAAATATTATGAGGAAAAGGAAAGTTAATTAAAGTAACAACTAATATGGGAAGGAGGGAGTATTAGTGTAACATGTACCACTAACCATTGGGTTACCTTCTTGTAGCGCTCGCAAAAATTCAAGTTCGGGTAAATTCAGGTCGACAAATTCGGACAATGTCAAAATTTGGATAAGAAATTCATGTCCGGACCCGGTTTTATTTCGGGTCGGACAATTCGGACGAAGCAATAATCGGGTTCAGATAACAGAAAAAAGATAAATTTTATGTCCGAATATTCGGTCAATATCAAAATTCGGACGAAAAATCTATGTTCAGACCCAGTTTTTCGGGTCAGGCAATTCGGGTCGGGCGAAATTTTGCCAGCGCTCCCTCCTGGTATGTACCTAGTGGGCCAATGGTTCTAATGAATGGAATTTAAACCCACACATAGTGATATTATGACCTTTCCAGAAAATTTAGAGGCTTAGCATTGCAATGCAGTGATTCAATATTGCATGCTTCAAAACAACAAAAGCTTATTCCAATTACTGACAAAATACAATCCCAGAAAATAGAGAGCTCGAGCACAGTTGGCCTGCGACAAATTCTACGCAAACAAAGGGATACAAAGACTGGATAAAAGAATAAATGGCCCCAAAGAAAGAATCAGTAATCCGTATATACATGCGATCCACATCAGTCTGCTGAAAAATTGGGAAGGAGATGATCTGATTTTGGGTCTCTGTTTAATTACTTCCACCCTAGAGATTGCCTAATCCCGCCGTACACAAGTCCTACTGAGCGCCCAATCAAGGTCACGAGGAAGAATGAGATTGCATTGCGGAACTGAGCAACGATAGTCTTCATAATTGGCATTGCAATGTCGGAGAATTCCAGCACAAGGCTGTAGTAGTATTGCCTGAAACCACACATTTAAAGGGGAAATGAATGATTAGCTAACAGCAATACTACTTAGGAACCCTAAATAGGTAACCCAGTCAAGGACTTAAAAAAGGGTTTTGTTATAATGGGCCTTTTCAACTTATCAGTGCTTATTGGTGCTGATGATTGCACACGAGTGCTGCTTGGTGCTAATAATATAACGTGAAAACATGAGCAAGTGTTGATTAGTGTTGATGTGCAGTGAAAACTGATTGTCATTGCTGATGACTGATGGGTGTTGAATACTGATACATGTACTTCAATAAAAGTTGCAAAACAAGCCCTGAGCAACTTCTATCGACTAATGTGCCCCAAATTAGTAAATTCTATCGGCTAATCTGCCTAAAGTGTGCCCCAGATTAGTAACTTCTATCGGCTAATATGCCTAAAGTGTGCCTAAAGTTTTCTACATTCTGGACCGTAGAACATGCCCAGTAATCGACTCAGTCAAGCACCAGTGTTTATATTTTTGGGTCCTTAAAGAGTGACCGCCTGACCGGTTGGCATCTATTGCAAAATCTCAACTACAGAAAAGAGGTATTTGCGTATGTGCATATTAGTGCAAATCCCACATCCAATAAGCCAACAAATGCAACTTCAAAAGTCAAGACTTCATCCAGGCATATTCAAGGTAGTGGCATCAAACAGCTGCCATTCTGGCCAACTAAGATATTCGCTGATGCCAAAACCACTTGGTAGGTATTAATGCTTTTTTCGACTCATCGAAGGAGATTGGAGGAAATCTGTTCACAAAAGCAAGAATCCATACCTTTGGAATCAAACATAACTCCATACCCCTTTTTGTGCCCCTTTTCTTTTGTTTCTTTCTTTTGTTGTTGGGGGGTATAGAAGAGAAGCCATACAAAAGAAAGGTTTTCATGTCACCACGACGTGTTGCAATTGGCAATATACATATAAGTGATTTTATTTATAGCATAATTAATAGTAAAGGCATGCCAGATCATAGATACACAACCAATAGGCCCACATATGATATATGAGGGATGCAAGAACGAGGTGAGACTTCTGGCGTGCAAAAGTACAAGTTATAGTAGAGATGGTTCTCATCACCAGCCATCAAATTTGCAGGTTTAAACTGCAGTCAAACTAATCTATGACAAGTCAAGCTAAATACCGAAATTCCACATAAAATGACAGAAAATTGGCCATAAAAAAAATAAGAATGACGACATAAGAAATGTAGAAGAAACATAGAACTTACCATCCTTTCAAAGCCCGCAGTTCTCTTGTGCGCTTCAAAGTCAAGGGAAAGAGACTGACTACGGCATAGTTCAACGAAGACTGTCTTTCAGCAGACTTCCTCAGAGTCAGTCTTCTCCACCAACTAAGATCCTCACTCTCTTTCTCTGTCGGTTCTTGACAAGGTTCAATGTTTAGAACACGCAAATCAAAACGATCCTCATACATCAACCCAATTTCTCCGAAATTCTGGTGAATCCACTGCCACATTGCTACCTTGCGCCAGAAAACCAAAAGCCAAACATCAGGAAGAAGGTTATATCTAGTAACAAAATGCATCGATACGATTTTTATTATGGAAACTTTCATATGAAATTGCATGCAATAATGAACTGCTGCATGCAATAAATTTGGAAAAATATCTACTCCAGTATACATTTACAAATGCTCTTAAAAAGTATAGAGGCAAGAACCCATAAAGCTCAGCCAAAAAACAATAAAGCCACAAGTGATTCACTGCAATTGCCTTCCTCTTTGCACATGAAACACCTAATCCCCAAGATCTTCACCTCCTCACAAATTATTACAACATTAAAGCAAACCCCGGTGTGGCCCCCCTAACAAGAGATTTGAGGGGATCTAGATGTAGGCAGTCTTTTCCCCATGCTCAGGTGTGCATGAAGAGGTTGATTCCAGCGGACCCAAAAAGAACCTTTCAAAAACCGAACAGGCGAATACATAACCAATTTGAACAGACATTAAGAAACAGATTTTAAGAGGACACAAAGATTGCCAGATGATTTTCCACAGGCAGCGATCAACTTGATGTGGTTACATATGAGATGAAGCTGAACATACAAGCTTCATGTAGAAAGACTTAATAGTGAATACCCCTTTTGGATTGGATTGAGCAAAGTGAGAAAGCTAACAAGAGCACCATCATCCACACTAAAGTATCCAGGAAAACGAAAAAAAAGAAAAAAAAATTAGAGTATGTGACTGAACCTGTCAGCCAGCTACATGTTCCCAATAGTTAGCAACAGAAACATCTTCGCATGCTGCTAGAGGCTAGACCAAAGGGTAAAGGGAAAAGGCCTCTCAAGGAAGAACCTTCACACCAAAGGCTATGCCAAAAGCAGATTGGATATAGGCCCATTGCCAAGGCTCCAAAGAGCAATGGAGATAAATTTCTCCACCCTTTACAAAGTACCTCCAAAGGCTGGGCACAATACACCATTTGGCTTCCAAGGACACAACCCAAAACCCTCCATCGTTCAATGGAAGCATGACAAGATTACATGCATCTAAATGATGCTTGACATGGCTACCAAATGATCCCCAAAAAAGTCACCAAATGATACTAGGAATCATCAACTAGATTAATTTTTTCTTGAGTTTCTGTTGCAGCAATACATTTCTCCACTTCAAAAGTTGTATTATTCAGTTATTTATTTTATTTGCAGTTAGGCATATCAAAGCATACTAACTTGATTTAAAAATTCATAAAGTCCAAGGTCTCTTTTTGCATATTGACATGCTTTAGGTCTTCAAAATATTCATGTTAAAATAACCCAAAATGACACTTTTTACGCTATGACAAAAGTCTCAGGATAGGCTTCAACACATTTGAACCACAAATCCTACACTCGGTTTGCATTCACCTAAATCCAATATTACAGGACTGACTTGTACTTCCTGCTCATATCACAGCTTAATGGGAATATATTAAGGTAAACAGGAGATGCTAGACTTAGATTACTAGACGAAAACATATTTATCAATAGCTATTTCCAAAACTTATCTCCAAAGGATAAACCATTTGGTGAAAGAACCAACGTACTGCTCAGCAAGAACAGTGATGATCGGGTATGGATGACAGGTTAGGTACAGAGACATCAGGATGCAAACCTCACTGCTGACATGAGAATCAGGGTATGGCTCATATGAGTGACAAGGCAGAGCTATACTCTCAATTATATTTGAGACATGGAATCACTAATTGCACATTGATTAACCTTTCAAATTTAGGTGAAATTTGGTTTTAGGAATAAACGCCAGAATTTGATATCTTCAATCTCACAATGGTGTGACGTTCACACCATAGAGCAGTCGTAGACATCATTTTTCGAAGAGGAGGCACCAATGCATTGAGAATGTCGAAAATTAATCAGGAAAAGAGCAACAATTCCACCAGCAGACATGTCAATGAGAATTGAGAAGTCAGCAAAACATCATGGGCCCTAACTATTGATGTTGTTTCATTTCCGCCCATATATTATAAGGCAAGATCTATGGACACTTAACAGCAAACAAATGACATTAATAAGACCTCGCCAACAAAATAGATCCTATAGAATAAAGATACCTCATTTCTTAGTTTCTGCAGAGCTCTGGTAGACAGAGTACACAACGACAATCCTGAGTTGCTAATTTTCTCGGAAATGTCACTATCTACAGAAAGAAGCTCCAAATACATGCTTGTCATGGCATCCGCTAGAGTAACAATCAGATCTTCTAATATGGCAGCACCATGTAAAGGATAGATCTTGTGGTCATAGTAGCTGCAGTCCCTGTATTTTTTAAAAAAAAGTATAATAATGTCTTCTGATAAACAGCCTAGAAAAGAAAGGAAGAAGGGGAGTGTTCTCGATGGCAAATAAACCCATCGGATTAGAAGTATAAATCAAGAAGCAAGACAATGAATATTAAATAAAAATTATAAAACAAAACAGCTAAAAAGTTTCAAGCGTGTTAATTCTTGGAATGCTTCATAGCCAGAAGCCAATAACCATCTAGCTCGCTCAGTTTTAGATGGGGAGCCCCAGGTCAGCCTAAGACATGAGACTCAAACTCTGTTCCCAAAAGCTTCATAAATTAAACTCAGCCAATTTAGCCCTCTTCTAGGCCTTGAACTCAGAGGTATCCATATCATCCTACACATACTTGTTTCAAGGCAAAGATAAATAGATAATGGTATGTACTTGTAATCCTTTCCTTTATGTCCATCCCCTCCCTTCTATGTCAGCGATTCGCCAGGCTCCCCAGTCTCTAACCTCTCAAAGTCCATTCCAACTGAGGTATACAAATCATCATTAAATGTGACCAGCAAAGGTCCAGCACTCCTGGGTCAACTATAGCATGGCATTTGGAAGCAGTGATAATAACATGATATCAAAAGGGATATATCTCTAAAACCAAAACCAATACCTTGAAATCTCGCCACAAGGCAAGATATGGAGGGATCGGATGTAGAAGTCTTACCCCTAAATTTTGCAAGTTCGAAAGATCAGTTCCAATTGACCCAAGATTTAAAATTCATTTGGTACCAACTACTCCATGGAAAAGAAGTAGACGAGGTTTAATGAGATGTTTTACTTTAGTCCATTATAATCTAAGTTGAGGGATATTGCTCTGATTACTTTACTCCTAACATTAGCATTTGGCTAGTCATAGCGTGAAAATTTGCAAAAGCAATGCCCTTGGAAACGATAAATATACTCAAAAAATCACAAGCTGTCCAAACTAACAGGTTGAGAGGCATCTTGCATAAAAGTTAGTGTTTCCAGAAACTCAGCTTTCAATTACAAACCCTCACAACATGAGAAAAGCACCTTAACACACACAATCTGTGGACCCTCAGAACATGAGAGAAGCTTTACATTTGAATCTACAGGCAAGGATTCTAAGGGAGAGGTAATGTTATTAAGACGATAGCGTTCAAGAAAGAATGTTCTATTATGCTCTATTGTCAATGGTTCCCCAACTGAATTCTTCAACGCCTCTAGAGGACTTCGGCAAGGAGACCCATTATCTCCTCTTCTCTTCTTGCTAGTTATACAGGTGTTTTCTAGGATGTTACAATTTGCTTTGTCTGAAGGGTTACTATCTAGCTTTTCTTTGGAGCGACCAAATTTGGGAAACTTGTGTGTTTCTCATATTCATTTTGCAGATGACACCATCATTTTCTGTGATGATTATGAACAATTGGTCAATCTTCGATGCGTTCTAACTTGGTGAGGCTGTATCTCGTTTGAGGATTAATTTGGCCAAAAGTTTTATTATGCTTGTCGGTAAGTGGACAATTTGCAATAGCTAGCGGGTATAATGGGTTGCGGTATTCAGTCTTTTCCAACTGCATAGCCTACAAACCTTGGTCTTCCACTCAGTGCAAGTTTAAGAAGTTAGATATCTGGGATCTCGTGATCGAAAGGTCTGACGGGAAACTATCGGGGTGGAAATCAAAATATCTTTCGAAAGGGGGGAGATTAGCTCTAGTAAGGAGTGTTCTCTCGAGCATTCCGACTTACTTTCTTTCTCTTTCCCCATTCCAGCTTCTGTGGCAAAAAGGTTGGAAGGAATTCAAAGAAAATTCAAGTATCACTTGGTGAGATGGAACATCACGAAGCAACCAATCTCAATGTGGGGCTTGGAGTGAGAGATTTGCGCCTTCATAATGTGGCTCTTCTCTGGAAGTGATTGTGGAGATTCATGAATGAGAAGGGTAATCTCTGAGGAAGGTAATTACGATTAAATATGGTGAAGTGGGCTATGGGTGGGTACCCTCGATACCCAATAGGTCATATGGTTGTAGTCTTTAGAAAAATTTTGTTAAGGGGTAGGAGAGTTTCTATTCACACGTTTTTTTGGTTGTGGGTGATGGTTCTAACATTTCCTTTTGTCATAATCGTTGGTGCTTTAAGGCTCCTTTGAAAGAACTCTTCCTTGCTCTCTATGTTCTTGAAGTGGATAGAAATGTTGTTACATATTATCGGGAGAATCTTTAGGGTCATATGTTTGGTCTCCTATTTTTGTTCTAGAAGGTTTTGCTTACGAAGGGTATTTGGTTAGTTTTTTCAATGCCCTTAGTGAGGCCAAATTTGGCGACTCCTCACAAGACATGGTGAGATGGGTCTTGAGTAAGAATGGGGTCTGTTCCGTATGCTCCTACAATTCAAATGTACGAAGCATGGATTCTTTCCATTTGCATCTTTTGGAAGTTGGAGCTTTTCCATTTAACATTATATGGAAGTATGTTGCCCCTTTGAAGGTTGCGTTTTTTGTTTGGGAAGCCACACATGAGAACATCTAGACTTGTGATAACTAACAAAAAAGGGGGGAGATTTTGGCTAATAGGTGTAGCATGTGCAAGAGGGATCTTGAACTCCAAATCATCTTTTGCTTCATTGCGACTTTCCTAGGTCTCTTTGGGTTTTAGCCTTCGGTTATCTTGGGGCCTAGGGTTGTATGCTATTCTATCAAGGATCATCTCCTATCTTGGGAGAGTTTCTTTGGGAGAAACCCAAGAAGAAGGCCATGGTTATACCACATGTGATTTTTTGGGTTAACTAGAAAGAAAGAGACCGAAGGGTTTTGGGGGGAATTGAAATCCCTCTTCAGAGAATGAAAGACAATTTTGTCCAAGTCTCTCTACTTTTGGGTGAATGGGAAGTTTAGCTCTTCCTCTTTTGAGGTGGTACATTTTGTGGATAGGTTGTATTTTGGATGTACATAACTTTGTATGATGCTAGATGAACATCGGTTCTTTTAATCTTAATATTAATATATATCCTTTTCCTATCAAAAAAGAAAGGAAAGAATCCTCCATTTTACCATTAAGATATGTTTAAACCTTAAGTGACAGTCCATTTCCATCCACTGTTTAGAAATTTGTACGACAAAGCACTGTAGAGCAAGTGTAAATACCCAATGATAACATTAGCAAAATGTTTGCCGGTTATAAACAAGCTTACCTAAAGTAACCATATCTGAGAAAGCCCATCAGATCTGCATACAATTCCAACTTGCCCGATTTTCTTATGCTCCCTAATATCACATCATCTCCTTTAAGCTTCTCTGATATAGAAAGCAACAGCTCCTGATTGAAGAAAGAGCAAAGGTTGAATATTTTCTTTTAAGAAAACAAGAAATCATCAATTGTACAGCCTACAAGGCTACCACCTATATTACGTCAACAAACACTCCATTTCCATAATACCTTATCAGGCTCACAGTTTTCTACACCAAACTCTTGCTCCATCCATGAAACTAGTGCTGATTGACAAGCCTTCTTTGTAACAACGGAAAACTGTTCCAACCAGTTATCCCTTTCTATAATCTCTGATGTGTCGGGGATTTTATTAACCTGCCAATCAGGAAATGTTAGCATAAAATAAGAAACAGTGCCAATTTTATCAAATTTGCCCAACGAAAATGTAGAGATATTCATTGGAGGAATTAAATGATGCAAGATTACTTGCTTCATGAAACATGTAATCATTTAAGGTATTCACCATCACCTGCAAGAATTTGAACACATGCACCAGCAACTAGCAGTTCAGACATCCTGAGATAGTATCCATCTCAAAGCAACCCTTTTTTTGTTTACTTAATTTTATTTTCTTGTTTTGAGAAGCGATCTGAAAGGAAACTATAATAAAGCATTCAGGTAGAGCTGCGCCCAGAGCAGCTACGGTATCTTAGACTTTCAACTACGAGACGAGGAGACCTTTGAATATGAAATCCATTTACTGGTGAGTTTTTGATATAGAACACATCATAAAAATTTCAACTTTTAAATCGCAAGTAACTTTATGCAATGCTGAGAATTTCAGCAAATATTTAAATAATGCCATACTTCTTTCCCCATCCTTCTGAGTTGCTTCTTTCCCAACATTCATGCAAAACATAGGAAATAAACAAAGATTTTAACGACAATTTTTCCAGATCAATCTATGGACTATTTGACTTTGCTCAAAAAGGCATCATACAAGAAAATCCCTTTCATTTTTTGTCTTTTAATATTTTGAGAATTACAACAAGTTTCTTGCAATTAATTGATGGAAGCAATCCCCAGTGTAGTCGAAAATTTCATCCAAATAATTAAAAATACTCTTTACTGATCAAAAGATAACAGCAATAACAATCGAAGGAAGTAACCCATAGTCAAGAAGCACAAAATTGAAAATGTAATTTCATAAGGGTACCCTAAGACTTGGACTATCCCCACATGACAACCTTGCATTTAAGTCTGTCTGCAATACTAAATTACTAACATTCACTCCAGTACGTCTCTTATGTAGATTTGATGAAATAATTAGTTGCCCGCTGGAATAAAATTAGTAATTTTACTGTTAGAGAAAATACACAAGCTAAGACTTATGACATTACCAATAATAAATAATGCAGTAAGGACTTTGAGGAAAGGCAAAAAATATGCAATTTTACATATTGCTCTAAACAGGCACGTCAGAAGATACTTTCTTGTCAATTCAAATGGAAAGATCTGTCATTATTCCTTTCCATAGTACAATACACATACGAAGTTTGAGTCCGAGTATTGAAATACATCCAGATTGAGTGGATGCAGAATGTCAGTGCTAACACCTAATATACAAGTCCCTACCTCTTTCTCGAGTTGCTCAATTGAAGATAAGAACAGCCTGAATCTTGGAGCATCAGCAATAGCATATAAACTTAATGGCCTCTTGGCACGGTCTCGTTCAAATTCAACCAAATTGTTCTCCATGATATAACCATTTTCAATGGCAATAAGAGAATCAGTTAGCTTTGATTTGACTCTATCCCAGGTACACTGCCAATTCATTTGCTCTTCTTTTCCAGTTTTACTGCAATGCATAACAGAAAAATAATTAGTACAAGCTCGAACAATATTTGGGATTGGGATAATTAAGTGTTGTTCATTTCATTGTATTCAGAAACAAATTTACATTGTATAGATGACACTTAATCAGAATTCCAGACTGGTCAGCTTACCTACCAAAAAAGACAGGACTCTCAGGGAGCAGCATATCACTAGAACTTGTTTTCTGAGGGCCATATGATCTCCCTGAAGGAATTACTCCAGCCATATATGTGAGGAAAACACTGGCAGTGAGAAGCACTTGGTCAATAAGGGTAAACCACTCTGATGCAGCCACACTCTCAAAATTCATCATTGTTCTTAAACAGTTACACTCAAAAGAACTCCTGCTAGAAAGGGGACTTCCGACATTCGGGGCCACAATTGATAGAGCACTGTTCTTGAAAGCACTCTGTGGAGAGACTGACCCAAGATTAAAGTTTCTGTAGAGAATAAAAAACAAGATTAAAAATCAATGTTCCAACAATACAGGTTGCAGTCATGCTATCAGATACGACAATTAAAAGACAGTAAAGCAACAGACACATTCACTTAATACAGCATATGTTATAGCCATTACAAAGCAGCTAACTAGAAGCTGAATTGCAGGCATGATACACAACCACACACTAAGGTCGCATATGACAACTGGTAGGAAAGAAACACACCGAGTCCCAGCACTTATACGGTAAACCCAGGTCTATATACCCAAGCCGGAACCAAATTCATACACAAAAGAACTTGGGGGAAGTGTTGTAATGTTGTATCCTACTCAGTTCCAAGTAAACAGAATTGTCTGGTAGTGTCCCAATTCCATTTAGACTCAAGTTTTGGAAATAATGAATTATTTCCTTTTTGTGATTGATACCACTTGGTCTCCACTCTAGAAGAGTATTCTAGGGCTTCTTGGCTTTGCTATAAATATTAGTTATTTAACCTAGTTTGGTGTGACCAAATTATGTACCTCTAAGACACTAGATCTCCTTTTCAATTACACCTTTCCAATTTAGGTTGAGAGTTTTTATTATGAGATTAATCTCCCTTTATCTTGTTTCCCTTTGAGATATGTCTACTCTTGTTGTGCTACAACTGTTTGAGATTTCTCCCCTTGATCTCGTTGTGTTATAAGGTTTGTTTGGGATACCTTTTACGAATCTCTCCCTATTATAGTGGACTTTTATCTGGCCATTTCCCCACTTTAAGTTTCCACGTGTATCTTATGTCTTTACACCCTCCTACTTACTTGTTTTGTCATACTTTTTCTCAGTTTATACATCCTGATAATTTACTTCCGCATCAATTATTAAGCTTACATATTTATTCCTAACAAGAATGATCAACTACAGTAAGCAAACTGAACGCTATTTACGTATGAGAAATAGTATGAATTGCAATGTAAGCAAGGGGTATAAAATACAACCTGGAAAGATTTCTACCCAATGATTTCTGGGGTTTATGCCATGACCCTTTTGCATCACTTCTTCCCCACTGTGATTTGAAATTAGAGGTTACCGTTGCACATTCCGCCATTTTCAAACTTTGCACACTTTGCATTGTATTGCCGCAATTAGTCAACACATTATCTTCCACACAGGAATACGAAGCAACGGTCTGCTGTACACCACTCGCATCTACCTA
Organism: Portulaca oleracea; assembly: GCA_029582165.1. NCBI lineage: Eukaryota > Viridiplantae > Streptophyta > Magnoliopsida > Caryophyllales > Portulacaceae > Portulaca > Portulaca oleracea. The sequence goes on from CM055870.1 coordinate 12,407,361, forward strand.
AAAACGCTCAGAATCAACAAAACCCGTACGAAATAATGAAGCCGGTGACTATGAATATCAAATTTCTCTCTATTTTACGATGCAAAAAAACAAAAACTGGAATGAGAGGATTGGAACGAATGGAGCATTATCTAGGGTTCGTAAACGATTGGTACCTGAAGATTAAATCCACAGGAGAGCTAGTTGCCGTTGGAGTAGACGAAGAAGCTCAGAGTATAGAGGGCCTACCACGTGAATCACCGGTCACGGAGAGAAAAAGACGAAGTGCCTCAAATTTCTGGTTTTCAATCGATGCTGCCTTGGCCGATAAAGTTCACTTCACTCTACCACTTTGGTCAAAACGTTGACTATTTCGTATTTGTGGAGTTTAGGGCGTGTCAAATTCATATCAAAACTTATCAGTTTTTACTTAAATTTATCCAAAATTATCAAAAATTACTAAAGTTAAAAGGTAAAATTAAATTAATTTTAATATATTAGAGTAAATTTGCCAAAAATTACAAAAATTAACTTTTATCCAACTGTTTTTTATCCATAAATTTGATACACCCTTAATTCCTCATTAGTGTTGAAGTGGCATATGGCCGGATATAGTTATACCTAGGGGTGGGCAATAGGTCAGGGCCCCGTAGGATCAAGAGGGTCAGGCCTAAAAAATCAGGGCTATTAAAGGGTCGGGTCGGTGAAGGGTCGGGTCATTAACAAGTCGGTCTGTTTCACAATGTCAAAGGGTCAGTGAACCAACAGACCTGGCCGACTGATCAATAACTTAGTTACTCAAAACAAATGGTTTTTCCTATTATTTTAAATGCTAACCTTACTTAAATATATTATTAATACTCCACATTAAATAATATTTAACATACTTACTTTTTAAGGTACAAATACTCTTAATTTTAACTTTAGGGTCAAACAGGTCGGCTTTTTTTTTACTAGAAAGCCCTGACTCGGCCCATTGCAACAAAGGGTCGACCTTGACCTGATCCGACTCAACATGGCTAATGGTTCAACCCTGACCCGACCCGACACATTGCCCACCCCTAGTTATACCTTAACTGAGTTGGCTTGCAAGTGGCTCGGGCTCGATTTCGCTTGATTTGAATAAAGCTCAACTTAATGTTAATTGAGTCAAGTCTGAGTCTAAGGGTTTAGCTCATGCCTCGTGGAATCAAGTTATTTAAGTAATTAAGCTCAACAGTTGTAGTAAGCATTGCTATCAAAAATAATAGTTTCGCCATCAATTATAAACTCAACATCTCATATATCAATGATTCTACAGGATTATTTTACATATGAACATTTGACAAAGATGCTCAACCTATATGTCTAATGGCATACATAAGCTATCAAAAGCTTTCACCATCATTGTCAATATAAATATTCTTGATTGATAATTTAAAATGCATTCCTAATTTAATCAATTAAGTAAATAGTTTTGTATATTTGCTGGGAGATGCCATACATTCCTAACAATTGACCACTGGGGGACTACATTTTTTTAATACACTCAAAGGGGACAAAGTTGTTAAACAATTGACTCCCAGGTGACTTTCCGGCCATTATTAGCCGGAATCCGGTGACAGTTGATTAAAGTAGGATTTTTTTTGAAATGGCTTAGTGGAATGTCGAGACTACCCTCCATTGCCTCCAAATCCTTTCTTATATAACTGAAATCTTCTCCCTCTCAACTTCCATTTGCTTCTGCTGTCTTCTTCTTCTTCTTCTTCTTCTGTCTTCTTCTTCTTCTTCTTCTTCTGTCTTCTTCTTCTGTCTTCTTCGTCTGTCTTCATCGTCTTCCTTCTTCTTTCGTGTTCTTCCTTTGTTCTTCATTGTGACATTTGAACATTCGATCAGCCAAGATCAACAGACAGGTGATGCAAGATCCCATAAGTTCATCTTGTGACTTGTCAGATATGATCAGACCTTAAGTTGTCACGTACAAAGCTTCTGCTAGATTTCTGAAGTATTTGACGGACTCTGGACAGAGTGCAAAACGAGTTTATGTAACGGAATGTGAAATGTAATGTGTGAAATGAAATTGTAAACTGGAGCCAACATTGGCATGTACTTGAAACGTTGAAATGTAATGAAGAAAACTTAGGCAAACCCATATCTTGTTGCCATCTGATCACAATCAATTCAACCAAACAAGTGCAAATCTAGCGAGAAACTCATCATTTGCTTGGTACCCAAGCAGGCCAATAATACAACACAAGGACTTCAAATTTCAATCCATATACTCAACTTTACTCATTGGGTAATTGTTCGGTCTCGTTCCGAGCCGAATTTCTTCTCTTTTATAAGGTATATTTGCTTGTTTGGGCTTAATTGAAGGTTTTTAGAGAATTTCGAGCTATTTCCCGAGTCAAACCAAAGCAATCCGAGCCGAGACCCCTGGCTTCGCACCCGCGGAAACTCGATGGAAGGAAAGAAGTGGCGGACAGACTCGGCGCTCGCTCGTGCAACACCATGGCTCGCCCGAGCTGGTCCACTGTCGCACCCGTGAAGATTGAGTTAGCGCCCGTTACTTGTTGCGGACAGAAGCCCCGCTCGACCGAGCAGCCCCATGGCTTGCCTGAGTAGACGTTCTGCCGCGCCTGCTACAAATTTGGTCGCGCTGCGACTTGCTGCGGCCAGAAGTGCAGCTCGACCGAACATGATCTACTGTCACTTCCGCTACCCACGCCCAACAACCACGATGGATGAAGCCGGACAGTAGGCCTGCTCGCCCGAGCAACACCATGGCTCGCCCGAGCCACTCTGTCTGCGGAAAAACTGACGCGCGTGCTGCGATTTATTTCTAGGGTTTTGGGTTTCGTTTTTCCTTCTTCTATAAATACCCAATGTAATTCAGACCTAATAATCTAAGTTTAATCAATTAGCCTAGGTAGTTTAGGAGTTGAATTAGATTTATTGCTTTCCTTTATTTACTTTAATCTCTCTTTAATTGTTCTTCAAGTTTTCAATTGTTCTTCATTGTTCTTCAAGCTTTCTTTGATTTCTAGCATTTGTATTCAAACTTTCTCAAGCTTTCTCAATCTCTCTCAAGCTCTCTCTTGTCTTCATTGAAGTGTTTTACAAGCTTTCTCTCTCTCTCTCTCTCTCTCTCTCTCTCCTTTCAAATGCCATTGTTGATTTGTTTTCCAAGCTTTCTAGTGTTAGCCACAATCAACTCCATTTTTAGTGGGGAGGAGGGTCAAGTAACTCCAATTCTACTTACTAGTGAGAATTTGGGGGATCTTGGTAATCCAAACCACAATTTCTTGTTTGTTCGGGGGAAATTCAAGTGTAGATTGAAGGTTTATTGAAGATTAGTCATCGAAGGTATAATTTCTCGTTCCCAATTTTGTTGTTCATTCATTGTCATCATTCATGCCTTTTAATCGCTTTCATCCTTAAGTGCTTCCTTTATCGCTTTCCTTTAATTGCTTTCTTTATTATTATCTTGTCTAGATTAGTTTAATGCTTTCATTTACATAATTTACCGCTTTCCGCATTGAGAAAAACCCCTTTACACAAATCGATTTCCCTTAATCAAGCCTAACACCCATCCCTGTGGACCGACAACCTTAACTCATAAAAACCACAAAAATTACAACCGAATAGTAATCAATCCCGAATCTTGAAATGAAACTTCCAAGTTGTTAATCCACTGGCTACTGAGGTCTTTAAAGTGGGTGAAAATGGAGATTCTCCAAAGAACACATCAAAAAGATCCCTTGTAACATTCAACGACTCGATTGTAGCATCTGACTTTGTTGGCAACCCATTTGCTGACACAAGAACCTGTCAAGCAAATCAGTATAGTTCTTAAGTTACCTTGAACAAAGAACACGAGGGAGGCAAGGGGAGAATAGACAGCTCAAACAAACGAATGAAATTTTATAAGCATACCCATCTACATGAATCACTTGATTCGAATCATATGAGACCCAAACCAAGAACAATACAAGACTAAATTTTTAACCGACCAAAGCACTTCCCTCCAAAATTACAGTATCAAGATCAACCAAAATCACATTTTTCTCTCATTCAATGGGGAAATTAAAGAAGAAATAGAGGCAAAGAGTGAAGAATTGGGGCGAAAACTTACCAAAGGATGAAGCGGCAGCCATGGGAGAGAAAAGGGTCCGAATCTTCCTGCCATTTGGAAGAGCGAAACGGCGGGACAAGCGAAGAGATAGAATGTGGGTTTGGGAATGAAGAGATGTAGTGATGGGATGTGTTTGGTTTGGGAGTGAAGAGAATTTAGGGGAAGGAGAAGAAGGTACTGCTACTGTGGAAGAAGAGGAATGGATGACAAGGCCTTCGTTTTTTTTTAGCGGGCAAAAATAAGGACAACATGGTCTTTTCACAAGCATTCCCAAGGGCTTTTTAGTATTTTCATGGATTCCGACTAATAATGGCTGGAAAGTCACCTGAGAGTCAATTGTTTAACAACTTTGTCACCTTTGAGTGCATTAAAAAAATGTGGTCCCCCAGTGGTCAGTTGTTAGGAATGTATGACACCTCCCAGCAAATTTTTGCTTGCAAATGCCAGGTTACAAAGTTGAACAATAAACCACAAGCCACTATCTTGTTGATGCATCAACTGAAATCATAAGATATTTAAATGGTTCACATGTGGGTCTACAGGATTGCCAATGTCGTATTGTATACAATTCAAGAATATAAGGGATTCAATCATTGTGTACAATGAGTCCTATTAAGATGATTGATCCGAGTTACTCCTATTTTTCACGTCACGTGATAAAGTCTTTTCATTAGTAAACATCTGGCTTACTAATGTATGTGCTTTAGTTAAGTTAATCATTGTGTACTATAACCCGAATGACAAGGATGTTAGCCTTTTTAACACACATCTTTTACTCAAAGCAATCTTCGTAATATACGAATATTCAACATTAATTTCACTAGTTGTCTCAATATGGTATTAATTCCTACTAATATCTTTGAAACTTAATTAATATGTTCCTTTTGAGGCTAGTTTGGTGGAGAAAAATACGTCAACAATATGGAAGTTAGGTCCACCAGATAATACTATATGAGCTCTTCTGGAGCCTTTAATCAAAGTTGAATTGTCATATATATAACTAATATTTGCTTCCCTCATCATTGGATAAGAAATAATTTATTATCACTAACAATATATGTGTCGTTCTGGTGTCTGCAGAACAAATATCACCTCATTTGTTCATGATTATAACAAAGTAAGTATCCATATGATTCACTTTAAGATGATATAACATTAATATATATAAAACATATAGCAGAAGTGCTTTAAATCACTTATTCATACCAGCTCCACTTTTTTTTAAACCAAACATAACAATTTCATTAATAGCAAGTCATACGACATTTATAATGAAAATCGTGATAGAACAATTGTGGGTCTAAAACATAGATATGAAATTCAACTTCCAAATAACTAATACTAATCTTACTAACATTCGGCTCTGATTTCTTCAATGACTCTGCATCTTTCTTCGATGACTCTACATCTTTACCATTGATGGAGAACCTCATAACCCGTGCTATAGCGATTTGAGAGTTGATCTTCATCCAATGTATAAGATCACACCAACTGAACAAAAGCTCTAGAAAGAGACTAAAAACCCTAAATAAGGGTACACAAAAACTCTTACAAAAGAAGAGACTAATTTTCTTTACGTAAACGTAAAACCAAACTAATAATTGAGGTAGAAATCAATCAAATTTGTACCATCGACAAAAGAATCGATGGCAGCCCCTCCTAGGAAATGGAGGCTAGGGTTTTCTAGAGAGAAAAAGAAAAGATGAGGCTAGGGTTTAATTGAAACGTTTATATTTTGCCTCCACACATTACATTCATACTAGCTCCACTTTAAAAGCTCATATACACATACTTGGAAAATAAATATTCACAGTGAAGATCGTGGACATCGAGATCGTAAAAAACATGTCTATGAGTAAAATGACTAATCATCAAATTTCTATGAATTATAAATGCTCACACAATATGCAACTAAATATCAGTAAGCTAGCACATCGTATTACACTTAGGAACATAGTTCATACATATTTCATCAATCAATAACAATGCATATAGTCTTGTTCATGATACTAGAAGATAATCGTTTTGTATGGTCAACAACTTTGATAAATCAATCATATCATTTAGTCATAGACAAATGGCAACATATTACTCACATTTTGTATGCGTAACATTTTTAATAAGATGCATACATATTGAATTATATGAATATCCAAGAAATAATAGCATCACATGTAGATACACATCAATTCGATAATTATGTATATACCAACATGAGAATATGTCTACAATTTCAATACCCAATGCCATATTTGATTAGTATGCATATACTACACTTCTAGCCAGAATGTCATACTCATAATGAACCTTTACATATAAAAGTTACAACCAAGTGACATAGTTTCCAAAATAAAACTCCATGATTAAATCCAGTTCATAATTAACAATTAAGTTAGCAAAGTCAAAATCTTTTGAAAATAATTGAATTGTCCTAGACTAAGCTCAACGCTAATCAACAGAAGGACTAAAAAATTATTAAGCACAACAATCACTAAAGCCTTTGAACAATGCCACGAGGGATATCTAAGAAATAACAACTTGAATCAATGTGCACAATATAAACAATAATATTACTTGCTATCGAAAATTTATGAAATAATATCTTGTGCTCTTTGATTATGGTTGATAAGATTTAACAAGATATTATGGCGTATAGCAGGTGCGTGCCATTTTCCTTGTTAATAGTATCATACTCACTTTTGTATCGGCCATGCTTTTCGATTCCATGTTCCTACTCCTGATAGAGAGATTATCTTTTTAAAAGATTAACGTGACTACGACCATGACTATGTCGACTATCATTGCTACTAACATGACCTTTGTTTTGCTAATGATTCACGGGTTTATATCCAACCACATTCACTTCAGAGAATGAGGAAAAAAAACATTTGGAAGGTCTAATGACCCAATAGGTCATTATTAATAAATTATGTACATATCTCATCTAATCATTAAATCCACACTTGTAAAACAAAAAGTTAAATTTAACAGGCGATATAAACTTTATTAGTCTCAAGTACACTATAATCACCTTTTAACAATCCTTATTACAATTAACAACTATATACTCTGCTTGGCAGGAGAACCGACTTTTGGTTCACTATTGAGATTACAGAGGTTCAATAGTGGAGTGAACTTTTGGTTTGTTTGGAATAGTAAAATCTTGTATTGGTTTCCAATTTGTTGACAATCTTGTTTCTTTGGTTCTTTTTCTTTTTCTTGATTTGTTAGACAAGGAAGGTTGGTTATATATAGCCTTCCTCTCCATCTTTTATCTCTTGAGTTGAGATTATAATTCTCATCAATAATATTTCATCATTTCTCAAATCTCACTCCCTCTTCTCTTTCAGTTTCACCAAAATTAGGTTGAAACTCTAACATGGTATCAGAGTCAGAGAGGCTACTGATCCTAATTATCTCCCTCTTTCTCTCTCTCTAAAAATGAGAGTTTCCAGAAATCCATTTTACATTCTTCTTCTTCTACCTCTCTCTCTTCTCCACCTCCGCCGCCGTCTCTCCAGCGACCACCGCCGACAACTCCGCCACTCCGTCTCCTCCCGTCATCGTCATCGGCGACGGCCTCGCAGACCTCTCCGCCGCACGAAGCTCCACTCTGAGAGAATCCCCTTCCTCCCATCTCTCTCCTCCTTCCCTCCAATTGTTCTCTGCTCCATTTTGATCTTTCAAAACCCTAATTTCTCTCTCTACACCATCCACACTACACTCTGATGGAGTCGATTCGATCAGAATCAACGATCCCCTTCAAATCGAAGGAGAAATTCGCCGTCGCAACCACCACAACTCCCAAGAAAAACCCTCCGCTGTCGCCGTCTCCGGTGGCTGTCATCACGCTAGAGAAGTCTAATCCGCCGTCGAATCGGATAAGGAACCAGAATTTTGCGTTGTTTGTGGTCGACGTTCGGCGAAAAGCTCTTCAGCTTCGGAAATCGAACCTTAATGAGTTGGATCGTCCGCGTTGGATTGCTAATGACTCGATCCAGAGTGGAAGTGTAGTGCACAAATCGAAAGATTCTGAAAGATCGGCTGCATTGTTGCCGGAAAGGTTCGAGGAGGGTTGGCCTCCGATTTTGACCGCTCTTGAGGTGCTCGACAACCAGGATAGGTTGGTCCTTGAGGTTACTCAACATTTGGGTGAGAATATGGTGAGGACTATTGTTATGGATGGTACTGAGGGTTTGGTCAGAGATCAGAGAGTTTTGAACACTGGATCTCCCATCGCTGATCCTGTTGGAAGAGCAAACCTTGGTCGTATCAACAATGTCATTGGAGAGGCAATTGATGAGAAGGGAGATATCAAGACCGATCACTACCTGCCCATCCACAGGGAGGCACATTCTTTTGTTGACCAAGCTACTGAGCAACAAATTCTTGTTACTGGAATTAAGGTTGTTGATCTCTTAGCTCCATACCAAAGGGGAGGAAAGATTGGGCTCTTCGGTGGTGCTGGTGTAGGGAAAACTGTGCTTATCGTGGAACTTATTAACAATGTTACCAAAGCTCATGGTGGCTTCTCCGTCTTTGCTGGTGTTGGTGAACGTACAAGTCGAGGGTTCTTCTGGAAAGTCCGATCAACCAGGAATTTCTCTAATGGCCAATGTATTCGCCGGAGACAACTTCAATACCTGGAAAAAGTTTTGCAATCTATCTTTCTTTCTTTCGTCGTCTGGCTCCACAAATTCTTCCGTGTCTGCGTCCAATTCACCCACTATTAGGAGTTGTGGTGATAACGAGGAAGCTGTTGGAGTCCAAGTTCAAGATTTCAAGGTTGCTCTGCCCCTCATTGTTTCCATTGGCAGTGATAGCAACCTTGCTATTCAACTTTGCCAGAAATTGTTGGCAAATTGGAGTTTTGTCGCCCTCCAATTTGAGGGGGGGGGGTGTAAGGAATAGTAAAATCTGGTATTGGTTTCCAATTTGTTGACAATCTTGTTTCTTTGGTTCTTTTTCTTGATTTGTTAGACAAGGAAAGTTGGTTATATATAGCCTTCCTCTCCCTCTTTTATCTCTTGAGTTGAGATTGTAATTCTCATCAATAATATTTCATCATTTCTCAAATCTCACTCCCTCTTCTCTTTCAGTTTCACCAAAATTAGGTTGAAACTCTAACATGGTTCACTACTAATTCTTGTAATCAATGGAAACAAAATTCAATATTAGATGTTGGATAAACTTCTTATAATTCACCAATGAGATTATAAACCCTTTTTTTTCTCAAAATCAGATAGAGTGAGCTTTTGGTCACTAGCAAATTAGATAAAATTCTTAACATTAGAGTGAACTTCAAGTTCACCAATGAAATAAGACAAAATTCTCATCATTGGGTAGAACTTCTAATTCATTATTGACATAAGACAAAATATTTAATATTGAGCGAACTTGAAGTTCACTAAACAAATAAGATAAATTTTCAATATTTGAGTGAACTTTTGGTTAACTAATAAAATTAGACAATATTGAAAATTTATCTTATTTGAATAGTGATAAATTTGCTCCTTCTCAGTTTGATGCTATGTCATATGATGATGATGTAACACCTCATCATTTAAACTCACATGATGATGTTTCACATCATTCAATTCTGATAGTTTTATTGGATAGAATGTTGTTGTTCTTGATTCTAGAAAAAGAACCACACCTACTTGGTTACATGATTTCATTCAAGGCCCTTCTGTAGCTCGAAAGACCTCTTCAGAAACTCAATCACACAATTTCACTTATTCAACATCCTTTATTCATTGCAGTTGATTTATCTCACTTGATTGAAGATTATGTTTCTTCACTCGTGTTGTCCTCCATACTCAAAAACTCAAAAAGTTATTTTTAAGCTAAAAAGCACCTAGTTGGTAGGATGCAATGAACAAGGAACTCATAGCCATGTAGTCTAGTGGCACAAAACAAATTATTTATCTTACTTTAAGAAATCAAGCTTTTTTGACAAAGCTTAGTACCGTTCGTATCTTTACTGCATTTGATACTTCTAAAGATTGCGATTTACAACAACTTGATAAAAACAATGTGTTCCCCCATGGTTATCTCACGTAAATATGGCTAAAGAACATGAACGAACTCATTTTTCTTAAAAACTATTTACTAGAGTATATCGTAAATGTTTAAAGGGATAAGTTAGCCTTTACTTAAATACTCTAGAAAGCTTGTTTCTCACTTGATACACTCATGTATAGTTGTAGTCTATAAGAGTGAGAAGTGTGATTAGATGAGAGGATGATCCAAATGGCTTACAAAAGACTCGTATTTATAGGAGACATCCTACAACCCTTAATGTTGTCGATGACTTAATTAGGGTCCTTAATGAGAATCACAACCTTGACAAAGTCAATTGACAACATGTCATATCACAAATATAGTGGTCGGGGTAAAATAACGTGTTGAATAGAGATTATGTATTAAACAATCGGATCAAATAGCCCTTGGGCATTAATTAAGTATATAGGAACTAACACAGACCGTGTCAAAGATCTGTTAGGGGCGACACAATGTATGTCACTCCAAACACGGTCTGTGTTAGACCTTTTGCTAGTTGTCTTGCTATCTGGACCATGACCGGGCCATGTCATGTTCAAATTGGTTCGTGTTGATCTTATTTTTATTGTTAAGCTTATATATGACCTTAAACTTGTATTGCATGATTCCTACATGTCTTATAACCTCTTACACTGTTGAAATAATCTCAACAAGATTCACAGTAAAAAAATAATTTCATAAAAATATGACCTATATGTTTTGTGAACATAAATTAATAGTAAATGATAGTAAAAACATTTGGAGACTATAAAAATAAAAAATGTCGATTAGTTTAACAGGGAAGAAGGCGTATATAAAGATTTCACCCTTTCTCTAGTGACATTTAATATTTTAATAGAAGCACTAATAGAAGCACGTAGCTCTTTTGAAGTTTGAAAGAAAATATACTAGTAATTTAAAATAAATCTTTCATAACAAATTCTATAAATTTTTATAGTTTGCTACTTTGCCATGCACCGCCTCAATTTCTTTTTATGTTACTTTTAGAGATGATGAGAGAAAATCATTATTACCAAAAATTATGGGGTAGTTAGTGAAAAACTTAATTAATAAAATATCTTTAGTTAAAATCAAGACATGGGGTTTATTCAATGAATATTAAGGTTAAATAAGAAAATCAGTAACTAATATGTCATTGGGATTGTAAAGTAATAGATAATATGAAGTGAAAAAAATTTAGCTAAAAATCAAATAAAAAGGAGCGGATAGAATAATAAGTTAGTTGGGAAATCTTGCTAAGTATTGTTTCAATAATTATGCATGGCTAAGACTAAAAGAACATGAATCACAAAACTTATTTTTATTCTTGATAATTGATTGATCTAAAGATCAATTGTACAAACATATCTATCATTCACCAACTTATTTTTACTATAAAGTGGTTAAATAATATTGATCAAGCTTATGTTGCACAACAACAATCCAAGTTGTTACATTTACCTTGAGTTCCAAATCTAAGATGACAATGAAAATCACATGCCGGTGGGATACATCTGAAAGGTTCTGGCACGGTAAAACATTCTTCACCTGGTGTTGTTGATGGAGCTGGGGCTCCAAACGACATTGGGGTTGGAGCTGGAGTTGTAAGTGTAGTTGGAGATGGAGATGGAGTTGGAGCTTCAGTTGGAGATGGCGATGGCGATTCACCCGGTGAAGGAGATGGACCTTCTTGCGCATAACCTGTAATATATTTTTATATAAATAAGTTGTGTGCGTTAACGACATATCCAAATAATGTTATTTAGTAATATGTTTTATAAGTACTTTTGGACGATAATACACAGAATTTTAGGAGTATTGGACAATAATGCACTGAACTTTTTTTTTTTGAACTCTAATACACTAAACTTTGAGGTCATTTTTTCCAAAAAATATATTAGTCATCCTGCTTATGTACACTTTCTTACATGACAAAAATTTTAACTTTTTTCCACATCGCTTTCTCAGATGGCCACTAGGACCGCCACCAAGTCAACCACTATTGGAATCGTTCCGGATGCATTATTGTCCAATACTCTCAAAGTTCGGTGTATTAGTGTCCAAAAAAAAAGTTTAGTGCATTGTTGCCTAATACCCCTAAGATTCAATGTATTTTCATCCAAAAATTCTTTTAATAAATAGATCCTTTTCTTTTATTTCTTCATTTCCAAATGTTGGTAAGGTTCTTATATGCCCCTCTGGGTCTTGTGACCCTATAAATACATAAATGATTTCATCACAGTGAATGAGTGAAATAGACAAGATAACATATCACTAAAATAGCAAGTGTGTATGTGTATGTGAGAAAGAGGTTAACATGTACATAAGAAAAAGCAAGGAAGAGTATTGTTTATGCAATAAGAGATAAATCATATAAATCATACCATTGGATAATTTATATGTTGCTAATATTTTCTTTTTTTAGTGTAACCTTCATTTTGTTTTTGTTTTATAAAACAAAAAACTAAAGTTGGTAATTCTTTGATTCAAAAACTAATTCCTTGATAGTCAAATGTGTAATGAAAAAAAAGAAGAAAATACAAGTTATTATATTATAGCAGGTCCTAGTAACCTAGTACGACAACACACCACCAGATCAATATTTGTGTGTACACATACATGTCTATTTCAAATATTATTTTAGTACATAAACCAGGATGATATTTTTTTTTATCTTAACTCCATGGACTTGCATTTGTAAGTAAATTATTAGATAGTTCAGTCTTAATATAACTTCCCCCCCCCCCAAAATTCTTTTATGCCATTATGTGACTTTTAAAAAAAATATCATTTTTAGACGATAATGCATTGGACTTTAATGAGTATTGGACAATAATACACTTAAATTTTTTAAGGACACTATTACACATAACTTTGAGGTTAATGGACAATAATGCATCCAAAATGATTCCAGTGGTGGTTGACTTGGTGGCAGTACTTGTGGTCGATTGAGAAAATGACGTAGAGTAAAGTTAAAATTTTTGTCATGTAAGAAAGTACAAATAAGCAAGATGATTAACATATTTTTTTGAAAATAAAAAGAAAAACGACACCTCAAAGTAGGATCGCCACCGAGTCAACCACCACCGGAATTGTTTGGGTGCATTATTGTCCAATAACATTAAAGTTCAATGTATTAGAGTCCAGAAAAGGTCCAGTGCATTATTGTCCAATAACCTTGAAAATTAGTGTACTATCACCCAAAAATTCTTAAAAAATATGTATAAGTTTGCCTAGATATCTATGTAGAATTGGGTCTATCTATTAATAATCAACGCTAACTCTCATAATATATATTTTCAAAATACATGTAGATCGAAAGAATAGGTTATGGAGGTAAAGATTACCTTGAGAAACGAAAAGAACCAATAGCATGATATTAACAAGAGAAACGCATGAAGTCTTCATGTTGAATAATATTATTGACTAAAGTAGGATGATCTTTTTGTTTGAGAAAATTATCATGCCTATGCCTCAATTTATAGGTGAAGGGAATAGAATGGAATTAAATTCATACAAAATTACCTTCCTTTTTTAAATTATAAAATCACCCATATTTCTAATTGCTGATATTCATTTCAAATTCTATGTATTTTAACAAAATCCTTCTAGATACGATACGATAATTAAAGACTTTCCATTACACCTCTAAATGAATTATCTTCTATTTTAATAAGGACCTTTTTTTATATGGTTATAGTTATTTGAGAATAACATTGCTGTTAAAACATGCAAGATGTAGCCACTAATATAGTCAACAGTTTTTTTTTATAAGAAAAAAAAATTAGCTAGTAGAATATCCTAAAGTGATTAATAAGTAAATTTGTACTTGATGTCAATATTATTCCTATTAGCTATTTGAAGGCTGATTCTCATAATTAAAGAAGTCAAATGACGCATACAAGACGAACGGTTTGAGTTCCACGATTTAATATTTAAGAAGTAGATCTAATCATGTTAAGGAGATATGACCCCAATGAGAATGATATTTGATCATACAAAAATGATAAATGTTTTGGGTAAGACACACATTAAGTGTCTTGTCATTGTATAAAAGTAAAACCTATATATTTGTAAATTAAACTGAAATTTTTTTTTATATGATTGACTTCTATAACTATAATAATATATATAAATGGTATAAAATCATACTTTTATCTATACTTTTTAAAATTTACAAAAAAGTGTCTAAAATATGCCCAAAGGATGGGGTTCATTCATTATGGTATCAATTTTGAATGTTGGCATAGCCAAAATATTCCAAGCTTCTTATAATTGATAATTAATAATATATGTCTAAAAAGTTAGGATTAAAAATAATAATAAGTATTAACGCATATCATCACTCTCGAACATATGAGAAAAAGGTCATATAACTATAAGATGATCATTCAAGATATTGGAGGTTTATCCTCACCTGCCAATGTTTCATTGTATATGGTGTTCAAGTTTGTAGAAAATGATCAAAAGTGTAACAGTTTAAATTACACACAAGATAGAATTCTATTTTCCATGAGACTTAAATAATTCTTCAAGTTTCAATTGGAAGAGATTTCTTTCATGTAAAATCAAATGTCATTTTGATTTGTAGAGATGTTATAGCTATGAAATCCAAAGTTGTTTGGATATAGTTATACAAAGAATATGAAAATCAAATGTTAGGTTGATTTACAAGGTTTCAAGGCGATAGGTTATAACTATGAAATCCAAAAGTTATGTGGACATAATTATGCAAAGAACATGGAAAATCAAATGTTAATTTGATTTATAAAGTTGTTCTAAGGTATAAGTTATAACTAAGTAATACACGGTGCTTGGATAAAGACATAGTGATAAGGAAAAAATACGGAAAATCAAAAGAAATTTTGATATTGTAAGCATTTCTTTCAAGGTAACTATATAAGTAGTGCAACATTTATGGACTAGATTATAGTTATGCTATTAAAAGGTCTTTGTAAGGGTTATGAGAATTGTCCATGCTATTTGGATAAGGATATAATCAAGATTATGAGTCTATAAGATTTTGTAAGCATTACAAAAAAATGCATAGTTCAAAGGCTTGCCGCCTACTAAAGCGTTTGATTTGTAAGTTCAATATGAACTCATATAAAGACAATATTTAAAATTTACCAAATTCTATAATGTGATTTTTAGTCGTATTATGACAAGGGGTAAAATATTTCTTACCTAACTCTATAGTGTGGTGGTGTAATCACAACTATGATTAAGGGAAGAAACGTTAAGTTTAACATATGATCATGATAAGTAAGGTCGTGGAAAGATATGTATATATCTAATGATCTTAGGTAATAGAGGGCACTCAAAAGTATCATGATCAAATTCTTACAAGGTCATAAGATTATCTAGTGATCCTTGATACGGAAGATGAGAGTAAAGCCCACTCATAAATTGTCAACAATGGAGCTCCTCACACTTGACATATGTGGTCAAGTCTTGAGTTCAATGGTCGACAATGTTGTAGGACAATTGGAGCACCAAATTTAAGTGATTCATCCCAAAGGACAATTGATGCTCAAGGACAGTAATGACTAGGAGGTTTGAATCTATGACTCATTAACAGACTTTGAAATCTATAAGATGGGAAACTCTATTACGGGAACGTAAAAGTTTGTCTATGCAAAGACGTGAAGTGGGCCACTTCAGATAGCCTAAAGTTGGGCTTGATTGTCTATGTAAAGGGTAATGGACCCATGACCAGTTATAAATAGTATCATTATTGAAGCAAGATTTGAGTTGTAAGTGTGTTATATATCCAATTAGTCAAATAAGGATGAAAAGTTCAAAGACTTGTCTACTTTTGCATTTAAATTAATTGTAATTATGTACACTAAGTGTAAGTTCAAGTTGAGAGACACTTTCATGACACATAACAACTCCTTGATTTCTAGGGTGTTCAAATTCTCCAGGAGGTGCCATGTATGGCGGGGGTATTTCTACCCAAATGAGGGATCCCAGGCTATTTCAAGTGAACCTCTTGAAATAGCGGGGAGATTGTTGGAGTATTTCAAGAGTTACAAGGCAAACGGGAAAAAGTTATAAACCAAGGATTGACTAGGAAAGTCAAAATCTAGCTTACCAAGTGAAATGGATCCAATACGGACCGTGCCAGGTATGACACAGGTCGTGTTGGGGTCCAAAAAGTCAAAAAAGGCTCCCTAGGTCAACATGAACCGTGCTGGGTCAGCATGGGTCGTGTTGAGGCCACCATGGTCCGTGGGGGGTTGAACACAAACCATGTTGGAGCCCAATCGAGCTATTTTTAAAATCCATTGATTTAAGCCTTGGGCATTAATGCGTGGGGCATCTTTTGGGATTATTCTTGATTGATATTCTTAGTCAAGATTAACCCTTTAATGATGACTAAGACCCTATAGACAAAGCCCCAAATCATGCTATATTGGTTGTTAAGTTTGAATGAGTTTTGAATGCTTCAACTCCTATAAATAGTGGATGATTTTCACTCAATCAAGACACCTTAACTTCTCTTTTTAACTTCCCAGAGAGCTTTAACACAACTCCTAAGGTGTTGAATTGCAACAAATTCTTGAGAGTTCTTGTACTTTGCTGACAAGAGGTTAGATTTTACCCTTAAGTCTATTCGCAGTCTAGTGAATAAGTCTTAAGGGAAGACGAGTTTGACTCTCGACTCCTAACTACTCAAGTGATCCCTCATCTTGTGCAAGTGATCGTGTTACTCCATATTTCCTAGAATACATAACCTTGATTCCTAAGACACTCCTATTGGTATATATTCTCCATTATTAGTTTCTTTCTTTAGAACTAAGCTTTAGGCTTTCGGTTCAAGCTTGGGTTGAGGTTCGGCCTGGCCAAACCCGATCCGTATTATATGCCATGGACAAACATCAATAGGTATGCTTATGTTGAGACTTTGTCTACATATGTTAACTATAGGTTGCAATAAAACCACCATCCTTGAGTCATCTTGTCGTAATTTATCTTATAATATGTCCAATCAAACCATCATTTTTTCGTAACTTATGTTATTATTTGATAAATCACAAGTCTTGCCTATTACACAAAGTTTCTTTGCCATGGTTTCCACTTAGTTCATTTCTTAAATTTCCTTGGTTTATACTGATAATGTTACTAGTGTAATTATAAATAAATCTTGTGTGAAGTTTTTAGTTGATAATGGTATTGTCCATCATAAATTTGTTGTTATTCCACATCAACATGTTATTATCGAACGAAAACATATTCATCTACTTAGCATTGCTAGGTCTTTGAGATTTCATGCTAGGTTTCCCAAACGTTTCTGTGATGAATATTTGTTAGCTTCCACCTATATAATTAATAAATTACCTATGACAAATTACAATTGGAAAAGTCTCTTTGAAATTCTCTTTGGATGAAAACCAACTCTTAATGGTTTAAGAATAATAGAATGCCTTTGTTATGCTATGAATAATGGGGAAAAGGAAAAATTTGTGCAACGAGCTATTAAATTTGTGTTACTTGACTATACTTTTGGTATTAAAGGGTACGTATAAATTGTATGATTTTCATAATCATAAGGTGTTTCATAGTCGTGATGTTATATTTCAAGAGACCAACTTGTTAGGTGTGGAGACCAAATAAGGAGAAGAGGGAAGACGAGGAAGAAGGGACGAGTCAAAGAAGCTGGCGCTACCAGTGCCAGAAGCAGCTCCCACCAGCGCCCTTTGTCTCTCACGTTGTCAGGTTGGTGCTACCAGCGCCTGAAGCGGCGCTCCTTGTGCCCACCAACGCCCTTTGTCTCCCACGTTGTCTAGTTGACGCTACCAGCGCCTGAAGCCGCGCTCCCAGCACCTTGGTCTGAAAGTTTGAGAAGCTACCTACTGCCAACGTCTATTGGGACGCAACTAGCGCCTGGCGCTTGCTGCACATCGTGTTGTTGGGCCGTCTCTCGTGTCCGTCTTTTGAGGCCCAAGTTGTGCGGAGGCTATTTAATTAGGTTATTGTTAATTTGTAACCTAGGTTTTCCCCTGTACCCTCTAGTATATATTGGGGTTCAGGTTCTCCTTATGATGTATCCCAAAGTATCTTAGAATATCCCAAAAGTATCCCAGAGCATCCCATAGTGTATTTCAGAGAGAATTGGGATCAAGTGAGATAGAGAGAAGCACAACCAATGTAATTGTAATCCTCCTACTACTAGTGCATCGATTCCGTGGTTTTTTTTTCCTGCTTTAGGTTTTTTCCACGTTAAACCTCCGGTGTTAAATTTCTTATTGCTTTTCCGCTATTATTTCTTATTGTTTGTGGTTTGCTTGAGTGCTCTTTGATCCTAACAACTGGTATCAGAGCATGCAGGGTTGGTGAAAGAGGACTCGCTTTCAAACAATGGCAGGAGATAAGTATGGAATCGAGAAATTTGATGGATCTGACTTCACCTACTGGAAGTTGCAGATTGAGGATCTGTTGTACTCAAAGTCGCTGCATGTTCCACTATTGGAGACGAAGCTAGAAAAAATGGAGCAGGAAGAATACGATCTGCTAGATCGACAGGCGATGTCCTTGATCAGGATGTCATTGGCTTAGAACATCAAGTTTAACATAATGGAGAAAAAGACAATGAAGGAATTGTTAAAGGCACTAGAGAAGATGTATGAGAAGCCCAACGCAACAAATCTGGTATATTTGTTCACCAAATTAACCAGTTGTAAGATGGCTGAGGGTGGAGATGTGGTTGATCATATTAATGAGATTAATAAAATTTTATCACAACTTGCTTCAATAAAGATGGTTTTTGCTGAGAATGTTAGAGCTTGCATATTATTGTCTTTCATGCCTGATTCTTGGAAAACCCTTGTCACTGCTGTTAGTAGTGCTAATGATACTGACGAGATGAAATTTGATGAGGTCAAGTCTGTATTGCTTAATGAGGGTCTTCGTAGGAGGTGAGGAGTCTTCGGGAAGTGCCTTAAGTGTCAGGGGTAGGAAGGACAATAGCAATTCGAATGATTCCAGGGGACGGTCGAAGTCCAGAGGTAGAGGCAAGCCTAGGGACATGAGCAATGTTGTGTGTTATGGTTGCGGTATACAGGCCACTTTAAGAGGGATTGCCCTAAACCTAAGAAGGGGAAGGGTAATGACCGCGACTCTATCAACTTTGCGGAAGACCTTTGTGAAGCCCTAATTTTGAGTGTGTCTAGTCCTGAAGAGTCATGGATTGTTGACTCAGGTGCATCCTTTCATGTTTCTTCCGATAGGGAGTTATTTCATAATTTCAGGAGTGAGAATTTTGGCAAGGTGTAACTTGCCAATGACATGTGTTATGAGATAACAGGTAGAGGAGAT
Source organism: Portulaca oleracea (assembly GCA_029582165.1). Taxonomy (NCBI): domain Eukaryota; kingdom Viridiplantae; phylum Streptophyta; class Magnoliopsida; order Caryophyllales; family Portulacaceae; genus Portulaca; species Portulaca oleracea. Next base: position 12,426,817 of record CM055870.1, read on the forward strand.
GTGACAATTAAGACTGCTAATGATGGTCTTTGGAAGTTGGAGGATGTGAGGTATATTCCTGGAATTAAGAGGAATTCGATTTCAGTGAATCAACTCGATGAGATGGGTTACACTACAGGGTTCGGGGATGGAATATCGTCAAGGGTGCTATGGTAGTGGCGAAGGGATTGACGTCCGGTACGTTGTACTCCACCAGGGATAGCACTAACATGATTTCTAATGCTTCTTGTTCTAGCTTATGGCATTGCAGGAAATGAGAAGAGGGTCAGTTTCACCAAAACTGACGGGGAACCTAAGGAGGTAAGGAGTTACTCAGGTGACAAGAAACTAGTGGGAGCTGAGGTGGTCAAGGTTTCTGTTAGGCTTGGTGTGCCTAGGAGGAAACAAAGGAACCACAGGAAGCTCCACAGGTTGCAAATCAGGTTGCTGAAGAACTTGAATCACGTAGCTAGGTGAAAGCTCCAGCGCATCATCCACTGTGAGGAGATCCAGGAGGGCTACCAGAGATGTTGGTGAGCCAGAGTCCCATACTAAGGTTGTGCAAGCGGAGGCTCGGCTCAAGTGAGAGCACGCAATGGTTGATGAGACTACATCACTTGAGAGAACCTAGAAGCCGGTGAGATTGTCTACAGGGAAGAAGGCTGTGAAGAAGTGAGTCTACAGGATCAAGGGTAAGCTAGTGGATGTTGGGAAATTGAGGCCGGGTGAGGTCTTAGGAGGCCTCTCGGACTGATAAAGAGGCCAATCAATGCACTAGGGGAACTTGTGGAGAAAGTTGAGGATGGTTGAGGTTTAGTCTTAAAGTGGGAGATTGTTAGGTGTGGAGATCAAATAAGAAGAAGAGGGAAGACGAGGAAGAAGGGAGGAATCAAAGAAGCTGGCGCTACCAATGCCTGAAGCGGCTCCCAGCGCCCACCAGCACCCTTTGTCTCTCACGTTGTCAAGTTGGCCTACCAGCGCCTGAAGCGACGCTCCCAGCACCTTAGTCCGAAAGCTTAAGAAGCTACCCACTGCCAACGTCTATTGGGGCGCTACTAGCGCCTGGCGCCTGCTGCACGTCGTGTTGTTGGGCCGTCTCTCGTGTCTGTCTTTTGAGGCTCAAGTTGTGCGACAACTACTTAATTAGGTTATTGTTAATTTGTAACCTAGGTTTCCCCTGTACCCTCTAGTATATATTGGGGTTCAGGTTCTCCTTATGATGTATCCCAAAGTATCTTAGAATATCCCAAAAGTATCCTAGAGCATCCCAGAGTGTATTTCAGAGAGAATTGCGATCAAGTGAGACAGAGAGAAGCACAACCAGTGTAATTGTAATCCTCCTACTATTAGTGCATCGCTTTCATGGTTTTTTTCCGCTTTGAGTTTTTTCCATGTTAAACCTTCGGTGTCAAATTTCTTATTTCTTTTCCGCTATTATTTCCTATTGCTTGTGGTTTTCTTGAATGCTCTTCGATCCTAACACAACTTTCCATTCAAATTACATATTTAGATTCTAACTCTTCTGTTTTATGGCTTTTTATTAATCCTTTTGCTTCATCTATTGGTGAGTTTCTTACTCACAATTAGACTTGTCAATTCTAGAGGGCAGATTAAATACGGATCGGTGTGTTTTGGATTCATGTAAATACGAGTTTGGGTATATTTTGGTTTTAGGCGATTTGAGTCGGGTTTTGGGGTTACGAACGCCGTTTATTTAACTTTTTATGGAAAAAATTTAGCGAAATCTATATATTCAAATTATCTACCGAATACAACTTCCTAATTTATAACAATGTTATTGATGCTCGAAGACATATTTCCGGATTTGAAAGTTAGAAACTGAAATTTTTTAAAAGGAGTAGCGACCTCGATAATATGCTTCTTAGGCGTATATCCATCACCTCATAAACACTGGAATAAAAACTAAGTTGTTGAAACATCAAGCAAACTAGAAACTATAATCGCTTTCACTACTCTTTGCGCCACTTTTATCCCTCAAAATATTTTTACATTTTTGTATGTGACTATTATAAAGAAGAATAAAGACAAAGGAATATGTACGTTTCTAATATATATTTTGATGGATAAAAAATATAATTAGCAGTACTAAGAAAAGTATAAAAGTGAAAAGTCGTAAAAGTAAAAACAAAAGTATGATAAATGTACAAAATTGTTAGTTTTTCTTGATTCGAGAAATGAGTTCGGCGGCTTTGTGTTCGGGACATGTTGGTCCCATTTAATTTTCGGGTTCGAGTGAAGTTAATTTTCACTTTGCGTTGAGAGATCATGTTCAAAACCTAGAACTTTTGTCGAGCCTACTCATAACACACACACACACGCAGATCAGTCTACTCATATTTTATCTCATAATGAATTTGTTTCTTCTCAGTTTGATGTTATGTCGAATGATGATGATGTAACACCTCATCATTAAAATTCACATGATGATGTTTCACATCTGTACCTGTCAATTCTGGTCGAGCGGGTTGGGTTGGGTCGGGTCGGGTTCGTTATGCTCCGTATTCCAAGTTTGTTACGTTTCAGGTTTGAAAAACCGGGTTAGGGTAGGGTCGGTTTTTGCCAGCTCTAATAAATCACATCATTCCCTTCTGATAGTTTTATTGGATAGAATGTTGTTGTTTTTGATTCTAGACAAACAACCACACCTAGTTGGTTACATGATTTCATTAAAGGCTCTTTTGTAGCTCGAAAGACCTCTTCAGAAACTCAATCACACAGTTTCACTTATTCAACATCCTTTATTCAATGCAGTTGATTTATCTCACTTGATTGAAGATTATGTTTCTTCTCTATTGTTGTCCTTCATACTCCAAAACTTGGTACAGCTCGTATCTTTACTGCATTTGATACTTCTAAAGCTTGCGATCTACAACAACTTGATGTAAACAATGCATTCCCTCATGGTTATCTCACGTAAATATGGCTAAAGAACATGAACGAACTCATTTTCCTTGAAAACTATATATTTATTTATTTACTATACCGTAAATGTTTAAAGGGATATGTTAACCTTTGCTTAAATAATCAAGAAAGCTTGTTTCTCACTTGATACACTCATGTATAGTTGTAGTCTATAAGAGTGAGAAGTGTGATTAGATGAGAGGATGATCCAAATGGCTTACAAAAGACTCATATTTATAGGAGACATCTTACAACCCTTAATGTTGTCGATGACTTAATTAGGGTCCTTAATGAGAATCACAACCTTGACAAAGTCAATTGACAACATGTCATATCACAAATATAGTGGTCGGGGTAAAATAACATGTGTTGAATAGAGATTATGTATTAAACAATCGGATCAAATAGCCCTTGGGCATTAATTAAGTATATAGGAACTAACACAGACCGTGTCAAAGATCTGTTAGGGGCGACACAATGTACGTCACTCCAAACACGGTCTGTGTTAGGTCTTTTGCCAGTTGTCTTGCTATCTGGACCATGACCGGGCCATGTCATGTTCAAATTGGTTCGTGTTAATCATATTTTTATTGTTAAGCCCTCTTACACTGTTGAAATAATCTCAACAAGATTCACAGTAAAAAAATAATTTCATAAAAATATGACCTATATGTTTTGTGAACATAAATTAATAGTAAATGATAGTTAAAACATTTGGAGACTATAAAAATAAAAAATGTCGATTAGTTTAACAGGGAAGGAGGCGTATATAATGATTTCACCCTTTCTCTAGTGACATTTAATATTTTAATAGAAGCACTAATAGAAGCACGTAGCTCTTTTGAAGTTTGAAAGAAAATATACTTGTAATTTAAAATAAATCTTTCATAACAAATTCTATAAATTTTTATAGTTTGCTACTTTGCCATGCAACGCCTCAATTTCTTTTTATGTTACTTTTAGAGATGATGAGAGAAAATCATTATTACCAAAAATTATGGGGTAGTTAGTGAGAAACTTAATTAATTAAATATCTTTAATTAAAATCAAGACATGGGGTTTATTCAATGAATATTAAGGTTAAATAAGAAAATTAGTAACCAATATATCATTGGGATTGTAAAGTAATAGATAATACGAAAATGATGTTAAGGAGATATGACCCCAATGAGAATGATATTTGATCATACGAAAATGATAAAGGTTTTGGGCAAGACGCACATTAAGTGTCTTGTCATTGTATAAAAGTAAAACCTATATATTTGTAAATTAAATTGAATTTTTTTTATATGATTGACTTCTATAACTATAATAATATATATAAATGGTATAAAATCATACTTTTATCTATACTTTTTAAAATTTACAAAAAAGAGTCTAAAATATGCCCAACGGATGGGGTTCATTCATTAGGGTATAAATTTTAAATGTTGGCATAGCCAAAACATTTCAAGCTTCTTATAATTGATAATTAATAATATATGTCTAAAAAGTTAGGATTAAAAATAATAATAAGTATTAACGCATATCATCACTCTTTGATCGTATGAAAAAAAGGTCATATAACTATAAGATGATCATTCAAGATCTTGGAGGTTTATCCTCACCTGCCAATGTTTCATTGTATATGGTGTTCAAGTTTGTAGAAAATGATCAAAAGCGTAACGATTTAAATTACACACAAGATGGAATTCTAATTTCCATGAGACTTAAATAATTCCTCAAGTTTCAATTGGAAGAGATTTTTTCATGTAAAATCAAATGTCATTTTGATTTGTACTAGTGTTATAACTATGAAATCCAAAGTTGTTTGGATATACTTATACAAAGAATATGAAAATCAAATGTTAGTTTGATTTACAAGGTTCCAAGGCGATAGGTTATAACTATGAAATCCAAAAGTTATTTGGATATAGTTATGCAAAGAACATGGAAAATCAAATGTTAATTTGATTTATAAGGTCGTTCTAAGGTATAAGTTATTACTAAGTAATACAGGGTGCTTGGATAAAGACATAGTGATAAGGAAAAAATGCGGAAAATCAAAATAAACTTTTATTTTGTAAGCATTTCTTTCAAGGTAACTATACAAGTAGTCTAACATTTATGGACTAGATTATAGTTATGCTATTAAAAGGTCTTTGTAAGGGTTATGAGAATTGTCCATGCTATTTGGATAAGGATATAATCAAGATTATGAGTTTATAAGATTTTGTAAGCATTACAAAAGAATGCGTAGTTCAAAGGCTTGCCGCCTACTAAAGCATTTGATTTGTAAGTTCAATATGAACTCATATAAATACAATATTTAAAATTTACCAAAGCCTATAATGTGATGGTTTAGTAATATCATGACAAGGGGTAAAATATTTCTTACCTAACCCTATAGTGTGGTGGTGTAATCACAACTATGATTAAGGGAAGAAATGTTAAGTTTAAGATATGATCATGATAAGTAAGGTCGTGGAAAGATATGTATATATCTAGTGATCTTAGCTAATAGAGGGCACTCAAAAGTATCATGTTCAAATTCTTACAAGGTCATAAGATTATCTAGTGATCCTTGATAAGGGGGATGAGAGTAAAGCCCACTCATAAATTGTCAACAATGGAGCTCCAACTCACACTTGACATATGTGGTCAAGTCTTGAGTTCAATGGTCGACAACGTTGTTGGACAATTGGAGCATCAAATTTCAATGATTCATCCCAAAGTACAAGTGATGCTCAAGGACCGTAATGACTAGGAGGTTTGAGTCTATGACTCATTAACAGACTTTGAAATCTATAAGATGGGAAGCTCTATTACGGGAACGTAAAAGTTTGTCTATGCAAAGACGTGAAGTGGGCCGCTTTGGATAGCCTAGGGTTGGGCTTGATTATCTTTGTAAAGGGTAATGGACACATGACCAGTTATAAATAGTATCATTTTTGAAGCAAGGTTTGAGTTGTAAGTGTGTTATGTATCCAATTAGTCAACTAAGGATGAAAAGTTCAAAGACTTGTCTACTTTTCATTCAAATTAATTGTAATTATGTACACTAAGTGTAAGTTCAAGTCGAGAGACACTTTCATGACACATAACAACTCCTTGATTTCTCGGGTGATCAAATTCTCTAGGAGGTGCCATGTATGGCGGGGGTATTTCTACCCAAATGAGGGTTCCCATGCTATTTCAAGTGAATCTCTTGAAAGGGCAGGGGGATTGTTGGAGTATTACAAGAGTTACGGGGCAAAAGGGAAAAGTTATAAGCCAATGATTGACTGGGAAGGTCAAAATCTAGCTTACCAAGTGAATTGGACCCAACACAGACCGTGCCAGGTATGACACAGGTTTTGTTGAGGCCACCATGGTCCGTGGGGGGCCGAACACGGACCGTGTTGCAGCCCAATCAAGCTATTTTTAAAATCCATTGATTTTAGTCGTGGGCATTAATGCGTGGGGTATCTTTTGGGATTATTCTTGATTAATATTCTCAGTCCAAATTAACCCTTTAATGATGACTAAGACCCCATAGACAAAGCCCCTAAATCATGCTATATTGGTTGTCAAGTTTGAATGAGTTTTGAATGCTCCAACTCCTATAAATAGTGGATGATTTTCACTCAATCATGACACCTTAACTTCTCTTTCTAACTTCCTAGAGAGCTTTAACACAACTCCAAAGGTGTTGAATATCAGCAACTTCTTGAGAGTTCTTGAGAGATCTTGTACTTTGCTGACAAGAGGTTAGATTTTACCCTTAAGTCTATTTGCAGTCTAGTGAATAAGTCTTATGGGAAGACAAATTTGACCCTCGACTCCTAACTACCCAAGTGATCTCTTATTTTGTGCAAGTGACCGTGTTACTCCATATTTCCTAGAATACATAACCTTGATTCCTAAGACACTTCCTTTCGGTATATATTCTCCACTATTAGTTTCTTTCTTTAGAAATAGGCTTTAGGCTTTAGGCTCAAGCTTGGGTTGAGGTTCGGAAACCCGATCCGTATTATATGCCATGAACAAACATCAATAGATATACTTATGTTGAGACTTTCTCTACATATGTTAACTATAGGTGGCAATAAAACCACCATCCTTGAGTCATCTTGTTGTAATTTATCTTATAATATGTGCAATCAAACCATCATTTTTCGTAACTTATGTTATTATTTGATAAATCACAAGTCTTGCCTACTACACAAAGTTTCTTTGCCATGGTTTCTACTTAGTTCATTTTTTAAATTTCCATGGTTTGTACTGATAATGGAACTAGTATAATTAAAAAGAAATCTTGTGTGAAATTTTTTGTTGATAATGGTACTCTCCATCATAAATCTGTTGTTACTCAACATCAAAATGTTATTATCGAACGAAAACATATTCATCTAACATAAGCATTGCTAAGTCTTTGAGATTTCATGCTAGGTTTCCCTAACGTTTCTGTGATGAATATCTGCTGGCTTCCACCCATATAATTAATAAATTACCTATGGCAAATTACAATTGGAAAAGTCTCTTTAAAATTCTCATTGGACGAAAACCAACTCTTAATGATTTAAGAAAATAGGATGTCTTTGTTATGCTATGAACAATGGAGAAAAAGACAAATTTGAGCAACGAGCTATTAAATTTGTGTTACTTGACTTTACTTTTGGTATTAAGAGTACATATAAATTGTATGATTTTCATACTCATAAGGTGCTTCATAGTCGTGATGTTATATTTCAAGAGACCAACTTTCCATTCAAATGTGGTTCTGCTCAAATTACATATTTAGATTCTAACTCTTCTGTTTTATGACTTTTGATTAATCCTTTTGCTTCATCTATTGGTGAGTTTCTTACTCACAATTAGACTTGTCAATTCTAGAGGGCAGGTTAAATACGGATCGGTGTGTTTTGGATTCATGTAAATACGAGTTTGGGTATATTTTGGTTTTAGGCGATTTGAGTCGGGTTTTGGGGTTACGAACGCCGTTTATTTAACTTTTTATGGAAAAAATTTAGCGAAATCTATATATTCAAATTATCTACCGAATACAACTTCCTAATTTATAACAATGTTATTGATGCTCGAAGACATATTTCCGGATTTGAAAGTTAGAAACTGAAATTTTTTAAAAGGAGTAGCGACCTCGATAATATGCTTCTTAGGCGTATATCCATCACCTCATAAACACTGGAATAAAAACTAAGTTGTTGAAACATCAAGCAAACTAGAAACTATAATCGCTTTCGCTACTCTTTGCGCCACTTTTATCCCTCAAAATAGTTTTACATTTTTGTATGTGACTATTATAAAGAAGAATAAAGACAAAGGAATATGTACGTTTCTAATATATATTTTGATGGATAAAAAATATAATTAGCAGTACTAAAAAAAGTATAAAAGTGAAAAGTCGTAAAAGTAAAAAAAAAGTACAATAAATGTACAAAATTGTTAGTTTTTCTTGATTTGAAAAATGAGTTCGGCGGCTTTGTGTTCGGGACATGTTGGACCCAATAATTTTCGGGTTCGAGTGAAGTTAATTTTCACTTTGCATTGAGAGATCATGTTCAAAACCTAGAACTTTTGTCGAGCCTACTCATAACACACACACACGCAGATCAGTCTACTCATATTTTATCTCATAATGAATTTGTTCTTTCTCAGTTTGATGTTATGCCGCATGATGATGATGTAACACCTCATCATTTAAATTCACATGATGATGTTTCACATCATTCACTTCTGATAGTTTTCTTGGATAGAATGTTGTTGTTCTTGATTCTAGACAAACAACCACACCTACTTGGTTACATGATTTCATTAAAGGACCTTCTGTAGCTCGAAAGACCTCTTCAGAAACTCAATCATACAGTTTCGCTTATTCAACATCCTTTATTCAATGCAGTTGATTTATCTCACTTGATTGAAGATTATGTTTCTTCTCTCTTGTTGTCCTTCATACTCCAAAACTTGATACAGTTCGTATCTTTACTGCATTTGATACTTCTAAAGCTTACGATGTACAACAACTTGATGTAAACAATCCATTCCCTCTGTTGGAGTATTTCAAGAGTTAAAAGGCATAAAATACAAGTTATAAGCATAGGATCGACCGGATAGGTCGAAAACGAGCTTAACAAGAGAAATTGGACCCAACACGGATCGTGCTAAGTATGACACGACCCGTGTTGGCGTCCAGAAAGTAAGAAAAACGTGCACAGGATCAACACGGGTCGTGTTGATCCAGCACGGGTCGTGTTGGCTACAACACGGACCGTGTTGATCTAACACGATCCGTGTTGATCACAGTCGGGATTGAATTTCAAATCCCATGATTTATGCCTCGTGTTGAAATGAATTTGGTCATGATTTTGGATGATATTGACTGAGAAATCAATCTTGATTTCTCATTAAATGTCATTCAAACATAATCCCTTGGATTATGCCCCATGCAATTGGAAGGTTTGACCACCTTATGACTCCAAAGTTTGCCTATATAAGGAGGATGAATTCTCAATTCATCCATACCCTCAATCATCTTCTTCTTCAAGTTTCTAGAGAGTTTCAAAACACTCTTTGAGGTGTTGACTGCAGCAACATTCTTTGAGAGCCCTATGAGAAATCTTGTTACTTTGCTTACAAGCAAGTTAGGTTTTACCCTTGAGTCTTTTCACGATCTAGTGAATAAGTCTTAAGGGGAGACGACTTGACCTCGACTTCTAACCACCCAGTTGATCCCTCATCTTGTGGTTCCGTTTATTCCATCTCATCGTTCGTTATTTCCAACAATCTTAAGACTTATTCACTATGGATGATCGAGTTTGAGGGATGGAAATCAAGATCAAGATGCTATGGAATCGAAAGATAAGTTTATGTTGCTTTATACAAGTTTGTTTATTCAAGTTTGTTACTTTTAATTATCAAGATTATTAATTAATTGTGATTCATTTGATTGATGTAGTTGAGATCTCGATCGGTTGTGGCAATGGTGATTGATGTTTATACTCAAGATGTTCAAGGAGTATGATGAGATTGCCTATATATCGAGATAAGTTATTTATTTTAATTAAGTTGGATTTTGGTTGATTTTGAATGGCATAGTTCTTCTTTGATTTGAAATTGGATTAATTCAAATTAAAGGGTTAATTAGAAACATGTTGAGATTTATTTATGCACCTTGTTAAGTCACCATTTACAAGTTTTCAAGAAAGTGGTGTGTTAAGGTGTCTGTGAGTACATGTTTCTTTATGTCAGGGTGTTAAGTGTGATTTTGTTATTTGTCAAGTAAATCACAAAGTGCCATTGTTAAGTGACTTTATAAGTTTTATGGCATGGATTATTTCTATGATTAAGTATATATATATGTGATATTCATATATGAGTTGTAAAGCATGATAATTGTTTATTAAGTCTATCATGATTATTTGAGTACACGAGTTTATCAATTTGTTGTTAATTGATGGAATAACAAGCATGAATGTTTTTAAGTAGTCATATATGTACATGTATAAGTATGTATGTCAATCTATATGATTCACATGTTTAAGTTTATGTACATGTCTAGTATTATTCTTTTCTAGAGATACAAACATGTTTAAGTTAAGACAATGTTTATTCATGAAAGTTCTTGTTTCATTAGTATATATGATTTTAAGATATATACTTGTGTTGTCTTATTTGCTTTGTGTCTTGTTAAGCATACATAATATGAATAAAAAATGCAAGTGTTCATGACATGTATGAGTTTGACATGGAAATTTATAAGTTGTGAGTATATGGATTCGTGGTAATTTGTTTCAAGATGAATTCATATGATTAATTCTTATTTATTTGATTATGCAAAGAAGATTTATATGTTTGCTCATATGTTTTTAAGTCTTTGCATGTTTCTCTCAAGTTCAAGTTGATTGTCTACAGTGAATTTATATTTATGATTCTTAAATTTTGACAATTATATGTTTATAAGTGCTTGAAAAGTATTCATGATTATAAGTTGTTTAAATATATATGTCGTTATATATTTTGGTTAGCACTTATGCAAGTATGCCTTGTTAAAATGTTTTGATTGATCTAAGTTTCAAGTATGCTAGTATGCATGTCAAGTTATTAATCAATCATGTTATATATACCTTTTATTTATGTTTGAGGCAAGTCAAGTTCAAGAGTATCATATGATGTTATTTAAGTACTTGTGCTAACTTTGTTAAAAGTATCAGATCAAGTTAATTCATATGATTACATTGTGTGAATAAGTTAAGCCATGACATGTTTTCTTATTTTCAAGATATGAATAATGTATTTTTGTTCATATGAGTACAAGTAGAAATGTATATTTCTTGTTTGTCATGGTAGTGATAAGTTTCACGCATAAGAATGTTTCAATAAGTTTAGCATAGCCTAATAAGAAATAATGTCGGTTCATGTGATTTTTATAAGCATATGGGCTATGGGTGTGTCATAAGTAACATAGACACAAATTTATTTATAAGTGCAAGCTTCTCATGCATAATGATCTTGTTATTATCAAGATGATTTATTTGATAAGTGTTTACTTTGTCATATATGATGTTTCTTCATGAAATAAAGTAAATGTTTATGAGAAGGTTCATACTTTAGTTGTATGGTTTATATGTAAATATATGTGGCTTACACATTGAAGCATATGGTTAAGGCTTATTAAGTATATGATTATGTAAGATGTAAGGATAATCATGGCTCTATATATTCATGTGTCTAAGTTGAATACATGTACTTGGCTTTACCACCATTTTATGAGATTATAAGTGTTCATCATGTGTGAATGTAAGTAGAGTGTATCTACTACAAGATAAGTTGCATAATGTATGCATGTTGAACTATGAGCATGATCATTTATTTTTTGAACGCATGATGTTTACCTAAGTTCATGTGTCATAAACTTGGATGATCATTACTTCATTTGTTAATAGTCTATTAATCAAGTCTACATGTTTGATATGTAGGATTCAATCAAGTTTGCTACAAAGGGAAATGCATATGGCTCTCATATACATTTGTTTGATCCATCCTTAAATGGTTTACGGATTAATATTTATGAGTAAGATTGGCATACGGGACGAATGATTATAAGTTCCACGGTTTAAATAAGTGGATCTAATCGTGTATAAGGAAATATGACCCTAATTAGAATGACATTTGATCATATAAGTAAAGGTCATATAACTATAAGATAATCATTCAAGATCGATTAAGGTTCTTTCTCGCCTAGCCAATATTAAGATATGTAATAAGTTTCATTACATATGTTATTCAAGTTTATGATATTCAAGCATTGTAGCAAATGGTTGAAAGTGTAATGGTTTAAGTTACACATAAGATGGAATCTAATTTCCATGAAACTTAAGGGTTTGTTCAAGTTTAAGTTGAAAGAGGCTTCTTCCATGGTAAATCAAGTACCACTTTGATTTACACAAAGGCTATAACTATGAAATCCAAAGTTATTTGGATATAGTTATTTAAAGAACATGAAAATCAAATGATAGTTTTATCTACAAGGTTCTAAGGCGATAAGTTTTAACTATGAAATCCAAAAGTTATTTGGATATAGTTATGCGAAGAACATGGAAAATCAAATGTTAATTTGATTTATAAGGTTGTTCTAAAGTATAAATAGTGGCTATGTAATCCAAGGTACTTGGATGAAGACATAGTGATAAGGAAAAGAATGCGAAAAATCAAAAGAAATTTTGATCTTGTAAGTATTTCTTTCAATGTAACTATACAAGTAGACCAACATCTTGGAAAATGTTATAGTTATGTTATTAAGATAAGCATTACGAGGATTATCCATGTTATTTGGATAATGGTTTGAGATCATGGGATTTGACATTACAAAAGAATGTATAGTTCAAAGGTTTGTCGCCTACTAAGCATTCGATTTGTAAGTTCAAATATGAACTCAATATTTTAAAATTTACCAAAGCTTATAATACGATGGTTTAGTCGTACTATGATAAGTGGTAAAGTATTTCTTACCTAAACCTATAGTGTGATGGTGGAATCACAACTATGATGAAGGAAAGAAATGTTAAGTTTAAGAGATGATCATGATAAATAAGGTCATGGAAAGATATGTATTTATCTAATGACCTTAGTTAAAGAGGCGCTCAAAAGTATCATGTTCAAATTCTTGCAAAGGTCACAAGAGTATCTAGTGATCCTTGATAATGGGATGGGGGTTAGCCCAACCAAATGATTGTCATCAACGGAGCTCCAACTCACGCTTGACACCTCTTGTCAAGCCTTGAGTTCAAGGGTCGACGACGTTGAATGATAATGGAGCATCAATTCGTCAAGCTTAAGTCATCCCAATGACAAGGTGATGCTCAAGAACCGTAATGTTCAAGAGGTTTGGGTCTATGACTCATTAACAGACTTTGAATTGTTAAGATGTGGAGCTCTATTACGGGGTGTAAAAGTCTACCTATGCGAGAACGTGAAGTGGGCCGCTTCAGATAGCCTAGGGCTGGGCTTGATTGTTCTCGCGGAGGGTATGGGACACATGGCCGGTTTGAAATAGTGTATTTTTTAAGCAAGGTTTTGGGTTGTGTGTGTGATATGTATCCAATTAGTCAAATAAGGATGTAAAGTTCAAAGCTTGTCTACTTATGCATCCAGTCTAATTGAAATTATGTACACTAAGTGGAAGTTCAAGTCGAAAGGCACTTTCATGACGCATAACAACTCCTCGATTTCTCGGTGTTGAATCTTTCTAGAAGTCGCCATGTATGGCGGGGTTATTTTTACCCAAGTGAGGGATCCCGGGCTATTTCAAGTGGTACTCTAGAAACGGCGGGGGATTGTTGGAGTAGTTCAAGAGTTAAGAGGCATAAAATACAAGTTATAAGCATAGGATCGACCGGATAGGTCGAAAACGAGCTTAACAAGAGAAATAGGACCCAACACGGATCGTGCTAAGTATGACACGACCCGTGTTGGCGTCCAGAAAGTAAGAAAAGCGTGCACAGGATCAACACGGGTCGTGTTGATCCAGCATGGGTCGTGTTGGCTACAACACGGACCGTGTTGATCTAACACGATCCGTGTTGATCACAGTCGGGGTTGAATTTCAAATCTCATGATTTATGCCTCGTGTTGAAATGAATTTGGTCATGATTTCGGATGATATTGACTGAGAAATCAATCTTGATTTCTCATTAAATGTCATTCAAACATAATCCCTTGGATTATGCCCCATGCAATTGGAAGGTTTGACCACCTTATGACTCCAAAGTATGCCTATATAAGGAGGATGAATTCTCCATTCATACATACCCTCAATCATATTCTCCTTCAAGTTTCTAGAGAGTTTCAACACACTCTTTGAGGTGTTGACTGCAGCAACATTCTTTAAGAGCCCTATGAGAAATCTTGTTACTCTGCTTACAAGCAAGTTAGGTTTTACCCTTGAGCCTTTTCACGGTCTAGTGAATAAGTCTTAAGGGGAGACGGCTTGACCTCGACTTCTAACCACCCAGTTGATCCCCCATCTTGTGGTTCCATTTATTCCATCTCATCGTTCGTTATTTCCAACACCCTCATGGTTATCTCACGTAAATATGGCTAAAGAACATGAACGAACTCATTTTCCTTGAAAACTATATATTTAGTTATTTACTATACCGTAAATGTTTAAAGAGATAAGTTAACCTTTGCTTGAATAATCAAGAAAGCTTGTTTCTCACTTGATACGCTCATGTATAGTTGTAGTCTATAAGAGTGAGAAGTGTGATTAGATGAGAGGATGATCCAAATGGCTTACAAAAGACTCGTATTTATATGAGACATCCTACAACCCTTAATGTTGTCGATGACTTAATTAGGGTCCTTAATGAGAATCACGACCTTGACAAAGTCATTGACCACATGTCATATCACAAATATAGTTGTCGAGGTAAAATAACATGTGCTGAATAGAGATTATATATTAAACAACCGGATAAAATGGCCCTTGGGCATTAATTAAGTATATAGGAACTAACACAGACCGTGTCAAAGATCTATTAGGGGCGACACAGTGTACGTCACTCCAAACACGGTCTGTGTTAGACATTTCGCCAGTTGTCTTGCTATCTGGACTATGACCGGGCCATGTCATGTTCAAATTGGTTCGTGTTAATCATATTTTTATTGTTAAGCTTATATATGACCTTAAACTTGTATTGCATGATTCCTACATGTCTTATGACCTGTTACACTGTTGAAATAATCTCAACAAGATTCACAGTAAAAAAATAATTTCATAAAAATGTGACCTATATGTTTTGTGAACATAAATTAATAGTAAATGATAGTTAAAACATTTGGAGACTATAAAAATAAAAAATGTTGATTAGTTTAACAGGGAAGGAGGCGTATATAATGATTTCACCCTTTCTCTAGTGACATTTAATATTTTAATAGAAGCACTAATAAAAGCACGTAGCTCTTTTGAAGTTTGAAAGAAAATATACTTGTAATTTAAAATTAATCTTTCATAACAAATTCTATAAATTTTTATAGTTTGCTACTTTGCCATGAACCGCCTCAATTTCTTTTTATGTTACTTTTAGAGATGATGAGAGAAAATCATTATTACCAAAAATTATGGGGTAGTTAGTGAGAAGCTTAATTAATTAAATATCTTTAATTAAAATCAAGACATGGGGTTTATTCAATGAATATTAAGGTTAAATAAGAAAATCAGTAACTAATATGTCATTGGGATTGTAAAGTAATAGATAATATGAAGTGAAAAAAGTTTAGCTAAAAATCAAATAAAAAGGAGCGGATAGAATAATAAGTTAGTTGGGACATCTTGCTAAGTATTGTTCCAATAGTTATGCATGACTAAGACTAAAAGAACATGAATCACAAAATTTATTTTTATTCTTGATAATTGATTGATCTAAAGATCAATTGTACAAACATATCTATCATTCACCAATTTATTTTTACTATAAAGTGGTTAAATAATATTGATCAAACTTGCATTGCACAACAACAATCCAAGTTGTTACATTTACCTTGAGTTCCAAATCTAAGATGACAATGAAAATCACATGTCGGTGGGATACATCTGAAAGGTTCTGGCACGGTAAAACATTCTTCACCTGGTGTTTTTGATGGAGCTGGGGCTCCAAACGACATTGGGGTTGGAGATGGAGTTGTAGGTGTAGTTGGAGATGGAGATGGAGTTGGAGCTTCAGGTGGAGATGGCGATGGCGATTCACCCGGTGAAAGAGATGGACCTTCTTGCGCATAACCTGTAATATATTTTTATATAAATAAGTTGTGTGCGTTAACGACATATCCAAATAATGTTATTTAGTAATATGTTTTATAAGTACTTTTGGACGATAATACACTGAATTTTAGGTGTATTTGACAATAATGCACTGAACTTTTTTGTTTTTGAACTCTAATATACTAAACTTTGAGGTCATTTTTTCCAAAAAAATATATTAGTCATCCTGCTTATGTACACTTTCTTACATGACAAAAATTTTAACCTTTTTCCACATCGCTTTCTCAGGTGGCCACTAGGACCGCCACTAAGTCAACCACTACTGGAATCGTTCCGGATGCATTATTGTCCAATACTCTCAAAGTTCGGTGTATTAGTGTCCAAAAAAAAAGTTCAGTGCATTGTTGCCTAATTCCCCTAAGATTCAATGTATTATCATCCAAAAATTCTTTTAATAAATAGATCATTTTCCTATTTTTTTTTTTCAAATGTTGGTAAGGTTCTTATATCTCTGCCCCCCCCCCCCCCCGGGTCTTGTGACCTGTAAGTACATAAATGATTTCACCATTGACAATGAGTGAACTAGATAAGATAAGATATCACTAAAATGGCAAGTGTGTATGAGCATGTGAGAAAGAGCTTAACATGTACATAAGAAAAAAGCAAGGAAGAGTATTGTTTATGCAGCAACAGATAAATCATGTAAGTCTTACCATTGGATAATCTATATGTCGATAATATTCTCTCTTTTTTTTAGTATTAATCAAGGTTGTTAAAATCGGGATCCTAACTCGAAACTATGGGGAAGTCAGGATCGGAAATTAGCCCATGTAGGATCGTGGATCGTGTGTAAATAGTAGAATCGTATCAAGGATTTCGGACCATAAAATTGTAGGATCGTAAATCAGGATCGGGATTTTAATAAATACAGTACTAATATAACCTTTTATTTTTTTTTTTAAAAAGAAACTAAAGTTGGTAGATCTTTGATTTAAAATCTAACTCCTTGATAGTCAAATATTTGTATTTATACAACACATGTCTCTTTCAAATATTTTTTTGGTACATAATATATATTTTAAAATACATGTAATGCATGAAGTCTTACCTTTTTTTGGTTTATGTCTCATAATATACATTTTAAAATACATGTAGATCCATGAATAGGTTAATGTGGAGGTAAAGATTACCTTGAGAAACGAAAAGAACCAATAGAATGGTATTAACAAGAGTAATGCATGAAGTCTTCATGTTTAATAATATTATTGAGTAAAGTAGGATGTTCTTTTTTGTTTGAGAAAATTATCATGCCTGTGCCTCAATTTATAGTTGAAGGGAATAGAATGAAATTAAATTCATACAAAATTACCTTCCTTTTTTAAATTATAAAATCACCCTTATTTCTAATTCCTGATATTCATTTCAAATTCTATATATTTAACAAAATCCTTTTTAATATGACATGACAATTAAGGACTTTCCATTACACCCCTTAATGAATTATACTCTTTTTTAATAAGTATTTTTTTTACAAAGTTATAGTTATTTGAGAATAACATTGCTGTTAAAGCATGCAATATATAGCCCCGAACATAGTCAATAGTTTTCCATAAGAAAGAAAAAAATTAGCTACTAGAATATCCTAAAGCGATTGATAAGTAAATTTGTACATGATATCAATATGATTTCTATTAGCTATTTGAAGGTTGTTTCTCATAATTAAAGAAGTCAAATGATGCATACAAGACGAACGGTTTGAGTTCCACGATTTAATATTTAAGAAGTAGATCTAATCATGTTAAGGAGATATGACCCCAATGAGAATGATATTTGATCATACGAAAATGATAAATGTTTTGGGGAAGACGCACATTAAATGTCTTGTCATTGTATAAAAGTAAAACCTATATATTTGTAAATTAAATTGAAAAAAATTTATATGATTGACTTCTATAGCTATAATAATATATATAAATGGTATAAAATCATACTTTTATCTATACTTTTTAAAATTTACAAAAAAGTGTCTAAAATATGCCCAAAGGATGGGGTTCATTCATTATTGTATCAATTTTGAATGTTGGCATAGCCAAAATATTCCAAGCTTCTTATAATTGATAATTAATAATATATGTCTAAAAAGTTAGGATTAAAAATAATAATAAGTATTAACGCATATCATCACTCTCGAACATATGAGAAAAAGGTCATATAACTATAAGATGATCATTCAAGATCTTGGAGGTTTATCCTCACCTGCCAATGTTTCATTGTATATGGTGTTCAAGTTTGTAGAAAATGATCAAAAGTGTAACAGTTTAAATTACACACAAGATAGAATTCTATTTTCCATGAGACTTAAATAATTCTTCAAGTTTCAATTGGAAGAGATTTCTTTCATGTAAAATCAAATGTCATTTTGATTTGTAGAAATGTTATAGCTATGAAATCCAAAGTTGTTTGGATATAGTTATACAAAGAATATGAAAATCAAATGTTAGTTTGATTTACAAGGTTTCAAGGCGATAGGTTATAACTATGAAATCCAAAAGTTATGTGGACATAGTTATGCAAAGAACATGGAAAATCAAATGTTAATTTGATTTATAAAGTTGTTCTAAGGTATAAGTTATAACTAAGTAATACATGGTGCTTGGATAAAGACATAGTGATAAGGAAAAAATACGGAAAATCAAAAGAAATTTTGATATTTTAAGCATTTCTTTCAAGGTAACTATATAAGTAGTGCAACATTTATGGACTAGATTATAGTTATGCTATTAAAAGGTCTTTGTAAGGGTTATGAGAATTGTCCATGCTATTTGGATAAGGATATAATCAAGATTATGAGTCTATAAGATTTTGTAAGCATTACAAAAAAATGCATAGTTCAAAGGCTTGCCGCCTACTAAAGCGTTTGATTTGTAAGTTCAATATGAACTCATATAAAGACAATATTTAAAATTTACCAAATTCTATAATGTGATTTTTAGTCGTATTATGACAAGGGGTAAAATATTTCTTACCTAACTCTATAGTGTGGTGTTGTAATCACAACTATGATTAAGGGAAGAAACGTTAAGTTTAACATATGATCATGATAAGTAAGGTCGTGGAAAGATATGTATATATCTAATGATCTTAGGTAATAGAGGGCACTTAAAAGTATCATGATCAAATTCTTACAAGGTCATAAGATTATCTAGTGATCCTTGATACGGAAGATGAGAGTAAAGCCCACTCATAAATTGTCAACAATGGAGCTCCTCACACTTGACATATGTGGTCAAGTCTTGAGTTCAATGGTCGACAACGTTGTACGACAATTGGAGCACCAAATTTAAGTGATTCATCCCAAAGGACAATTGATGCTCAAGGACAGTAATGACTAGGAGGTTTGAATCTAGGACTCATTAACAGACTTTGAAATCTATAAGATGGGAAACTCTATTACGGGAACGTAAAAGTTTGTCTATGCAAAGACGTGAAGTGGGCCACTTCAGATAGCCTAAAGTTGGGCTTGATTGTCTATGTAAAGGGTAATGGACCCATGACCAGTTATAAATAGTATCATTATTGAAGCAAGATTTGAGTTGTAAGTGTGTTATATATCCAATTAGTCAAATAAGGATGAAAAGTTCAAAGACTTGTCTACTTTTGCATTTAAATTAATTGTAATTATGTACACTAAGTGTAAGTTCAAGTTGAGAGACACTTTCATGACACATAACAACTCCTTGATTTCTAGGGTGTTCAAATTCTCCAGGAGGTGCCATGTATGGCGGGGGTATTTCTACCCAAATGAGGGATCCCAGGCTATTTCAAGTGAACCTCTTGAAATAGCGGGGAGATTGTTGGAGTATTTCAAGAGTTACAAGGCAAACGGGAAAAAGTTATAAACCAAGGATTGACTAGGAAAGTCAAAATCTAGCTTACCAAGTGAAATGGATCCAATACGGACCGTGTCGTGTTAAGTCCAAAAGTCAAAAGGCTCCCTAGGTCAACATGAACCGTGCTGGGTCAGCATGGGTCGTGTTGAGACCACCATGGTCCGTGGGGGGTTGAACACAAACCATGTTGGAGCCCAATCGAGCTATTTTTAAAATCCATTGATTTAAGCCTTGGGCATTAATGCGTGGGGCATCTTTTGGGATTATTCTTGATTGATATTCTTAGTCAAGATTAACCCTTTAATGATGACTAAGACCCTATAGACAAAGCCCCAAATCATGCTATATTGGTTGTTAAGTTTGAATGAGTTTTGAATGCTTCAACTCCTATAAATAGTGGATGATTTTCACTCAATCAAGACACCTTAACTTCTCTTTTTAACTTCCCAGAGAGCTTTAACACAACTCCTAAGGTGTTGAATTGCAACAAATTCTTGAGAGTTCTTGTACTTTGCTGACAAGAGGTTAGATTTTACCCTTAAGTCTATTCGCGGTCTAGTGAATAAGTCTTAAGGGAAGACGAGTTTGACTCTCGACTCCTAACTACTCAAGTGATCCCTCATCTTGTGCAAGTGATCGTGTTACTCCATATTTCCTAGAATACATAACCTTGATTCCTAAGACACTCCTATTGGTATATATTCTCCATTATTAGTTTCTTTCTTTAGAACTAAGCTTTAGGCTTTGGGTTCAAGCTTGGGTTGAGGTTCGGCCTGGCCAAACCCGATCCGTATTATATGCCATGGACAAACATCAATAGGTATCCTTATGTTGAGACTTTGTCTACATATGTTAACTATAGGTTGCAATAAAACCACCATCCTTGAGTCATCTTGTCGTAATTTATCTTATAATATGTGCAATCAAACCATCATTTTTTCGTAACTTATGTTATTATTTGATAAATCACAAGTCTTGCCTACTACACAAAGTTTCTTTGCCATGGTTTCCACTTAGTTCATTTCTAAAATTTCCTTGGTTTATACTGATAATGTTACTAGTGTAATTATAAATAAATCTTGTGTGAAGTTTTTAGTTGATAATGGTACTGTCCATCATAAATTTGTTGTTATTCCACATCAACATGTTATTATCGAACGAAAACATATTCTTCTACTTAGCATTGCTAGGTCTTTGAGATTTCATGCTAGGTTTCCCAAATGTTTCTGTGATGAATATCTGTTGGTTTCCACCCATGTAATTAATAAATTACCTATGACAAATTACAATTGGAAAAGTCTCTTTGAAATTTTCTTTGGATGAAAACCAACTCTTAATGATTTAAGAATAATAGGATGCCTTTGTTATGCTATGAACAATGGGGAAAAGGAAAAATTTGAGCAACGAGCTATTAAATTTGTGTTACTTGACTATACTTTTGGTATTAAAGGGTACGTATAAATTGTATGATTTTCATAATCATAAGGTGTTTCATGTCGTGATGTTATATTTCAAGAGACCAACTTGTTAGGTGTGGAGACCAAATAAGGAGAAGAGGGAAGACGAGGAAGAAGGGACGAGTCGAAGAAGCTGGCACTACCAGTGCCAGAAGCAGCGCTCCCAGCGCCCACCAGCGCCCTTTGTCTCTCACGTTGTCAGGTTGGTGCTACCAGCGTCTGAAGCGGCGCTCCTTGCGCCCACAAACGCCCTTTGTCTCTCACGTTGTCTAGTTGACGCTACCAGCGCCTGAAGCCACGCTCCCAGCACCTTGGTCTGAAAGTTTGAGAAGCTACCTACTGCCAACGTCTATTGGGGCGCTACTAGCGCATGGCGCTTGCTGCACATCGTGTTGTTGGGCCGTCTCTCGCGTCCGTCTTTTGAGGCCCAAGTTGTGCGGCGACTATTTAATTAGGTTATTGTTAATTTGTAACCTAGGTTTTCCCCTGTACCCTCTAGTATATATTGGGGTTCAGGTTCTCCTTATGATGTATCCCAAAGTATCTTAGAATATCCCAAAAGTATCCTAGAGCATCCCAGAGTGTATTTCAGAGAGAATTGGGATCAAGTGAGACAGAGAGAAGCACAACCAATGTAATTTTAATCCTCCTACTACTAGTGCATCGATTCCGTGGTTTTTTTCCTGCTTTAGGTTTTTTCCACGTTAAACCTCCGGTGTTAAATTTCTTATTTCTTTTCCGCTATTATTTCTTATTGGTTGTGGTTTGCTTGAGTGCTCTTTGATCCTAACAACTGGTATCAGAGCATGCAGGGTTGGTGAAAGAGGACTCGCTTTCAAACAATGGCAGGAGATAAGTATGGAATCGAGAAATTTGATGGATCTGACTTCACCTACTGGAAGTTGCAGATTGAGGATCTGTTGTACTCAAAGTCGCTGCATGTTCCACTGTTGGAGACGAAGCCAGAAAAAATGGAGCAGGAAGAATACGATCTGCTAGATCGACAGGCGATGTCCTTGATCAGGATGTCATTGGCTTAGAACATCAAGTTTAACATAATGGAGAAAAAGACAATGAAGGAATTGTTAAAGGCACTAGAGAAGATGTATGAGAAGCCCAACGCAGCAAATTAGGTATATTTGTTCACCAAATTAACCAGTTGTAAGATGGCTGAGGGTGGAGATGTGGTTGATCATATTAATGAGATTAATAAAATTTTATCACAACTTGCTTCAATAAAGATGGTTTTTGCTGAGAATGTTAGAGCTTGCATATTATTGTCTTTCATGCCTGATTCTTGGAAAACCCTTGTCACTGCTGTTAGTAGTGCTAATGATACTGACGAGATGAAATTTGATGAGGTCAAGTCTGTATTGCTTAATGAGGGTCTTCGTAGGAGGTGAGGAGTCTTCGGGAAGTGCCTTAAGTGTCAGGGGTAGGAAGGACAATAGCAATTCGAATGATTCTAGGGGACGGTCGAAGTCCAGAGGTAGAGGCAAGCCTAGGGACATGAGCAATGTTGTGTGTTATGGTTGCGGTATACAGGCCACTTTAAGAGGGATTGCCCTAAACCTAAGAAGGGGAAGGGTAATGACCGCGACTCTATCAACTTTGCGGAAGACCTTTGTGAAGCCCTAATTTTGAGTGTGTCTAGTCCTGAAGAGTCATGGATTGTTGACTCAGGTGCATCCTTTCATGTTTCTTCCGATTGGGAGTTATTTCATAATTTCAGGAGTGAGAATTTTGGCAAGGTGTATCTTTCCAATGACATGTGTTATGAGATAACAGGTAGAGGAGATGCGACAATTAAGACTGCTAATGATGGCCTTTGGAAGTTGGAGGATGTGAGGTATATTCCTGGAATTAAGAGGAATTTGATTTCAGTGAATCAACTCGATGAGATGGGTTACACTACAAGGTTCGGGGATGGAAGATCATCAAGGGTGCTATGGTAGTGGCGAAGGGATTGAAGTCCGGTACGTTGTACTCCACCAGGGATAGCACTAACATGATTTCTAATGCTTCTTGTTCTAGCTTATGGCATTGTAGAAAATGAGAAGAGGGTCAGTTTCACCAAAACTGACGGGGAACCTAAGGAGGTAAGGAGTTACTCAGGTGACAAGAAATTAGCGGGAGCTGAGGTGGTCAAGGTTTCTGTTAGGCTTGGTGTGCCTAGGGAGGAAACAGGGGAACCACAGAAAGCTCCATAGATTGCAGATCAGGTTGTTGAAGAACCTGAATCACGTAGCTAGGTGAAAGCTCCAGCGCATCATCAACTGTGAGGAGATCCAGGAGGGCTACCAGAGATGTTGGTGAGCCAGAGTCCCATACTAAGGTTGTGCAAGCGGAGGCTCGGCTCAAGTGAGAGCACGCAATGGTTGATGAGACTACATCACTTGAGAGAACCTAGAAGCCGGTGAAATTGTCTACAGGGAAGAAGGCCGTGAAGAAGTGAGTCTACAGGATCAAGGGTAAGCTAGTGGATGTTGGGAAACTGAGGTCGGGTGCGGTCTTAGGAGGCCTCTCGGACTGATAAAGAGGCCAATCAATGCACTAGGGGAACTTGTGGAGAAAGTTGAGGATGGTTGAGGTTTAGTCTTAAAGTGGGAGATTGTTAGGTGTGGAGATCAAATAAGGAGAAGAGGGAAGACGAGGAAGAAGGGACGAGTCGAAGAAGCTGGCGCTACCAATGCCTGAAGCGGCTCCCAGCGCCCACCAGCACCCTTTGTCTCTCACGTTGTCAAGTAGGCGCTACCAGCGCCTGAAGCGACGCTCCCAGCACCTTAGTCCGAAAGTTTAAGAAGCTACCCACTGCCAACGTCTATTGGGGCGCTACTAGCGCCTGGCGCCTGCTGCACGTCGTGTTGTTGGGCCGTCTCTCGTGTCTATCTTTTGAGGCTCAAGTTGTGCGACAACTACTTAATTAGGTTATTGTTAATTTGTAACCTAGGTTTCCCCTGTACCCTCTAGTATATATTAGGGTTCAGGTTCTCCTTATGATGTATCCCAAAGTATCTTAGAATATCCCAAAAGTATCCTAGAGCATCCCAGAGTGTATTTCAGAGAGAATTGCGATCAAGTGAGACAGAGAGAAGCACAACCAGTGTAATTGTAATCCTCCTACTATTAGTGCATCGCTTTCATGGTTTTTTTCCGCTTTGAGTTTTTTCCATGTTAAACCTTCGGTGTCAAATTTCTTATTTCTTTTCCGCTATTATTTCCTATTGCTTGTGGTTTTCTTGAGTGCTCTTCGATCCTAACACAACTTTCCATTCAAATGTTGTTCTGCTCAAATTACATATTTAGATTCTAACTCTTCTGTTTTATGGCTTTTTATTAATCCTTTTGCTTCATCTATTGGTGAGTTTCTTACTCACAATTAGACTTGTCAATTCTAGAGGGCAGGTTAAATACGGATCGGTGTGTTTTGGATTCATGTAAATACGAGTTTGGGTATATTTTGGTTTTAGGCGATTTGAGTCGGGTTTTGGAGTTACGAACGCCGTTTATTTAACTTTTTATGTAGAAAATTTAGCGAAGTCTATATATTCAAATTATCTACCGAATACAACTTCCTAATTTATAACAATGTTATTGATACTCGAAGACATATTTCCGGATTTGAAAGTTAGAAATTGAAAATTTTTAAAAAGAGTAGCGACCTCGATAATATGCTTCTTAGGCGTATATCCATCACCTCATAAACACTGGAATAAAAACTAAGTTGTTGAAACATCAAGCAAACTAGAAACTATAATCGCTTTCGCTACTCTTTGCGCCACTTTTATCCCTCAAAATAGTTTTACATTTTTGTATGTGACTATTATAAAGAAGAATAAAGACAAAGGAATATGTACGTTTCTAATATATATTTTGATGGATAAAAAATATAATTAGCAGTACTAAAAAAAGTATAAAAGTGAAAAGTCGTAAAAGTAAAAAAAAAGTACAATAAATGTACAAAATTGTTAGTTTTTCTTGATTTGAAAAATGAGTTCGGCGGCTTTGTGTTCGGGACATGTTGGACCCAATAATTTTCGGGTTCGAGTGAAGTTAATTTTCACTTTGCATTGAGAGATCATGTTCAAAACCTAGAACTTTTGTCGAGCCTACACATAACACACACACACGCAGATCAGTCTACTCATATTTTATCTCACAATGAATTTGTTCCTTCTCAGTTTGATGTTATGTCGAATGATGATGATGTAACACCTCATCATTAAAATTCACATGATGATGTTTCACATCTGTACCTGTCAATTCGGGTCGGGCGGGTTGGGTCGCGTGGGGTTCGGTATGCTCCGTATTCCAAGTTTGTTACATTTCAAGTTTGAAAAACCGGGTCGGGTTAGGGTCGGGTCGGTTTTTGCCAGCTCTAATATATCACATCATTCACTTCTGATAGTTTTATTGGATAGAATGTTGTTGTTCATGATTCTAGACAAACCACACCTACTTGGTTACAAGATTTCATTAAAGGCTCTTCTGTAGCTCGAAAGACCTCTTCAGAAACTCAATCACACAGTTTCACTTATTCAACATCCTTTATTCAATGCAGTTGATTTATCTCACTTGATTGAAGATTATGTTTCTTCTCTGTTGTTGTCCTTCATACTCCAAAACTTGGTACAGTTCGTATCTTTACTGCATTTGATACTTCTAAAGCTTGCGATCTACAACAACTTGATGTAAACAATGCATTCCCTCATGGTTATCTCACGTAAATATGGCTAAAGAACATGAACGAACTCATTTTCCTTGAAAACTATATATTTATTTATTTACTATACCGTAAATGTTTAAAGGGATATGTTAACCTTTGCTTAAATAATCAAGAAAGCTTGTTTCTCACTTGATACACTCATGTATAGTTGTAGTCTATGAGAGTGAGAAGTGTGATTAGATGAGAGGATGATCCAAATGGCTTACAAAAGACTCATATTTATAGGAGACATCTTACAACCCTTAATGTTGTCGATGACTTAATTAGGGTCCTTAATGAGAATCACAACCTTGACAAAGTCAATTGACAACATGTCATATCACAAATATAGTGGTCGGGATAAAATAACATGTGTTGAATAGAGATTATGTATTAAACAATCGGATCAAATAGCCCTTGGGCATTAATTAAGTATATAAGAACTAACATAGACCGTGTCAAAGATCTGTTAGGGGCGACACAATGTACGTCACTCCAAACACGGTTTGTGTTAGGCCTTTTGCTAGTTGTCTTGCTATCTGGACCATGACCGGATCATGTCATGTTCAAATTGGTTCGTGTTAATCATATTCTTATTGTTAAGCTTATATATGACCTTAAACTTGTATTGCATGATTCCTATATGTCTTAAGACTTCTTACACTGTTGAAATAATCTCAACAAGATTCACAGTAAAAAAATAATTTCATAAAAATATGACCTATATGTTTTGTGAACATAAATTAATAGTAAATGATAGTTAAAACATTTGGAGACTATAAAAATAAAAAATTTCGATTAGTTTAACAAGGAAGGAGGCGTATATAATGATTTCACCCTTTCTCTAGTGACGTTTAATATTTTAATAGAAGCACTAATAGAAGCACGTAGCTCTTTTGAAGTTTGAAAGAAAATATACTTGTAATTTAAAATAAATCTATCATAACAAATTCTATAAATTTTTATAGTTTGCTACTTTGCCATGCACCGCCTCAATTTCTTTTTATGTTACTTTTAGAGATAATGAGAGAAAATCATTATTACCAAAAATTATGGGGTAGTTAGTGAGAAACTTAATTAATTAAATATCTTTAATTAAAATCAAGACATGGGGTTTATTCAATGAATATTAAGGTTAAATAAGAAAATCAGTAACTAATATGTCATTGGGATTGTAAAGTAATAGATAATATGAAGTGAAAAAAATTTAGCTAAAAATCAAATAAAAAGGAGCGGATAGAATAATAAGTTAGTTTGAAATCTTGCTAAGTATTGTTCCAATAATTATGCATGGCTAAGACTAAAAGAACATGAATCACAAAATTTATTTTTATTCTTGATAATTGATTGATCTAAAGATCAATTGTACAAACATATCTATCATTCACCAACTTATTTTTACTATAAAGTGGTTAAATAATATTGATCAAGCTTGCGTTGCACAACAACAATCCAAGTTGTTACATTTACCTTGAGTTCCAAATCTAAGATGACAATGAAAATCACATGCCGGTGGGATACATCTGAAAGGTTCTGGCACGGTAAAACATTCTTCACCTGGTGTTGTTGATGGAGCTGGGGCTCCAAACGGCATTGGGGTTGGAGCTGGAGTTGTAGGTGTAGTTGGAGATGGAGTTGGAGCTTCAGGTGGAGATAGCGATGGCGATTCACCCGGTGAAGGAGATGGACCTTCTTGCGCATAACCTGTAATATATTTTTATATAAATAAGTTGTATGCGTTAACGACATATCCAAATAATGTTATTTAGTAATATGTTTTATAAGTACTTTTGGACGATAATACACTGAATTTTAGGAGTATTGGACAATAATGCACTGAACTTTTTTTTTTTTTTTGAACTCTAATACACTAAACTTTTTTTTTTTTTTGCATCATAAAAGGAATATATTTCATAGACAAAAGCAATCACCAACTTACATGACATCAAATTAGAGCCAGCTAGGTGGGTATGTGTCCCACTCTCTATAACATCTATTAATGAGACCCCATTTTGCAATCTTATGGGCTTCCTCATTATTGGACCGTCTGGCCCAGCATATGTTGATATCTCCTTTTTCTACAACCAACCTTATAATATCTTCAAGAATGTGGGCCGCAGGTTCCCTACCATAATGCCTATTATTAATCTTGTTGACTACAGATTGGCAGTCACTTACCATCCTAAATTTATCCCATCCCCTCATTTCAGCCATTTCCAAACCCCACTTCAGAGCTCTTGCCTCAGCCCCCTCCACATCTCCTTTCACCACAGTCCAGGTGCAACAACCCCAGTGAAAGGAGCCATCCGCCCCTTTCGCCACATAACCTAGTCCGACCGCTCCCTCCTCCTCATCCACAGCTGCATCACAGAAAATGCTCCTCTCTAGCACCTCCATTCTTGGCTCCACCCTCTGATGTCTCGTTTCTTTTCCATGGCCGTCGAAGCTTGTGAACTCCCACAGCGCTTTGATAGCTCTCTCAGCTACCAACCCCGGGTCTAGCATTCTATTATTATGCACCCATTCGTTCCTAGCCCACCAGATACTCCAAATCGTATATGCACATAAAGCTTGTTGGTCTTCTTGTAATTGTAGATTTACTTGTCTCCACCACTCCATTGAATCCCGTTCTTCTATTTGCAGTACCGACGCCAGATGCACCTGTTTCCAGATTGGGATTACCCATTCGCACTCCGTGGTCGCATGCTTCCAGTCTTCAGCTTCTTCGCCATAGATGTCACAGGTTGCACTTCCCAAGCAATTCTTGCTCCATAAATTTGTCTTTGTCGGCAGGATGTTCCTACATATTCGCCACATTAGGTTCTTTATTCTGGGATGCACTCGCAATTTCCACACAGTCTTCCAGCTATTTTCGGGTCTAATCATGTAATGTGACGAGCCTGAGGCAGAACGAAGGCTCTGTAATAGGTGATACCCGGATCTGACTTCATATTCTCCAGATTTTGTGTATAACCATCTGGGTTTATCTTTACGCTCCTCCTTACTGAGATAAACTGACCTTACCAGTTGAGCCTTCTCCTCCCCCAATAGCTCCCGTACTAGATCAACATCCCACTCCTTCTCATCTTGTCTGATAAGCCTGCTGACCCTCCACTCTTCCTTCTCCCTTGGGGCGATGCCCAGGAAGTGCCCCGATTCGGTCGGCATCCATTTGTCTCCCCAAATCTTGATGTCCTTCCCATTACCCACAATCGAACCTAACCCCTTCAAGATTAACTCCCTTCCCTGCATTAGGCTTCTCCATACAAAACTCATATTGTTTTTCACTTTCGCTCTAAGGATGCTCGAACGGGGATATTACCGTGCCTGCAGTACTTGGGCCACTAGGGAAGTGGGGTTGGTGGCGATTCGCCAAACCTGTCTT
Organism: Portulaca oleracea; assembly: GCA_029582165.1. Classification (NCBI taxonomy): domain Eukaryota; kingdom Viridiplantae; phylum Streptophyta; class Magnoliopsida; order Caryophyllales; family Portulacaceae; genus Portulaca; species Portulaca oleracea. Next base: position 12,456,392 of record CM055870.1, read on the forward strand.
GCAAGCATAGCAATATTAAAGTCTTCAAAATTTCTGAAGCCCATACCTCCCACACACTTGCTTTGACACAGTTTGTCCCAAAAAAGCCAGTGAATCCTTCTTTTGTCGGCGTCCCCTCCCCACCAAAATCTGCTTACCATGCTCCTCAGCTCCTCACATAAGGAAGTGGGTAGCTTGAACACACTCATGGCGTACGAGGGAATGGCCTGCAACACAGATTTTACAAGAATCTCCCGTCCCGCTTGAGATAATGTCTTTTCCTTCCATCCCCGAGTTTTGGCCCACACTTTGTTTTTTAAATTTTCGAATATGGATTTCTTCGATCTCCCCAGGCATAAGGGCATTCCAAGGTATTTTTTATTGTCATCCATTTCCTTCATACCAAGGACCCTCAAAATCTGATTCTTCCTTTCACTGCTTGTATTGCCTCTAAACATTATCTCAGACTTCTCGAAATTGACTTGTTGCCCTGACATTTCTTCATACTCTTGCAGAATCTCCCACAACTTCCTAGCTTCCTCAGTATTTGCGCTCATGAATAACAAGCTATCATCTGCGAACAAAAGATGAGAGATTTCCGGTGCTCCTCGGCATATTCTTATCCCGTGCATTCTCTTCTCTTTGTTGGCCTTCCTAATCAAAGCTGAGAGCCCTTCTGAAACCAGTAGAAAGATGTATGGGGATAGTGGGTCTCCTTGGCGAATACCGCGGCTTAGGTTGATTTTGCCGACCACTCTTCCGTTCACATTAACCGCAAAAGTAACGGTGGTGAGGCATTTCATTATCAATCGTCGCCATTACTCCGGGAAACCCATCTCTTCCATCACAACCTCCACGAAATCCCATTCGACCCTGTCGTAAGCCTTGCTCATATCAAGTTTAGTGCCATCCATGCCTGTTTCCCAGTCTTCTTGTTCTTCATATATTGAAAAATCTCATACGCTACAATCACGTTATCGAAAATCAATCTCCCTGGCACAAACGCTGATTGTCGTATGTCCACTACATCATCCAGAACCACTTTCAACCTGTTGGCAATTACTTTAGATACCAGCTTGTACGTGACATTACACAGGCTGATTGGTCGTAGCTCCTTCATATTACGGGGCTTCCTTGTCTTGGGTATGAGTGATATTATCGTGTGATTCATGTGTTGCGGCATGTCTCCTCCATTGAGTACCTCCAGTACTTCCCTTCCGATCTCCTCCCCCACGACTCCCCAAAATTGTTGGTAAAATAGAGCACACATTCCATCTGGCCCAGGGGCTTTCGTGGGACCCATTTGTTTGAGCGCATCGTCTACCTCTGTAGACGCTGAATTTTGTATCAATATTTTAGTACTAGTTTTAGAAAATAAGCTAGCCGATTAATTTAGTAGCATGCAAGCCCATCTCGTTCCTAACCCGAGAACAAGCAAAACAGCCCAGTAATCACAAAGCAAACCGGCTGAGTTCTGTAAGGCCGAAAGGCCTGTTAAGCAACAGAACCCGCGGGTTCTTGGGCCCGAGCTCGCTCACCATCGTGAACCCGTCTCTTTGGGCCAAAGCCTGGCTCAGCTCGTCGGGAACCCGTCTGGGTTCCTGGGCTGAGTATTGGCGCGGCGGCTATGCCGAACCCTAAAACGCACCCCCTTGCCTCCCCCATTCCACTATAAATTAAACCATTCTTTCCCTTCCAAAGACAAAAAAAAAAAAGACATCAGAACACACCAGAATATACTAGGAGTATTGACACTAGTATATTTTCCCTCTCCTCTCCCCCTTGCATGCTACTTCACTAAAGGTTAGCATAATTGTTGTAAACATGTAGTTATTTAACGTTTTCGCTCTTTTTTATTTTCATTATTTGCATGACATTAATGATAAACTCGTGAAATTCGTTCAATTCCTCCCTCTTTTTTTCAACCTTTCGCTTTAATTTAATTCTAGTAGAGTCTATTCGTCGAATAGGCGGATTTGATGGTTTTAACTGTCAAATTCGTAACCTTACCCCCGAATCCATCTCTGGATTCGTAGGCCGGAGTCTGTATTTTATGGTTTGTTGTTTTTATCCTAAAATTCAACTGGCGACTCTTTTTCTTTTTGTACTTTGGTTTTCTTTTTTCCTTTTTCATGATTTTTTGACCTAATTTGTGTTTAACGCCAAAGAGGTAATCCGTCCTGATTCTTCGAGAATCCAGACGGGTTCTTCACTTTTTTTTCTTTGCTTCTTTTTTTTCTTTGTTTTCCGCTTCGTGGGGTTTCACAGCCAAGAACCCGTCTTGGTTCCTAGGAACTCAGACGGGTTCCTGCGTGTTTTCCTTTCCCTTTTTTCCGTTTCTTTTTTCCTTCCTTCTTTAAAGGTGAACCTCGGTCCGTTAGCGAAAACATTCTTAAAAGTTCAACCTTATTTAGGGTTAAGCAATCCTAGTCGACTCCCAATCATACTTTTAAGTAGCGCCGCGAAAAAAAAGATCATCGATCGGATTTTTTCGGGGTCTACAGATTGGCGACTCCACTGGGGACTTAAACTTAAAAAGAGGGTAAAACTTGAAAGAATTGAATTTTAGTGTTTTTGAAAAAAAAGGAGGAATTGATTTATTTCACATTTTTATCATTTTTTAGGCATACTGCATACCAGGCTACTCTTGGGCCTTTATGGCTGGGGAGCACAAAAGCGTTGGTTTAGGTTTTAAAACTAGGAATTAACCCCGAGAGCGGGAGGTCACTACTTGTGGGATGCACTTACATCGCCAAGCATTTGATCTCTCCTCTCCCCGTGTTACACTCTAAAGGTTTCCTTGAAACCCAAAGAGCAACACCCCACACATTCTTCCTTGAATTCCATACAAGGAAAATGCACCGGGGCGAGAACATGTGGTACCCTATTCATCTCCCTAAACCTAGAAAAACCTTGAACCTAAAGCCATGGTTAGGCCCATCCCGCATCTGCATGCTATGTGAGTTAATCCTGTAAAAGTTGAGTCCAAGTGTCCAGCCCATTCATGAGTCGGGAGTCATCCTAGTCCGCGTAGGAACATGCGAGGTGCGTTTTGGCTTATCAGAAACCCAGACGGGTTTCTGGCCTGTCAGAGCCGACCCATTCGTGTCAATTGTCCGTCAGTGTGGGTCCAGCGCGTCAGAAACCCAGACGGGTTCTTGGCCATCAGGACTGGCCCATCTGCTGGTAATCGACGGAACAGGGCCCAGTTAGAGGAAGGAGAATTCAGACGGGTTTTCTAACCCAGTCTGGCTTCTCTCTTCTCCTCACGGACAGCCCAATGCCTTACTCATGATCCTATTCGGCCCTTTATGATATTCCCTGAGTCTAATCCCCATTGCGTCCGTTACCTGAATCTGAGCCCGAAACCGAAAGCGATCGTGACTCGATCCAAGTAAGGACCCAATAGACGATTAATGTTGTCAGTCCGCATACTAGGTCCATGTAGAGTTAGGACATGCACTCCCATAAAGTGGGTGAGTCACCCTTATGCCAGCGTATAGGCGTCGCGTCCATGTCCTAGGTCCATGTAGGTCCACTAAGTCATGCATACATTGGGTGGTTAGCGTAAAAGTTCTTTCGAGCACTAATCAGTTTCCATGCAGGCAAGATAACAGACCATCTCCGAGCCCGCATCCGTGACCCACAAACCGGCAGGCTTATTCGCAATCCCAATTACGGACTATCGGCTCAATCCAGATAATCAGTTTCCATGCTATCGGCTCAAACCTAACAACAACCTTTCCGGGGAAAGTTCTGGTGACAAGCTACCTGATGGGCTATATGAGAGGATACAGGAAGCAATAGCCTTTTACATATCAGATTTGGAGGATAGGACTAATGAAAAGTTGGAAAAAAGGTTCAACGAAAGCCAATGCACCATGAATGGCATCTTTGGAGGCCATTAGGCACTCAATAAAAGCTAGGTGTTGAAGTCGAAGAAGAGGAAAACTATTATGAGTCCGAGTCCGAGGCCGAGGGGTGATGACGGATAGAAGGCAACGCCTCAAAACCAAAACCGAAGGCCCACAAATTAAATCGTCCGGTGAGGTCAGGTCCAAACTTACACCAAAGGGCTCCAAAACTTCGGAGGACCCTTATGTCAGAAAGCTTGAAGAGAAGGTTGACTTGCTCACTAGGAGGATGATGAAAACTGATCCAACCTTCACCGACCCTTGTATGGATTTTACCATCCCCAAACATTGTGTATCGAGAATAAGGGACAAGGTTGAGGTGCCAAACATGAAATTTAGACCCTCCGAAAATCCATCGCATCACTTGGAGGAATTCTTGAGGCTGGCTCCCCTCCATAAGGTAGACGAAGGTCTCTATACCACAGTCTTCCCTTCCACTCTAGAAGGTAAGGCCAAGGTATGGTACCAAAATCTACCCCAGCAAGTTAAGACCAACGCAGATGAGTTATTCAAAGCCTTCATAAGCCATTTCAGTCGCCTGAAGCAAAAGGAGGTCACTGTGGATGATTTAACTTCCATGAAACAAAAGGAGGATGAATCATTCCTCTCTTATTACGAGCGATGGCACTCCATGTTATCCAAATCGAAGTCCGTCCCTTCGTAATGCAACTAAGCACCTTCGCATAAGGAATCCATCCCCGCATCACTCGGCATTTTGGTTTCCAATCCATCAAAGACTTTGAGACTTTAAAGGACTTGTGTGTTCAAATTGCCGCTAACAAAGTGAAAAAGCACACAACATTCGTTGGAAAGGATCTAGCTCCAACAGGAGGGTCACTAGCACACCTAGCCCCCCTCAGAAAACTGTTGAGACTAATTCCATCCAACGAAGGCCATACACTCCGAGATTCGACTCTTACCACCCGCTGGATATGTCTTATGCCAGGGCATTGGAAAGGCTGGTGAAAAAGGGGGTCATCCAATTGCCCCTGCCGACCCCTGAACCTGAGGTTAAGCCTCCGAGGTGGGATGGGAACAAATACTGCAACTTCCATCGCAGTCGAGGTCATGACACCGAAGTATGCTGGTCTTTGAAAAATAAGATCGAAGGGCTAATCCGAGACGGTGTTATACCTCCACCAAACCCGTCTCGAAAACCCAACAACAAAGAGAACCCATTGCCCAATCACACCAATGCCGTCTTTTTGGAGGAGAACGTCTTCGATCCGTCCCACTCATCACCGATATGGGTCAATTTGTCTCGCTTCTTCTCCGCTACGTAAGAACTCATCATCAACGTATTTGGGACAGTGAAAGTGAAGAAGAAGGCGAAGAGTCCACTGACCTTGAAGCCAATAAGCATCCATTATATGACTCTTCTGACGAAGGAGGGGATGTGGAAGAAGTAACAATTCCTCAGGCTGCGGTTCTTACTCGGTCCGGCCGCTACTATAACAAGAATACTACCTTGCCAAAGAATGACTAATCCCAAACGACGGAATCCTCGCACTCCGCGAAGATCCTTTCTCACGCAGCTAAAGAAAACAAAGGCCAAGTCACAATTGGCAGCTCTTATGTGCTTCTCAAGACCATAGGCAACATCACTGGATGCCTTCAATAAGCTCATGGTCCCTACCTCAGCATCACCAGAGGATATCATCTCGCATATCACCTCCGGGAAGCCTACCATCACCTTCGGGGATGAAGACTTACCCGAGGAGGGAGGTTCTCACAACAAAGCTCTTTACCTCACCGCCATGTGCTCTACTCAAACCATACCACTTGTCCTCGTGGATAATGGTTCAGCCGTCAATGTCTGCCCATGGAGAACCGCACAAAAGTTAGGAGTTCAAAAACAGCATTTGACACAAAATACTGTTCAGCTGCGTGCATACGATAACTCCCCTCGCAAGTCACTAGGATCAATTGTGCTTCCCATCACCATGGACTATATAAGCAAGAATGTTGAATTCGTCGTTCTCGATATTCCGGCTTCTTTCAACATGCTGTTGGGAAGGCCTTGGTTACATGAGTGCAATGCTGTCGCCTCTACCTTACACCAGAAGGTGAAATTAATCATTCAAGGCCAAGTAGTCACGATCTCAAGTAAACCCCTCAGCGCTGTTTTTGACCCCAAGAAACCCACACTCGAAGTTGAACATAGCTCAGCTGACGAGGAGCTACACAACTTTGAGATGATAGCGGCTTTGAGCCAGGATCAAGCTCACTTTGACTTCGATCCCTACTCAAACCCTAATATCCATGCTATATTGAGGAAGCAAGGTCATTTTCCGGGGATGCCACTTGGCCGAAACCCCAAGAACAAGTTGGCGCCAAATTTCAAAGTGTTCAAGAATAAAGGAAGGTTCGGGCTAGGCTACAAACCAACTAAGGAGGAAGTAAGACTGACAAAGCTAGCCATGGCTAAACAGAAAAGGTTGGGCAACCCTCCAACCCTATACCAAGTCAAGCCGTATCCGCGCACTCTTAATGGACAGTTCTTGAGAGAGGGGGATGACTTCCCTTATTACGGCTTCCCAGAACCACATTACCTAAAGTCTCAGGGTATCCAAGTGGCGGGGTTAGAAATCTTCAATGACTGTGCCGTCACCACAACCTCCATGTTCATCCCGCCTAGGAGAAATCGTCCACCTTTGGAATGGACCCACCTCGCTGGAGGCGGCATCTTTGGAATGCTCTTTGGGCAAGAAGCGCGCAAGGAAGAAGTCGTTGACCCAGTCATCGCTGCACTTTCCAACCCGAGCTTTGATCCAAGTCTGCTGATCGGAGAAGACGGCGGCCATCGTGAGATCACCTGGATCGACGATGAGGAGAATAAATTTACGCTTTCGTCAGAGGAGAGTTCAGAGGAGAGTCCGTCTCAAAGGTCATAGAGTCGTTCTAGTAGTCCTAAGTTGGCCTGGGGTTAACCCGAGTCCGTTGATGTACCCATTTCTGCATTTAATAAGATAAACATTTCGCTTACTCGAATCAAGCAGCAACACCGATAATAAATATGATGAACCTTTAAAAGACCAAAATGAATTAACAGAGGCCATGGAAACATTTGAGGAGAAAATAGCATATCAAGATACCATAAGCATAAATGTAGGAACAAAGGACAACCCCTGGGAGCTCAAATTGGGTAAGTCCCTCACGGACAAGGAGCGGCAGGATTTTACAATACTTCTTAAGGAGTTTAAGGACGTGTTCGCGTGGTCGTATGAAGACATGCCCGGTATCGACAGGGATATCGCTGAACATACCCTTCCATTATATCCCGACGCTAAACCAGTGCGGCAAAAGGCTCGTAGAATTAAGCCAGATTGGTCAAAGAAGATCGAAGATGAGGTAATGGAACAGTTGAAGGCCAAGTTTATACGGGCAGTGCACTACCCCGAGTGGGTAGCAAACATTGTTCCCGTTCCGAAGAAAGATGGGCGAGTGAGGGTATGTGTTGACTTTCGAGATTTGAACAAGGCCAGTCCAAAAGACAGCTTCCCCCTGCCTCATATCGACGTCCTGGTAGACAATACTTGCGGTCACGAACTGCTGTCCTTCATGGATGGCTACGCAGGGTATAACCAAATCAAAATGGCAGAGGAGGACATGGAGAAAACATCCTTCACCACTCCATGGGGTACGTACTGTAATGCCTTTCGGCCTAAAGAATGCAGGGGCCACATATCAAGACCGCGAATACCCTTCTCCACGACATGATGCACAAAGAGGTGGAGGTATATGTGGATGATATGATCGTCAAGTCCCAAACCAGGGAAGAGCATCTCCCCAATCTTCGTAAGTTCTTCCTTCGATTGAGAAAATACAACATGAGGCTCAATCCCCGAAAATGTGCATTTGGGGTTACATCAGGCAAGCTCCTAGGTTTCGTGGTCAGTCAACGCGGGATTGAGGTGGACCCATCAAAATCAAAGCAATACAAGAGATGAAACCACCTAAGACAGAAAAGGAAATTCGAGGTTTCCTTGGTCGCGTACAATACATTTCCAAACTCACTATGACTTGTGAACCACTATTCAAGAAACTCAAGAAAGGAGCAAAGTGGAATGGGATGATCAGTGTCAAGCCTTTGACAAAATTAAAGAATACTTGACCCATGCCTCGCACTAAAGCCGCGGCATCAGATGAGCCTCGCTCCTTTACCTCACAAGAACTAACTCAAAGAATGGGGCTATGTTGGCTCAAGAGGTAAAAGGAAAGGAGAGCGCCATCTATTACCTCAAGAAGAAGTTCTGATTGTGAGAGTCGATACACCAACATCAAAAATGGCTCTAGCATTGGTCCGCAACGAAGAAGCTTCGACATTATATGTTGTCACACGGTGCATGTGATCGCTGAGTGCAACCCGGTCAAGTTCATCATGGAACAACCCACAATCAATAATCGCATAGCTCGATGGGTAGTTATGTTATCAGAGTTCAGCTTAAAGTTCGTGCCTCAAAAGTCTATCAAAGGAAGGGCCATCTCGGACTTTCTAGTCGATTTCCTTGTCGAACCTCCAAGCACCAACTTGAGTTCCTGCACGAAGAAGTCTTTCATACGGACGAGATCACGCGGGAAATGTATTTTGATGGCGCTTCTAACCAAAATGGGATGTGGCGCAGGGTACTCTTGATATCACCAAGGAGAGCATCATCCCGTTTCTGTTAAACTCGAATTCAATGCAACCAACAACGCGGCCGAATATGAAGCCTGCATCATCGGGTTACAAGTGGCGTTAGTTATAGGAGTAAAGCACATCAGAGTGTTTGGTGACTCTAGTCTTATCATCAATCAAGCCAAGAACGCTCGGAAGGTCGAAACGAATCTTTGGTGGCTTATCAACGACGGCTGTTAGACTTGGCGACGCAATTTGAGCACGTTGAATTCAAGTACCTACCAAGAGATAATAATGAGTTGGCAGACGCCTTAGCTAAACTCTCCTCCATGATAGCTATGCCAGTAGGAATTTACGAATTTCCTATAACGATAGAGCGCGACTAACCCGCCTATGTGTACTCCATAGAAGAACCCATCGAGACTCAAATGCATGGTTCTTCGATATTTATACGCATTTGACAAAAGGAGATTATCCCCGAGGTCGATTCTAAAGTGCAAAGAGCGATCGAATGATGGCAAGACACATCGCATCATTCACGATCGACTTTACAAGAAGACCGCTACGGCATTAACCTACTGCGTTGATACCAAGTCAGCAGAAGAATTAATGACCTCCATACATGGAGGAGAGTGACCACACATGAATGGCAGAATGTTAGCAAAAAAGATTCAAAGAGCAGGCTATTTCTGGTCAACCATGGAGGCCGACTGTCTCAACTTCGTTAGGAAATGTGCCAAGTGTCAAGAATACGCCAATCTACAGCATCAGCCATCTTCCTATCTCACCACATTAACATCCCCTTGGCCATTCTCAGTCTGGGGTATAGATATCATTGGGAAGATACATCCAACAGGCACTGGAGGACATGAATATGTATTGGTAGCTGTTGATTACTTTACCAAGTGGGTAGAAGTCGCTCCTATGCAAAACTCACCTCAAGCATGTAGCTAAATTCATCCTAAACAATATCATTTGTAGATACGGGTGCCACACGAGATCATCTGATAATCGGAGCCATTTCAGAAGGAGGTCAAGTATTGTTGGCTAAGTACAAGATCAAGCATCACAAGTCCTCGCCTACAGCCCCAAACTAATGGAGTGGTAGAGGCGACCAACAAAACTCTCGCAGGATCATTAAGAAAACAAAGAAGAACATACAAGGATTGGCCCGATAAGCTTCCTTCGCTTTATGGGGATATAGGACTTCAATTCGAACAGAACGGAGCAAGCCCTTTTGCCTTGGTTTACTGAATGGAAGCAAGATTTCCATTGAACTCGCCATACCATCACTCCGCATACTTGCCGAAAGTCAACTACCGGAAGCTGAATGGGCTAGGGCCAGATATGAAGAGTTGACGCTTATTGACGAAAGAAGGCTCAGGGCCTTACACAATGTGCACTTGTATCAGGCTCGCATGGCTAGGGCTTTTAACAGGAAGGTTAAGGATCGGGTTCTTCAAGAAGGAGATTTAGTGCTTAAGGAAATGAGAGCACCCATTCAGGATCCAAGGGGTAAATTCGCGCTAATCGAAAGTACCTTATGTCATTAAACAAATTCTACAGGGGGGAGCTGCTTAGTCACCATAGAAGGAGAAGAATTGATACAGCCCACCAACCTAGACCAGTTGAAGAAGTTTTACGCATAACGAGGTCGATTGAATCGGCCAAGCAACTAGAAGGAGGATTTCTAGACACTTGGCCATACTAAGCGATTCAAGCTTCATGATGGGCCTCATGGAACCTGACGGCTTTTAGGAAGCCACGCCTCAAACAGATTTGGGCTGTGTATTGGCTTTAATTTTGTAAATTGTGCAAAGGGAAGACCTCGTTGTATTAACGACTGCTATTATTTATAAAGGAGAAATTCATTACAATACTTGGTCTTTCGAATAATGTTGCAATCACCCTAATTGTAACTAATAAAGGTTCAGCTAAAATATTATTAAAAAAAAAATCAAAAAAAAAATCAAAAAAAAAAAAAGAGTAAATTGACACACAGTTTCAGGCCTGTTTCATCTTCTTCTTATCAGCAGACTTTGGTCCAACCCCGGTCTCGTTGGTGTCACTAGTCCCTCCCTCAGTGTCCTTAGGACGGTATCTCTTCTTCTCATTCTCCTGAAAGGCTTTTCCTTTTCAAGATTTTCAGAACGCCAAGCCCGCCCTTCACATCGCTTTAGGGCCCAATCGATCTTTCACAGTGATCCTGGGACCCAAGCGCTGTAATACATCAGCCTTAGGGCCCAGCCTATCTGTCGCAGCAGCTTTCAGATTCTGTCTAGTTTCCTCGGCTCTTCTTGTTACCACCACTACCGCCACCAATCTTGATAGCTGTGAACAATCGTTTGGCACGCACGTGCTTTCGAGGAGTACGAACAATGGGCCGCTTCTCCCAATATTTCACCAAGATTCAACGACACTCTTCTTGAGATGGATTAACTTTGGGCATCATGAATCTTGTCAGAATACGTTGCCTCAACCCCATTTGTCTCATGCCCGCTCGGGAAATAGAATGTCAAATGTGAAGGCATGACGCACACGTAGGGGTTTCTTTGATCGGTGATGTACTGGAATGTGCGATTTCAATCCACCATCATCGTGATCTCTTCAGTTTCTTCGATCGACCCATTCAAGATCGATTGACGCCGATATTTCCTCTTAAGTTCGCCAACGCTGGCAGATTCCGCTTTTCACTGTGCTAAGGTGTGCTCCATTAACCAAACTCGTGCTACAAAATAAGTTATGTAGTGCAAAAAAAAAAAAAAAAAACGCCACTCGCAAAATCGAGGGCTACCGCGAAATCATGCTCGGTCGAGTCATCAAGGCACATCGTTTCTAAGATCACCGTGCCGGATTGTAACCGCGAGCCATATCCTCAACCACATAGATCAGATTCGCGGGACCAGTCCTTCGGCCACCATGGTAAAAGCAGAACTCTCCCAGCAGGCATAATACCAAGGCCCTCACACGTATCACGGGCCCGTACTCCAAAGTCTCGGGGGCTTGGAAGTATTCCACTATGGTTTGAAAGTGCACCTTATCCCCTATTATCGCACTACCCATTACCCTAGAGGGGAGGCATAGCAGCTCTTTATATTCCTTCCTCACATCAGTAGCCAATGGAGGCACTACTGATGGAGCATAATGATTCGTCCCAAGGATAGAAGACCATTCTTCAGGAAAAGGAACCAATTCCTGCATGTTGAATCTAAACACATGGAATTCCTTATCCCAGAAGGTTTCAGCAGCGCGCAGGAAATCCCAATCTATTTTCACTTGCCTCAAGCTAAGCAGAGATGTCAGCTTATACCTCCCCAATTCCCTCTTTTCTTCTTTGGACAAGGTACTCATCCAAGTAGCTAACTTCTTTTCGAAAGCCATAAGGTCGGAAGGACAGAGCTGTTATAATCCGGGCGAGTTGGTTGCGGCAGCGCACCCAGAACTGGGACGGGTTTTGGGTTGATTTTTGTGGCGGCAGAACTGAGACGGGTTGTTTGTTTTTCTGGCGGGTAAAAATAGCAGTGGCTTTGCGGTCTGTGGCAGGAACTTGGACGGGTTTGTCTTTCTAGTGAAGAGGCTTTGAGGTGTGTGATGGTATGTGTTGGGAGGAGGATGTATTTATAGTAGAGAACCCAGACGGGTTTTGCCCAAGCCGAGCCTAAGTCGGAAACGGAACGTCGGTCATCCGAATCCGCGTAGGAGATGAACTGTCGATTACACAAGCCCAAATAGCAAACAACCCAGACGGGTTTTTGGGCTTCTATTCAAAATATGTCGGCTGCCCTGCAAACAACCCAGACGGGTTCCTGGCCCAAGTGGGACTCCAATTGGGCTAAATGTCAGACGGGTTCTGGGCCAAATGGGACTCCATTTGGGCTTATGTCAGACGGAGTGCTTAGTCTTTTGATTCGATCAAGAAGCTTCTTTAGCTCTATTTTGGGTCATAATGCGGGTCCGCGAGATAACTATGTGTCTTCGTTAGCCCTGAAACTGTAGTTCGAATTTACTTATAATACTTAATGTTTCGTTTTTTCTTTTTATCATCTTTTTCGTTTGGGGATGTGGGAATGATCCCACCATGTTAGTCGCATATTGCATAAGTCTCCCACCATGTTAGTCGCATATCGCATTGCATAAGTCTCCCGTCATGTAGGTCACATGTTGCATTGCATGAGCATCATATCAGTTTTAGTCATAAGGTTAAAAAAAATTAAAAAAAAAGAGAGTCCATGACCTTTTTCTAAAAATTGACCTTTTTCCCGGCTTAACTTGCTTCACTTAGGAAAATCTAGATGAGATCTCAAAAGTTTTCAAAACCTTTTCTTCAAGCTCTTGATTTTGAGACAAGTTATAGAAGACGATCTGCTTTGACTATCTTAGAAGGTATAAACGTGCCGCAAATCTTTGGGCTAAGCTTAGTTGATTGAGCCCGTCCCGTGAGTCCACATTGCCTAAATTCTTGAATTGATTACTTTCATCAATTCCATGATCCCTTGAGCGACTCATCCATTAGTTGCATCTCTAGAACTTGTTTTGCATCTTGCTTGAGACTACAGATTTGCATTGCACGCTGTGACAAAATGATTGAGGCATTCGATTTTCTTTTTAAGCTACATAGCCAAATAGCCTTCCCTGCATTGTATTTACCGTTCTTTTTGCCCCGCTTAGCCTTTGCTCACCCTTTTTTTTTCATGATTGAACCCTGACAATACAAGCCTTAGCCTATGATATCCAAGACTCTTGAGCCTTGCTTGATTGGAAGAGAGTCTCATTTTGGAAGGAACAATGGGTTTGGTGTGAGCAAAATGTGAAGTCCGGGAGAATCGAAAGTCCCATATCTTGAGTAAATTTGGTTATCTTTGCTCAAAGTCGAGGTTGTAATAGAAATTTCTTCTCCCTGATCACCCAAAAAAAAAATCAAACAAAAAAAAATTCAAAAAAAAATAAAAGGGCGGTTAGGGAGATTCAACTTAAAGTCCAGAAAACTTTGACTCGGTTGTATTCGGTTGAGATGTTTTAGGATGGAAGATGAAACGCTTTGCATACATTAAGTGAGAAGGAGAGTTTAGAGGATTTCATTGAAAATCAATCCGAGCATGGCTTTTAACTCCTCATTCCCAAATTTTACCGCTCCTTACCTAACCTAAGCCCCATAACGAAAAAGTCCTTTTGATTGTCACTTGTGCATTGCATACCAAGAGTGGAGAGAGGTTCTACCAAGCTTATGGTAGTTTGCTTCTATTGGTTTGAGCATGAGAGAAACTCACATACATATTCAAAATTGAGTGTTTGAGTGTTCATTTCTTCTGTGTGAGGTTCGCTCTTTACGGCTAGCTTACGCCCATAACCAACCACAAGATATTTGCATTGTTCTTCGACTGGTGGACTTATGCGTCTGAGTTACTTGTCCTCTCCCTTAAGATTCGAAAACTTCTTCCTATCTCTTTCGAACTGAGTTTTGATCTTGTCCAGATTAATCTTTGTGCTTGCTTGTTAGTTCGACTTTGTGTTGATCGAAAATCCTTTATCCCGGATTGTTTTCAGCAGTAGAAAGTCATAATTGCATTGCAAAACACCATCATTACATGAGCATTGCATCAACAGTCTGCATTAGTACATAAGTATAGAAAAATGCACTTAGTACATCATCGCATAGCATTGTCCTAAGTACACAGCAAAGAGTCGATCAAAGATAGCATAAGAATCCTGCAGACGATCATTCTCGATCGTCATCACGCTGACCTGCGTGTCGCCACCGCCACTAGCGTTATCACCCATGGGCTCCGCTCACTCAAGTAAGTGTCCCATTGGTAGTAGGAGGAGTCTACCACTCGTATCACCGCTGGCCGGACAGTGCAACACCGGTATCACCTGCGTTAAGCCAAGAATGTTCGGGAACTTGCCACTCTTGGTTACCTCCAGGCCACCCCTGTGGAGCAGGCCAAGAGGTTCTTACTACGGACTCTGGGATGGGCCACCCTGACCATTCCTGGGTTTGCGTTCCCCCATCCGCATAATCGAGGTCGCTCAAACCCTTGCGAAGGGTAACGGAACAATCGGTTGAGACGGAAGCGATGAGGCGCCATCCGCGAGTGCGGTTATACCCCATAGATGCACCGAATCATCGCGGCACCACGGTAGGATCGACCGCCCCAAAGGAAGTGCCAAAACCCAAATCCACAGTCGGTGCAGGAGCGTACTCGGGCATTCCATAGGGGTACTGAGGCGAAGGATGAGAAGGTTGGCGCCCCGAATGATGAGATTCTGGAGGAGTACCCAAATACAGTGAAATGCCTTCCGCCGCCACTCGCAGCTCCGCCGACAGCGCTAGACTCGGAGCACGTCTCCACCATAAAGCTGGGAGTGCCACGCCGAGAGCCGCGGCTCCGGCGAGAATTCCCATGATCATGAGACCCCGCCTGGTGCCCGCGCCCACCTAAAGACATGGATGATATACTGTTCTCCACAGACCGATGAAAGTCGTGGCCAAAGTCCGTATCTCCACAGCGAGAACTGGTCGAATGACTATCTTCAAACAAGATACCTTTCCCGCGATCATCGTGCGCCGGTGTACCCGTGCTCCGCCTACTCCTTTCCCCGTGCCTTCGGAGAGCACCATCACCCCCATAAGACCGCCTCGCGTCGGCCATAAAGGAAGAATGTCGAGGAGGGTCAATCCGCTCCGACCGGCCACGAGGCACCTGCGCGTCCGAACGGCGAGGAGGATCCACAGGACGAGACTGTACCTCGTCATCCACGTCCGCATCCCCGACCACAGAACCTGCAAGGTCTTTCTCGCGAGCCCATTTAAGCGTGAAATAATTCTTGAGAAAGCCCTTCGCTTGCTTCCATCGCCACTGCACAGAATGAGGAAAATCGGTCAAAGATTGAGCGAATTGCAACTAAGCAAGGAAAAGATGGGAATCACCTACCGGCTTTTCCATGATCTTCTCTAATTCTGGTTTGATGTCCTCGCTTGTCGCCCTCGGATAGCCACAAACTGTGTCCCTAGAGCTACTTTGGCTCTTCTCGTCATCCTTGCAATAGGGCCCCAACTGCAACAAACAAAGAACTGGTCACATTGGGCAGTAATAGAAGGGGTATGAAAAGAATAAATGGAGGTCTTCTTCCCCACCTTTCGGAATGCCAGGCGGTCCCGATATTGTTCCCATTCTTCCCAGAATTGTTCGGGCGATGCCACCGATGCGTGGTTAGTATACCAAGAACCCGTCTTGGCTGCTACAAATGCCTCGGCATGCAAGGCTCGCGGATCGCTCATCGTCTCGGGAGGGTCCGACAGATTATCCACCTTTCATGACCTGTGGTTTGCCTCGTAAACCTCTCACCAAGGCTCCAGACCCAACCGGACGGGCTCTCGATCACCAAGCGCAGGGTACTATCCCTATGCGCCGCATTTCGTGAAGGGACAAAATCTTGTGGAACATTGAAGCCAACCCAGGCATTCCAATTGACGTCATCCTGCATAAGTAAAGGAAACATGAGCCCTAAAGAAATTCAAGAGAAATCACATGAAAGATGTACCTCATCAAGATGATCCAGGATGCGGCGCAGCTCATCCAAACTCCCAAATGGCTTCTTCTTTTGCTCGAGGTAGTTCTTGTGCCACCGCTCACACTTGCACCGTCTCGAGCATGTCGGGTAGGATGGCGAATCCTTTAATATACCTGCACTTCATACCGCAAATACAATACCAAGGCTCACGATATAGGAAAAGAGAGAAAAGCATGTAAAAGAGAAGGCCTCAAGATTACCTCGAGCACCTTCCACACGCCGCCGCTCATCTCCGCGGACTCTGGCATGAAGAATGGGTCCACATCAAGAGTGCCGCACACCAACGCCGAAGCCGAATGAAGTTGCATGCAGCCTTTGGCCCGGGTGAATGACTTGCTCTAGGTCGAGGAGATTCTTCATCCAGGTCAAATAAACATCATCACCTCGATTGGCAAACATTGTGGCAGAGATGAAGTATGCCAGGAAAATAAAGCGACGCTGAAACTCATCCATATGAGTAAAGTCAGCGGAAGTGATGACAGCTTCGAAGGAACCGTAAGAGAGTTTCATCTTTCGACCAAATCGGCGCCGTTCGAGCACCGGCTCTAATAGTTCCATCACCTGGTCTGGCACAACAGGGTCGAATTCTACGTCTTGACCACCCCAGCGTAGCCCGGTAATCATCACAAAATCAACGGGTGTTATGGTCATTTCTCCTACCGGGAGGTGGAAGGTGTTTGTAGAATCCCAGAATCTCTCCGCAAGCGCACGCCCCATTACCCGTGGTGTGCAAGGTTCCCAGGCCTTAACACATTTCCAGAAGAGGTCGAGTCCTGACTCTTCCAAAAGTGTAAGCGCCCAGTTGTCTTCTGCAAAATGCTCCACCACCTTGATTGGCTTCCGCATATTGCCGCTAGTCCTAAGGGAGTCTTCCTGAAAATCCAACATAAAAATTCAAAAAAAGACAAGTCCCTACGGCAGCCTATCAAGTGACCTCTAGTTTAGCAAAAGCTAAGTTGGACTTCCACTAAACTAGGGGGCTAAAAAAAAAAACAAATCATCTTTTGGCCCAAATAAAGAGCCCAACACAGGTACTATGGTCACACTACCCCAATGTCGTTTTGGGCCTCACTGATTCCTACCAACCAACATCTAGAACCCAGACGGGTTCTCTCTCGAGAGGAGCTGGCCTCGCTTACGCCTCTGGCCTCTTTTGTAAACCCAGCGGTTTCCTAATGAGGCTTGGGCCTCACTTTTCGGCCCACTCAAGACAATCAGCCTGCTTACACCTGCCAAGAGCGCTAACATAGACATGTGTTCTCGCAAAGGGGTTTTGGCCCAAGAAGGTCAGGCCTCACTATTTCCGGCCCAACCAACAATAACGCAGCCGGGTTCTACCAAGGGGGCTGGGTTTGGGCCTCACTTTTTCGGCCCGACTAAAGCTGGGCCTCGTTTTTGGACAAAAAAAAACACAGCCGGGTTTTAGTGGAGATTGGGCCTTGTGTTTCATGCCCATCCATTTAAGTTGGGCCTCACTTAAACCAGAACTCAGACGGGTTCTGTAGTTCTCAAATCGGGCCAAGTTGTACGGGCTCACGAATAAAAGGTTGGCCCACCCAAGAAAAAGGGGAACCGAGCCGGGTTCTTAGCAGAAAAATGGGTTCGGCTACTTCAAACTCAGACGGGTTCTCTGCAAGGGGGCTGGGTTTAGGTTGGGCCTCGCTGTTTCAGGCCCAATTAAAACTGGGCCTCGTCTTCTTCGGGCAAAACGCAGCCGGGTTTTTTTTAGGGCTGGCCCATTTTTTTTCTTTCAGCCCAACTCAGAAAAAAAAAAGAAAGATAGAAAAGTGGGAACTGGGACGGGTTTCTGTTTGGCCCATTTTTCTTTCAGCCCAACTCAGAAAAAAAAAGAAAGATAGAAAAGTGGGAACTGGGACGGGTTTCTGTTTTTTTCTCACATGGCCTCGTTTTTGCGGGGCTAGCTTAAGATAGGATCGGCTTATCATTTACGGTGCTCTAAAGATCGATTTGAACAATACGGGTAATTGACATAAATTACTTCAACAATATTAGCTAAATCAACAAGTTAGAATTTAAACATTTCTACTTGCAAATTTATGCTACAATTAGAGAGCAAAGTCAAGAAGAAGACATTACCCGGACATGTGAATGCTTATGCCATACATGATTCCATGGTTCGGGCACCAATTCCGACGGTTCAATGGCCGGGAGTCCATGTCACGGAGGACATTTCATGTGCCCAGTTTGCCGCATGGGGTTGAACGGGCGGATTCCTAGTTTTCCTAACCATTGTTTCCTAACTAGAAAATAAGTGATTTTGAGCAAGGAAGAGAGAGAAGCAATGGAATGAGAGTGAAGAGAGCTTGAAGTGTGAGATTAAGGGGAAGAGGATGCCCCCTTTTATAGGGAAGATGGATGCACACCTACCACACAAATGGCCAAGCGGCGGGTCCCAAGCATCCGGATAATGGAAAGCATGCATTGGCCGGAAATCTATCCATAAGTCTATCCATGCATTGGCCAAGAGAAGAAAAAAGAAAACAGAAGCCGCTGGCCATGTCGACACCGCCAATGTAACGCATTTGGCCCAGATTGATCTCAGACGGGTTTTCTGAGCCCAACTTACCGCAAAAACGCAGACGGGTTTCTCTGAGCCTAACTTACCGCAAAAACGCAGACGGGTTCTCTCGAGCCCAAAAAACCGGCCCAGTTCCGGAAAGAATGCAGACAGAACCAGCCCAGATAACCTACCAACTTACCTCGGCAATTATTCAATCGACGGGTTCCTAGCACTCACCAGTCCACTCGAACTTGGACGGGTTCTCGCAGCAACCCAAGCTTGTAATCAAAAGCCAAAACGAGCCCAAGTTCGTGCTCTAGTTCAAGCTCAAAGCAATGACAAATTTCAGCCCACTTCCGAGAGCTAAAGCACGATTGACGGGTAAATTCTCTAACTCGTTCTGATTGTCATATAAACTAATGCCCTCCTCCTCTGCTTTCAGACAATACACACGGTACATCGTCAGGCGATTACACTTTTTCCACGGCCATCATCGGGCCCTCACAATGCGATGACAGCGGCCATCATCGGGCCCTCACAATGCGATGACGGCGGCCATCATCGCCCTCACAATGCGATGAGCGGCCACCATCGCCCTCACAATACGAGGATACACTTTTCACGCCATCATCGCCCTCACAATGCGATGAGGCCGCCATCATCGCCCTCACACGCGATGATAGCGCCATCATCGCCCTCACAACGCGATGACAATGCCACCATCGCCCTCACAATACGAGGACACACCTTTCACGCCGCCATCGCCCTCACACGCGATGACGGTGGCCATCATCGCCCTCACAATGCGATGATACGCCATCATCGCCCTCACACGCGATGATGCCAATCGGGCCCTCACAATACGAGGATACACTTTTCACGGCCATCATCGGCCCTCACACGCGGCGATGACGGCCATCATCGTCCTCACAACGCGATGACAAGCCACCATCGCCCTCACAATACGAGGATACACTTTTCACCGGCCATCATCGGCCCTCACAATGCGATGATACGGCCATCATCGTGCCCTCACAATGCGATGACAATGGCCACCATCGCCCTCACAATACGAGGATACACTTTTCACGCCATCATCGAGCTCACAATGCGATGATACGCCATCATCGGCCCTCACAATGCGATGATACGCCATCATCGTGCCCTCACAATGCGATGACAACGCCACCATCGCCCTCACAATACGAGGATACACTTTTCACGCCATCATCGCCCTCACAATGCGATGACACGCCATCATCGCCCTCACAATGCGATGATGGCCATCATCGCCCTCACAATGCGATGACAGCGCCATCATCGCCCTCACAACGCGATGATACGCCATCATCGTGCCCTCACAACGCGATGATACGCCATCATCGCCCTCACAATGCGATGATGGCCACCATCGCCCTCACAATACGAGGACACACCTTTCACCGCCGCCATCGCCCTAACAATACATGACATCAGCCGTCGCCAGACTAATACACGACACTTCATCAACAGCGGCCATCATCGGGCCTTCACAATGCGACAAGGGCCATCATCGGGCCTTCACAATGCGATGAACATCACATCTACATCGGCGCAGGACCCAGCTTCCAAGCGTCAACTAGGGCCATCATCGGCCTTCACAATGCGACAGGGCCATTGTCGAGCCTTCACAATGCGACAAAGGCCATCATCGCCTTCACAATGCGTGAACACATCATATCGACATCGACGCAGACTCTTTTCCAAACGCCAACCACCTTCGTAATGCACTTCCGATTCATATCCAAGATCATCAAGACTACTTTGATCATCGTTTTACTCAAACTCGATCAAAGTGGGGGCTATCTGTAGACGCTGAATTTTGTATCAGTATTTTAGTACTAGTTTTAGAAATTAAGCTAGCCGATTAATTTAGTAGCATGCAAGGCTATCTCGTTCCTAACCCGAGAACAAGCAAAACAACCCAGTAATCACAAAGCAAACCGGCTGAGTTCTGTAAGGCCGAAGGCTGCTTGGCTTGACAGAACCCGTCTGTTTCCTTGGGCTCGAGCTCGCTCACCATCAGAACCCGTCTGCCGGGCCAAAGCCTGCTCATTGCCGGGAACCCGCCCGGGTTCCTGGCCGAGTATTGCGCGCGGCTATGTCGAACCCTAAAACGCACCCCCTTGCCTCCCCCATTCCACTATAAATTAAACCATTCTTTCCCTTCCAAAGACACGTAAAAAGACATCGACACACCGTAATATACTAGAGTATCGACACTAGTATATTCTCCTCTCCTCTCCCCTTGCATGCTACTTCACTAAAGGTTAGCATAATTGTTGTAAACATGTAGTTATTTAACGCTTTCGCTTCTTTATTTTCATTATTTGCATGACATTAATGATAAACTCGTGAAATTCGCTCAATTCCTCCTCTTTTCAACCTTTCGCTTTAATTTAATTCTAGTAGAGTCTATTCAATCGAATAGGCGGATTTGATGGTTTTAATCACAAATTGTAATTTTACCCTAATCCATCTCTGATTCGTGAGGTCGAGTCCAGATTTTATGGTTTGTTGTTTTTATCCTAAAATTCAACCGCGACTTTTTCTTTTGTACTTTGGTTTTCTTTTTCCTTTTTCATGATTTTTTGACCTAATTTGTGTTTAACGCCAAAGAGGTAATCCGTCCGATTCTTCGAGAATCCGCATTGGTTCTTCACTTTTTCTTTGCTTTTTTTTTCTTTGTTTTCCGCTTCGTGGGTTTCATACCAAGAACCCGTCTTGGTTCCTAGGAACTCAGACGGGTTCCTGCGTGTTTTCCTTTCCCTTTTTTCCGTTTCTTTTTTCCTTCCTTCTTTAAAGGTGAACCTCGGTCCGTTAGCGAAAACATTCTTAAAAGTTCAACCTTATTTAGGGTTAAGCAATCCTAGTCGACTCCCAATCATACTTTTAAGTAGCGCCGTGAAAAAAAAGATCATCGATCGGATTTTTTCGGGGTCTACAACCTCCTGTTTCGTATACGGTCGGATCAACCACTCCTGTTGCTCAGCTGTAACTTTGTTCCGGATGTCATCCAAGTTGACCCTTGGACGGGTGTGCCTCCTGGATTGGAAAATATCTGAAAAGTAATTTATAGCTACTTCCTCGGCGGCCATCTGCCCTCTGACCACTGTTCCCGCTTCATTCTCAATAAAACGTAGTGTATTATTTCGTCTTCTTTGGGAAACTCGGGCATGAAAATACCTCGTATTTTTATCTCCCTCTCTAAGGGCTATGTGATGTGCTCTTTGTGCCCAGTACGTCTCATTGAGCCGTTCTACTTCCTGCAACTCCAACTCCACCCCCTTCAACTCTTCCGGCTGCTGCATTTCCACTGGTAGTTTGCACATCTCGCTGAACTTTGCCCGAAGAACCTTGGCCCGTCCATGAAGGCTTCCATGTTTAAGTTGGCTCCATTTCCTGAATTCCTTGACGTATTCCACCAGTCGATCAGTAGTATTGTTAAACACCCCTTCGATACTACTCCACGCCTGATGTACTACTTCTCCGAATTCTTCATCCTGCGTCCAAAAAGCTTCGAACTTTTGGTGTTTTGCCTTCTCCAGCCTCTCCTCCGCCGAAGAGTCTGTGTTGAGGATGATAGGAAAATGGTCTGACCCCTCCCATATCATACAGTGCACGCGTGCTTGGGGCCACATATCATCCCAAATTCCATTGCAGAGAAACCGATCCAATCTCTCTTCAATGCGATTTGTAGCCTCTCTTCTATTGCTCCATGTGAAGCTATGGCCCGAGTCCCCCATGTCCCGCAGACCACATCTCTCCATTGCCTCTTGGAATTCGTATGCTTGCTGGAAATCGAAAGGGTCTCCACCTCTCTTCTCATCAGGGTAGAGCATGCTGTTGAAGTCTCCGAACACCGTCCATGGGAGGTCGCTTTCTGCTCCAAGGAATTTCAGTAACCGCCACGTCTTCTCCCTTTGTGCTTTTTCCGGCCAGCCGTACATACCCGTCACTCTGTATGTGCCTTCTTCTCCATTGACCTCCACATCAATATGATTAGACGAGTAAGACCGGATTGACAGCTTCAAGTCGTCCTTCCATAACATCGCTATCCCTCCAGCTCTCCCGCGAGGCGGAACCGCCAAGCATCCATAAAATCCGTACCGCACCCTAACTACCTCCATTTCATGTTCATATCTCTTCGTTTCAATCAAAAAAACAACATCCGGGAAAACCTTCCGTGCCAATGTACGGAGTGATGTAACTGCCTCGGGCTTCCCCAGCCCTCGGCAGTTGTAGCTAAGGATTTTCATTGTTCCCGGCGGGGGTTGGATTCCTCCACCCCGGCCGATCTGTTCGAGTCTACCATCTCAATGTCAGTGAGTCGTTCTCTCTTCTCCCGTACCTCCACTTCCATTAGCTGCGTATCGTCCAAATGTGGTACTGCCTTTGCTAATTTTCGTTTCCCCAAACTGATTTCTTGACTTTTCTCCCCTTCATTGACTCCTTTTCCTAGTACCTTGAGTCTTTTCCATGTATGTGTGGAACCCCTGTTCTGCTGAGGTGCATTGTCCGCCATATTGACATTGAGGTCTAAACGGTTGTCCGTTCTCAGATGGCCACTAAACTTTGAGGTCATTTTTTCCAAAAAATATATTAGTCATCCTGCTTATGTACACTTTCTTACATGACAAAAATTTTAACTTTTTTCCACATCGCTTTCTCAGATGGCCACTAGGACCGCCACCAAGTCAACCACTACTGGAATAGTTCCGGATGCATTATTGTCCAATACTCTCAAAGTTCGGTGTATTAGTGTCCAAAAAAAAGTTCAGTGCATTGTTGCCTAATACCCCTAAGATTCAATGTATTATCATCCAAAAATTCTTTTAATAAATAGATCCTTTTCTTTTATTTCTTCATTTTCAAATGTTGGTAAGGTTCTTATATCTCCGCCCTCCTCCCCCCCCCCCCCCGGGTCTTGTGACCTGTAAGTACATAAATGATTTCACCATTGACAATGAGTGAACTAGATAAGATAAGATATCACTAAAATGGCAAGTGTGTATGAGCATGTGAGAAAGAGCTTAACATGTATATAAGAAAAAAGCAAGGAAGAGTATTGTTTATGCAGCAACAAATAAATCATGTAAGTCTTACCATTGGATAATCTATATGTTGATAATATTCTCTCTTTTTTTTAGTACTAAATTACTAATATAACCTTTTATTTTGTTTTTTTTTAAAAAGAAACTAAAGTTGGTAGATCTTTGATTTAAAAACTAACTCCTTGATAGTCAAATATTTGTATTTATACAACACATGTCTCTTTCAAATATTTTTTTGGTACATAATATATATTTTAAAATACATGTAATGCATGAAGTCTTACCTTTTTTTGGTTTGTGTCTCATAATATACATTTTAAAATACATGTAGATCCAATGAATAGGTTAATGTGGAGGTAAAGATTACCTTGAGAAACGAAAAGAACCAATAGAATGGTATTAACAAGAGTAATGCATGAAGTCTTCATGTTGAATAATATTATTGAGTAAAGTAGGATGTTCTTTTTTGTTTGAGAAAATTATCATGCCTGTGCCTCAATTTATAGTTGAAGGGAATAGAATGAAATTAAATTCATACAAAATTACCTTCCTTTTTTAAATTATAAAATCACCCTTATTTCTAATTCCTGATATTCATTTCAAATTCTATATATTTAACAAAATCCTTTTTAATATGACATGACAATTAAGGACTTTCCATTACACCCCTTAATGAATTATACTCTTTTTTAATAAGTATTTTTTTTACAAAGTTATAGTTACTTGAGAATAAAATTGCTGTTAAAACATGCAATATATAGCCCCTAACATAGTCAATAGTTTTCCATAAGAAAGAAAAAAATTAGCTACTAGAATATCCTAAAGCGATTGATAAGTAAATTTGTACATGATATCAATATGATTTCTATTAGCTATTTGAAGGTTGGTTCTCATAATTAAAGAAGTCAAATGACGCGTGATAATTCCTTTTTTTTTAAAAAAAAAACATACCTTACTTTCTAGAGATGCGAAGTAATTACCCCCTTTTTAAATGATGCATACCCACATTTATATATATATATATATATATATATATATATATATATATATATATATGTATATAGGGATATTGGATGACAATATACCGACCTTTAGGGGTATTGGATTGTAATATACCGACCTTTGCTATTGGACAACAATATTCCTAACCTTTATATTTGGGTGAGATTATTATACCAACAATGATTAAGGGGGTACGTGATGACTGGTTAACTGACCTCTATTCTAACGTGACAAGCGGATGGAAAATAAGCGCCCCTTGCCCAGTAACCCTATTAATTCCTATGTTCTTCTCATTAACCGACGTTAAAAAAAAAATCGACCCTAACACAATGACTAAAGGAGTGGTGAACCGGTCTTCGTACCGATGTGCCACACAACCAACCAATGTCTTGTAATGTGAGTTAGTGAGAACAATAGAGGGGTTAACGGGGTTATTGGCTTGGGACAGTTTTTTCCTTCCACTAGCCACACCAGCAAGGAGACCGGTTCACCATCATCCCCTTAGTTACTATTGGTATAATAATGTCATATAGGTATAAAGGTTAGGGATATTGTTGTCCAATAATAAAGCATGGTATATTACAATCCACCAGCCCCAAAGGTCGGTATATTATCATCCAAAAATCCATATATATATATATATATATATATATATATATATATATATAGGAATTGATATAATAAGAAGAAAGATTTTGTGAGAAGAAAAGCATGGCAAATCATAACCATTGGTTCCAATATCAAGGGTGGGTATTAATCTTACTTTTTTCTTTTTTTTTTTGGTTGGAGAATGTGAATAATAAATGTTGCAACCTTTTTTTTGTTGGCTGAGAAAAAAGGGCAATTAATACAGTGTGATTTCCAATGACATGCTAATTAATTCGCATCTCTAGATAAAACCACCTATACCCAGAATGAACATCAATTATACCCAGAATGAACATCAACTATACCATAAAAAATGTCAACTATACCATAAATGAACACCACATATACCCAGAATGAACATCAAATATACCCAAAATGAACATCAGCTAATTAATTCGTAACACAACATGCTCTGGAGAAAACAATAAATGAACATCAACTATACCCGGAATGAACATCAACTATACCATAAACGAACGTCAACTATACTATAAATGAACACTACATATGCCCAGAATGAACATCAACTATACCCTAAACGAGCATCAAATATACCATAAATGGGTTTGGTAAAGGTGAGGACGAACACAAAATTACTGTTCATCTCATGGCATGTTGATGTTCATTTATGGTAGTTTAGGGTATAGTTGAAGTTAATTCTGGGTATAGGTTGTGCTTATTTATGGTATAGTTGACGTTCGTTTATCATATAGTTGATGTTTATTCTGGGTATAGTTAATGTTCATTCTGGGTATAGGTGGTGCTCCTTTATGGTATATTGACATTCTTTTATGGTATATATAGTTGATGTTCATTCTGGATATAATTAATGTTCATACTGGGTATAGGTGGTTTTCTCTAGAGCTGCGAATTAATTAGCATGTCATTGGAAATCACACTGTATTAATTACCCTCTTTATCCCAGCCAACAAAAAAAAAAAGAAAAAGGTTACAACATTTATTATTCACATTTTCCCAACCAAAAAAAAAAGAAAAAAGCAAGATTAATATCCACCTTTGATCTTGGAACCAATGGTTATGATTTGCTATGCTCTTCATCTCACAAAATCCTTCTTCTCATTATATCAATTCCCTATATATATATATATATATATATATATATATATATATATATATATATATATATATATATAATTCTTTTTGTTTTTAAGTAGTATATGTCATACTATATTGGGTTTTTGGCTCAAAATAATCCGAAGCCGGAGGTCATTGGCTGAAATAATCCAAACTCACTTTGTGGCTGAAAATAATCCAAACTTTTAACCTATTTATTCGGACTAAACCGAAATCGATTTCCGACGTCAGAATGATGACCATGTCAAACATGTAGATAAATTCAAAATCAAAATCAATTAACGAAACACGTGCTTCGGCTACCCAGTCAAAATTCTGACGCTGGAAATCAATTTCGGTTTAGTCCGAGTAAATAGATTAAAAGTTTGGATTATTTTTAGTCAAAAAGTGAGTTTGGATTATTTTCAGCCAATGACTTCCGACTTCGAATTATTTTGAGCCAAAAACCCTACTATATTTAGTATGTTTTCTAATTTGGTGAATCGAGATTATAGTAATTTCTATTAACTTTAATATAGCATAGTTTATGCGATTTTATAATTAGCAGTTTCATTGAAGTCAACTATTTTGAATAAGACATTTAAATACATTTACTTTTCACAATAAAATATTTAAATGCTAAGAGGGTGTTACATAAACTAACAGGTGCCACTAGACTCCATGGTTGTGAGTTCCTTGTTTGTTGCATCCAACCATTATGGGTGCGTTTTAGCTTCAGAATAACTGCTTGGTTAGGAGTAGGGAGGACATCCACGAGAGAAGAAACATAATCTTGACTCAAGTGAGATAAATCAGTTGGAATAAATAAAGAATGTTGAACTTGGGAAGTGAAACTGCGTGATTGAGTTTCTCTGAATATGTCTTTCAAGACGCAAAAGGACCTCGAATGAAATCAAGAAACTAAACAGGTGTGGGTCTTTGTCTAGAATCAACAAGAACAACATTTTATTCAATAACATTGTCATAAGTGGAATGATGTGAAACATCATCATGTAAACTTAAATGATGAGGTGTTATGCCATCATCATGTGCAATAACATCAAATTGAGAATGAACAGATTCACTATGAGATACAATATGAGTTGACTAATTTGTATGTGTGCTGTGAGTACTGAGCAGGCCCGACAAAAATTGACCCGACCCAAAAATCGGACCCCAATCCGCTCGAATATTCCAAGTTTTGAACATAATTTCTCAACCTGAAACCGAAAAATGATTGAACCAAAAACCACAAAAATTAATGGATCCAACCCAACCCGAACCCGAATCCAAAATTGACCGACCCATTTCCCAAATAAAAAAAATTAATGATTTTGTAATTTATCTTGCCTTTTTTTATAATAAAAGACAATTGACTATGTTAGTGGTTATATATTGCTTTTCTTAACAATGATTTTATTCTCAAATAACTATAATCATAGTTATAAAAATAAGGTCCTTATTTGAATAGAGTATAATTTATTAAGGGATTTGATGGAAAGTTCTTAATTGTCATATATTAGAGAAAAAGATTTTGTTAAAATATATATAATTTGAAATGAATACGAGGAATCAGAAATAAGGGTGATTTTATAATATAAAAATGGAAGGCAATTTTGTATGGATTTATTGTCACTCTATTTCCTTCTACTATAAATTGAGGCATATGCATGGTAGTTTTCTCAAACAAAAAGAACATCCTACTTTTCTCAATAACATTATTCAATATGACTACTTCATACCTTTCTCTTATTAATATCATGGTATTGGTGCTTTTCATTTCTCAAGGTAATCTTTTCCACCACCTCGACCTTATTCTTTTGATATACATGTGTTTTAAAATTTTATATTATGACAACGAGTGTTGGCTACTTGTTATATAAACCCAATGCTACTTAGCTATCTAAACAAACTTATACATAATTTTTTGAAGTAACAAAAAGGAAAATAGAAGAATTTCGGGAGAAAAAAAAAATTAAGTTGGCCCCCAGCTATCTAATAGTTTATCTATAAATGCAAGTTCATAGAGCTAAGACATAAAAAATATCATCTCATATTACATATCAAAATAATATTTGAAATATATATAAGTGTGATTTGTGTGTTTGTGTGTGTGGGGGGTATCGATTATTGGGGATTAGTATTTGAATCAAAGATTTATCAACTTTAGCTTTTTTTTAAAAAAAATACAAACTGAGGGTTGTGTTAGTAAAAAAAAAAGAAAATATTATCAACATATAAATTATTCAATGGTATGATTTATCTCTTGCTGTATAAATAATATTCTTCCTTGCTTTTTTCCTTGTGTTCATGTTAACTTCTTTCTCGCATGCATACAACACACTTGCTATTTTAGTAAATAATAAATATGTGATGTTATCTATTTCACTCAATGACGACAGTGGTGAAATCATTTATATATTTATAGGGTCAGAGGACCCATTTTTTGGGGGGGGGGGAATATAAGAACCTACCAACATTTGGAATTGAAAAAAAATATAGGAAAGGGATCGATATATAAAAACATATTATTGAATAACATTATTTAGATATATATATATGTCGTTAACGCACAATTTATTTATTAAAAAAATATTACAGGTTATGCGCAAGAAGGTCCATCTCCTTCACCTGGTGAATCGCCATCGCCATCGCCATCTCCACCTGAAACTCCAACTCCATTGCCTCCGTCTCCATCTCCAACTACACCTACAACTCCGGCTCCGACCCCAATGCCATTTGGAGCCCCAGCTCCATCAGTAACACCAGGTGAAGAATGTTTTACCGTGCCAGAACCTTTCAGATATATCCCACCAGCATGTGATTTTCATTGTCATCTTAGATTTGGAACTCAAGGTAAATGTAACAACTTGGATTGTTGTTGTGCAACATAAGCTTGATCAATACTGTTTAACCACTTTATAGTGAAAAATAAATTGATAAATGATAGATATGTTTGTACGTACAATTGATCTTTAAATCAATCAATTATCAAGAATAAAAATAAATTTAGTGATTCATATTCTTTTAGTCTTAGCAATGCATAATTATTGGAATTTAACTCTCTTATATTATTATTATTATTATTATTATTATTATTATTATTATTATTATTATTATTATTATTATTATTATTATCCTTACTTGTATAAGAACTAAATAAGGGACATGGATGTCCCAATTTGATTTATAAAATTGTCTTTAGATATGTCTCTTATTTAATATTTATATAATTGTAGATTATTATTATTATTATTATTATTATTATTATTATATAAAAGTAAACCATATAAACATCTTTTACCCATTTTGGTAAACAGTTTCAATGTGTATCATAAACAAACAGTTGTTAAATCAACAATACTATTCAATTTAAAGTTTCATTCATATGATATTATGAGAGGGCTATGTCCAAACAAATGCTTAATTTATACTGGTGAAATAATATAGTTTAAATATGTATTGTACTCTTTTCGTTAGAAAATATTTGACCAATCAAATTAATTAGAATTAAAATTAATTTTTCAAGTTATGTATGAAATTTCTAATTGACATTCATAATAACAACAACAACAACAACAATAACAACAACAAGAGAAACCTTTCAGGTGACACATTTGAGTATGGATTGGGGGATCCAAAAGTAGACAGTCTTACCCCATGCAACGAAATTCATGAAGAGACTGATTCTGATGGATCCACAGAAAAAACAAAAATCAAAAACCACTTTGAAAACTGAGGACAAAGCGATGAAACTCAGTTGGAAAACCCGGCCTCAAAGGAAGCTAAAAAAAATGCCAAAACAAGAAGAAGCTTGTCAGGGTAAGAAACTATGTACCAGTGTATTGCATGTAGTTGAGGAAGCGCTAGAAAATACCTAGGAAAATCCAAAATAGGCCAAAAGACTAGCTCAAAGCACAACACCCGTTCTCACCCTACAATCTTAATACTAGCCCGCCAAAGACCCCTTTTAGTGCCATGTCATCCGCTAAACCTAGGTGCCTTAGGTCTTCCCTTATCACCTCTCTCATGGACTTTTTAGGTATCCCACGCTCGCGACGCTCAAGGGGTATCACGATTCCTTTGCACCTCCTTATTGGGACATCTTCGTTTCTCCTAAGGACATGCCCAAACCATTTCAGTTTAGTCTATCGTAACTTTTTCCTCAATGGGTGCTACCCTAGTTTAGCTTGACATAGGACATTATTAATCCTATCCAACCTGGTATAACCACACATACACTGAACCATCTTCATCTCCGCAACATTTAACCTTTGATAATGCATCTTTTTGACAATCCAACACTCAACGCCATACAACATCGTTGGTCTTAACACCCTACGGTAAACCTGGCCCTTAGGCTCTGCTTGGAAGGAGTTAAAAATGGAGAGTATGAGTTCATAAGAGTAGAGGAGGGTGAGAGTATGGGAGGGTTCATAAGGGTAAACTACTTACCCCTGCTTGGGAGAACAATTTGGAGAGTTCATAAGAGTAAAATGTTAATTGACATATTTACCCTTTCACATCATATGTAATTCAATTAGGGTTAAGGGTATTATGGTCATTTCCCATTATAGGTATATTATAACTTAATTGAACTCCTCCTTACACCCCAAATTGGGGTGTTAAAAAAATAAGGGTTAAGAGGGGTAAAGGGGTGTAAACCTCACTCCCTTTTACCCTCCCTTACCCTCTCTCACTCTCTTCCCAAGCGGGGGTAAGGAGGGTAAGGACCCTCCTAACCCCCGTTTACCCCTCTCCCAAGCAGGCCAGCTTAAGTAGAATTTCCTTATCAAACAACACACTTGAAGTTGACTTCCACTTCTACCAACCAACTTTAATTTGATGCGTAACATCATCATTGATTTTCCTGTCGCTATGTACGATAGATCCTAAGTATGCAAAATTCTCTACCCGAGGAACGATCACCCCTCGAATGGTTTCTTCTTGCAAGCGAGTCTCATTCTCATGTTCATTAAAACAACACATTATTCTGATATTTATTATTATCGGGTCAGCGCACGCATTGACCAGACTAGTTTATATTAATGTTAGCTGAAGTTTGTTGTAATAATTTTCATATACCCCATCTTTGATGAGAAATGATTTTTACTGTATCTAACAATTGAAGAAATTTACATTTACCCTATATGAGGTTTGTTGTAATAGGTTCTAACACCCACCTTTGTGAAATGGTTTTTAGCTCACCACACTCGAGGTTTACCTTTCTTTTTAACCCCCGTCCATTGTGTTGTAATGAATTTCAACATGATTTTTATGGTGAAATGTGGTTTTTGTTATTGGTATGCTAATAAGATGACAATTTTACCTCTTCCATTTATTCTTCTTTCATTATTTCAGATGCAACAAATGATTTTCTCCCTTCTTTTTCTTCTCAAATCCCGATTTCGTTGTTTGAACTTTGTTCTCCTTCACTATTACTAAAAAAAATAAAAATAAAGAAACGATCATGAATGCAACAAATTCAAAGATAAATAAACTCTGAACACATTTAGAGGTAAATCCAACCTCATAAAATCCTATTTTTCAACCAAAAAAGAATCAAACCTATTAGAAACATTAAGCCCAAAATTCATAACTTTCATCAATAAAAAAAAATCGAAACTTTCTCAAAATACTAAAATCTATGCTATCATACTCCCGAGTTGGAACTCTTCAGCAAACACACCCAGAGATTGTCGTTGCTAACTGGAGATTGTTAACTTTCTCAAACACGTTCAAATTCACAAACATTCGCAACATTCATGAGCGAATCACGAGTACTTGATTAGGATTTATGACAGAGGTTGAGTTCTTGATTGCTAGTTTAGAGAAGACTATTTGTCTTTTATTTCACAAGAAAATTGAAAGTTTTTCTTTCAAAGTAATACAATAAGCAAAATCATCTTTTAATTTACATAAATGAGATTTTTTAAATATATAAATAGGTGTAAAGTCACCTTTTTCATTTTTCGGTGACACTTTCCTGGTTTTTACCATGATTAATGTATATTACTATTTGTCATGTAGGATTAAAATTTACCGGGAGTGGATTGTGTAAAAATTTTTACGGTAAATTTTAGATAAGATAAAAATCAGTATTTCCTAAAAGTAAAATCCGTAAAAGTTAATACCTCCGTCCCTAATTATTTGTCAAATTTTCTAACTAATTTGTCCTTTTTTATTTATCAAATTGCCTAATATTTACAATTTCAACAACCATAGTATCAATTCCATCTCCAAGTAATAATCTTTTTACCTCACTCTCCGGGTACTATTAAAAGTATTTTTTGACTAATTGTAAACTTTTTCACCTCATTTCTATGTATATTGGTTTTGATAAATTAGTTTTTGTGACATATGGCTAGACACGAAGATAGTATACTAGTATTATAATAAACGTAAGCCGGGCAAAATGTAAATCACTCGCATCTTGTCCCCTCCCCTACTTCGCTTTACTAGAGACTGCCTCACACCCTCTACCACACCTGCCTCGGAAAGGTTGTTGGTCGTCGCCGTCAGATAACCACACACTGCCCAACAGAACGCCGACGTTGTTCTACGACAACCATTTTCAAGTCGTTCTTCAATTTCTCTCTCCGTATTACAAATAAGGTATTTTCAAATTGTTTTTCAATACACCCATAAATTGTTTTGAGATCTTGGAATCCTATTTTATGGGTGTATTGGAAAACAATTTGAAGATATAGGAAGTTATTAAAGGATTATGCATATGTGAGGATATCTAGAAAGAGTTAAAGGAATGTTTACGAAAGGGGAACTTGACCAATGAAGTGAGCTTAAATTAGGGTCTGTTTCAAATGTAAATTGGTACTAATTGAAAACTTCAGACCTTAAATTTTGGTGTTCAAGTAGCTCCATGAGCTAGCTTTCTAATGGCTTTGGAATTTCTGACTTTGGAGTTGTATATACCGAGTTACGCCATTTTACCAGAAGATTGTAGGGTATACTTAAAATCTAGTCAGTTCTATTTGCTCTTGATTTTCCTAAGCTGTAATTTAAAAGTACATGGATATATATGTTTGAGTTTTTGACTCAGTGTGCAAAACTTGTTTATGTTTTGTTTTAAGTAAGCAACCAAATGTGAGTGAGACTTGCAGGGACGACCATTGTAATGGTTCATGTAGTGTTTAGAAGGCTTACAATGACAAGATAAGGTTAATCGACATTTAGTATATGATAGATGGTACTAACTTTGACATGTTTAAATGTATACTTCAAATTTCAATGTTTGTACTTGAGTTGGTATGTGATTGATTCTTG
Organism: Portulaca oleracea; assembly: GCA_029582165.1. Lineage (NCBI taxonomy): Eukaryota > Viridiplantae > Streptophyta > Magnoliopsida > Caryophyllales > Portulacaceae > Portulaca > Portulaca oleracea. The sequence goes on from CM055870.1 coordinate 12,490,097, forward strand.
GAGTTCCTCAAGTTCAAAAATCTCATTGCATTTGCCTTGTAGCGCTAATCGCTAGCTAATTAAAGGTTCGAATCTAATTTGGTGACTGTGGACTAGATTGTGAATCAGGTACATAGTTTTATGCCAGTGAGCTTATCCTTGGAAATCCCTTGGCAAAGTAGTGGAAAGGGAAAATGTAACAAACCAATCTTTACCCAAAATAATTAAGCTAAATAAAGAGGTTATTTAACAAAATCGCGCATTTCAATTCAGTTAACAGTTTATATTTTTGCAAGACTCGAACATTACAACGACCACCACACATCAAAATGCTTCTTCATATATATTATCCTTGTGTCAATCACAAGTACCCAAATTAATTTTGTAGTACTGGGGTTTACTTATTTGACTAAATCTATGTATCTATGTAATATATAAAGTCAAAGAGGTTTATAGTACGCAAATTTCACTTTGCAAATTTTACCCTTTGCCATTGATAAATCATAAGGATAGAATAATAATTACAATATTTTTTATTTTCACTAAAATAGTTATTAAAGAAATTGTTTTTTATTGAGGATTTTTATTTTTAGGCAAAATCAATAGTGTCAATTGTCAACTTTTTTTTTTTACATAAAACATTCAATTTTCATCAAAGGATTAATTTTTGTCTTTTTTTTAAAAATTTATGTACAACAACAACAATAACGGTCCTCAATATAGTCCCGCTGATGCAGAGTTTGAAAGGATTCAAATATAGGCGACATTTCCCTCATTCGCAAGATTGCTTCATTTTTTTAATGTAATTTTAAAAAAAAAAATACACGAAAGATAATGTTAATCACACGAATTAGCCAACATTCATCTTAACCCGGTTGTTTATGAAACTCATCCACGCAAAATAAATTTAACAATAGACGCACGCAGTGCATACAAATCAAAACTTGTTGCATTAAATTGAGCAATTCATTAGTCTTATTAATATTATTATTACCAGTTACTATTTTATAATATATTTGAATTTTAAATTTATTTTACCTTCCCTATTTATTTCAAGTACACTTTTTATTATTTTAAATTTCATAAAGAAAAATTTATCCCAGAATTTAAAAACAATATTATAGAACTATGATAGGAAAATAGTACTATTTCAATCAAAAAAAAGAAAAAGAAAATAGTACTATTTTAGCCTTAGAGTTGGGCCTCAATGAATAAAATCACGTCTCTTTTTGTTTTTTATTTCCTTTCAAAAACATCAGACGTATTTCCTTTCCCTCAGCTACTCCTTCACGTTCTGTCTTCTTCGCCTGGGCCAGTCTCTGGTCGCCGGCAGACGCGCCGGCCAGTCACTTCCTCTCTCTTGCACCCTCTTCCTCACCACCGGCAGTTTTCCGGCCGACGTCGCAGCCAGAAGCCGCCGGGGATTCCTGCCGGCGCATCTAAACTCCGACTACCATCATCTAACTGTTGCTCCTTTCTTCCTCCCTCCATTTGAGGTAAACCCTAACCTCTCCCAAATCAGATTTTCAAATGTTAATTTTGAAATTTGTTGTTTTCTGAGTTAATTTCAGTTTATAAGTATAATTTTGAGTCAAGTTAGCAATTTGGGGTGTGTGGATGTTATTGGGACATGAAAATGTTGAATCATTGGTGTATGAATGAGGGGATGAGTTGATTTTGTTGGATTATGATAGGTGCATGTTATTTCTGTGGCTTAATATGCTCTCAAGTTTAGGTCTTGTTGACTGGATTTTATTGCATGTAGTTTTATTAATGCCCAATTAGTTGAGTGATGGCAAATTGGGCTTGCTGTTAGCTCTTGAAGAGCTTTTTCAGTTCTTAGTAGCTTGTTCTGGGTCATGTTGCAGTAGCTTGAAATGTATTGCTATTTAGCCCCTTTGGTGGTCAAGTTGCATAATTTGGTACGTGAGTTGAAAGAACAAAGTGGATTCAATTTCGTTGAAGAACCATGAAGACAAGGCCGAGGATGGTGGTGCTTGTTGTTCTTGCTATTTATATTAACATTATTGTTTCTCTAAATCTTTATTTCCTTGTCTATGTGACTTTAGCACACTGCCAGCATGCAAAAGTGGGAATTACAATTAGTTAATCTTTGATTCTTTCATTTGGTTGTTCTTAATTGCATGGCCCAAGGTGTCTATTTGGATGGGTTGTTCTCTGTGCTTCTCTTTTACCAACCCATACTATCTAAATGCATACAAACATTATTTTGAGGGTGTTCGGGTGAATTTACATATCCATTAGTCAACATAAGAGTTGTAATATATGATTCAAGCTTTCCATAGATTGCTCGCACTCATTCATATGACGTCTAGATTTAAAGTTATGAATTTTAAAATTTTCGCTCCCAAACTTTATTTTATTGTAGGTCAGCTCTCTTATTTAATCATTTTCAAGCCTTTACACTTATTTTTGGCCTGAACCCTTAAATGGAGAACTTATTTTTAGCTTTCCGAAAAGTCTGCTTGGGTACATCTACCATTATGTATGATATTAAGTTCTTCCTTGGGACCATTATGTCGTGTTGGAGCTTTATTATTGGTTTGTTAAGCCTTGTCCATATTTGTGGACGGCGGTAAACGCCTTTGGATTATATTTTCCGTTGAGCTAATCATTGGGTTAGAATTTAGAAGGTGCTTAAATTCTTAATTGTTGATTATGAATCTGGGGGCGTTGCAGGAAAGCACAGGAGGAGACTATTGAGAAGTTACTTTGGTCTGCGTGAAGGAAATAGCTGGCCAATGGCACTGAGAAAAGCACTTGGGTGGTCTGATGGTGAACTCATGAGATCAGATGCAAAACCATGTTCGAGATTGATGAGACAGACGGCTGGGATCTTTACAGTTGGTGGTGCCTTGGGTTTCTGGGTTTTGTGTAGATTGCACTATGGTAAATGCTTCCACTACGAATATAACTTTGACTACTATTTTGACTATGCACCATTTGCTAATCTTTGCCATCATAACTAACCTACATATGTTAGTAACTCTAATGTGGATGGCATTTTGATGCATCATTGATTAATGGCATGGATTTCTTTTTGACATAACTGCCTTGTTTGACTTCACTAGCTCTTGGTAATTTGATTGGTATGCTAAACTATAACTGAGTGTGATGCTTCTTGACGGGGAAATAGTTTAAGCAGCTGGTGTAGGAATATAAATATAGAATATGGGTATGTCGCATCCTTGCTGATGCAAGTCAGTCAATAACAAGGTACAGTCAAAGACATGATTATATTAATATTTAGGATAGTTTCAGTTGGTGATGAAACAGAACTTACATAGGGTGGAGGGGTTTGCACTTCTGCTATTCCGGCTTAAGCTGTTCACTGCCATGGACTCATGGTGCTCATTATTGGTTTGGAGAAGTTCTGTTAATCATATAGTTTACAAAAGACTTCTCATCTTCCTTAGTTTTCTAATCTAATTAATTCACCTTATGGATGCCTTTGGTCAAATTTTAGGAACAAGGGGAGTTAATGTTCATTTTGCATTTAATGCATCATTGTTATTCCTAACTTGATTATTCATAAAATTGTGCTAATAAAAAAGAGCTAGAGTGTCTTAATGTGACAGAACTGTCTCGATTAAGGTTTGGACTCTCATGTTTGAGTTTCTATCATCTAATCAAGGCATAAGGCATTGCCAGGCTGCCAGAATTCCACAAATATCGTCCATTCACAAAGTGTCAGATGTAGTTTTTTTTGTCAATTGTTCATACGCTTTAAACAACTTTTAAATTTTAGTAAGAAATGCTGATGTCTGAATAAACAACCTTGATTGCTGTGAAGTGTAATTTCTTTGTTTGCTATTGTGGGAATGACGGCAGATCACATTGGTTGCAGTGGGGGCTATATCAGTTTCGGCATTTTTCTCCTTTTTATTTATTGTATATTGGATCATTGGAATAACCCAATGCTGAGGAACATCTAAAAAGTGGTTTATTTGGTTTTCAGAATGTTTAGAGGTTAGCTGGGGATGACTGACTAGTTTCACTTGATTAGGAAGTAATAAAATCACAGTAGATGACATTGAGGAGCCGGAAGCTGGAATGCATGTTTAGAATAAATAAATGCTGCTCAATATCTCAAATTCCACAGATATGGAGATTCAAAACTTGTAACCTGCAGTAGATTCCTAAACTTCAGGATTATTTTGATGGATGTGTTCATTGCTCATGAGTCATGAATGATGCGCATCATATTTACTCTCTATTGAGTTATCAAAGTAGCATCCTGTTCCCCTCTTCATATGTTTTTTCCCCTGTAAATTTTCATCTTCAATCGTCCTAGGTTCAGTTCTTTCTGTTTCTCTGCATTCTCCCTTTCGAAAACAATTTGGCAGATACTCCCTAGTTTGAAATCTTGTCAACCTCCCCCCCCCCCCCCCCTCCCTCTCTTTTTTTTTGGTTGGGCGACGAAAAGGGTTGTCATGAATCAAAAGTCTGTGTAATGTTTCTTGATCATTTGTCATGCCATAGCAATGTGTTTTGGATCACAACCAAGGGCTGCCAGAATCATGCCAACAATCTCCCCTACGTTGTATTCTTTTGATTTTATCTATTGAAAAAATGAAGTTTAACATTGAAGTGTTGATGCTCTACCTACTAAGTTAGTACAAGAATAGTAATACCTGGAAGTTGCTTTCCAACTATATCCTTTTGATAAGGACAATATGAAGGCGTAACTTGTTATTAGAGATGTAAATGCAAGAACTTTCTTTTGATTTCTGCGTGTTTCTTATTCATATCATTAGCAGAGCACCTTATGCAGTTTGTCCAAACTTCTCGGAGGCTACATATCATTTAATTGTGGTTACTTTCCTGCATTTACAGGCCCTAGAGTGACAGTTCCTCGAAGTCTGAGATGGGCTGCTTGTGGAGCTGTGTCTGTTAGTACAACTACTGCCTTGCTGGTTCGCCTTTTCAGTCCCGAATGTGAACCCCAGAACATTGATGCTTATGACAACAAAAAATGACTGGTTTTTTGTATTCAGAGCTTATCATCTAGGCAATGCATACAGCAGACTTCCTTTTTCAAGTGCTTGGCAATTGGCATGTTATTATTTGTCTCCAGCCCACGAGCTTATGCCACTTTTGCAACTAGACTGAACTAGCCAAGTACTCCTATCTTTTATGACTACACAGAAGTACTATATGCACATTGGAAGGTTCTCTTTTTCTTTTGTTTTCTCAGTGTTGAAAAAGTTTATAAGAGTTGGACCCGTAAGCTTATTATTAGGGTAAGGGCATACCTTGATCCTAATAAGCTTACGAATTGATGTAGCATGCCTAGGTGTGTGTATACCTTGTTGATTGTTTGTCCTTCCTTGTACCCTTGTTTTAGCAGTTGGGTGACATCCTTGATCCTTCTATCTAAGCTTTTAAGGTGGTTTCAACTTTTAAATCGCCCAACTTGTATGAGGTGGTTTTATGAGAGCCAGCTATGATGCCTTGCGGTTTTTGGTGTTTGGTGATTGGATTTTGAACAATTTTGTCATGAGATTGTGTTACAGAGTCCAAATAAGTTTTCATTAGAATGATCTGGCTCCAAAGATCATATATGGATATGTTCTTTTCTTCTGATAATTTGAACTATATTTCATCATTTGTCATAAAAGGTAAACTTATTTCCATCCTAGTTCAACTAATCGTCCAAACATTCATGCAATTGCCTTGCAATCTAATATCTGCTCACTGTAGACAAATGAACATATTCATAACCAACAACCTTCAGAAAGGGTCTACAATTTGGCAACCAAGAAGATAGATATATATGCCAAATCTTATTCAATAGCAAGATAAACATTTTTTTTTTTTTGTATCTGAGTTCAACACCATTTTCTCTACATCTATACATCGGGTGCCATTGGCGTTGTGAGCATCAAAAACTCTAAGATTACGTGGGATGCATCAATGACCATGACTAGCGCTTAGGGAATTGTTTGCAATAAACTCAAAATCATAAGTACAAGGAAACACATCCAAAGATGAGGTGTCAAAATGTAACCAAGATTAGGAACACCTGTGAATTGTTCTAATGTAAGATACCTTGATTCTTAAAAGTTTTGCCTTAACCAAATGCATCAAAAGATAAGGTGACAAAATGCTAGCATTGTCTTCCCCATCAAGATCAAGTAACCCGAGCCTTCTTTTCTGAGCTTGAAGATAAAATGAAGGTCACATCTGCCAATGAATATAAGTATATGACTATCCATCACACTGAGCAGGTATAAATACCCAAGACATACATTATTTTGTTCCACAGGGCCCAATGAGATCACCTCTATTGTTACAGATTAGGGTGTTGTGCATTTTCGACCCCCACCATAAAAAAAAGAATCAAAACAATATAAAAAAAAAAAAGCGAAAGGAAACAGTTGTCTACCTATTTGCATACTTCAGCAATCTTTCTTGTAAGTTCATCAAGCAGCCAAGATCCACAACCTTCAACTCAAGATCGAGAGAGGTCATATGTTGTTTTTCTTCAAAGTAAGTTCATCAAGCAAGAAGATCCATAGCCTTCAACTCAAGATCTGGAAGGCATATGTTGCTTTTCTTTTCTTTAACCTGAAATTTTGGTAGCCATTATTGGATAAACAATCAATAGAACCTACACAGTATCATTAGGTTTTTGCTAAATGTATACAAATACAAGCACTTCTTTCCGTAGGCCATATTGGTAAATACTAAACAAAGACCCTGTGCTAGTGCACCCAGAAAAAAAGTATTTATTAACTGGACTTTTTATTTATTAATAATTTGGGTAAAAAACTAAAAACCCCATAAATGTATAAGCACATATATAGCAATGTGAAATTAGCTAATTTGCTACCCGAGTAGCTGTCATGAATAATCAAGCTGAAGATTAACTGAGGCAAGCCAAAACTGATCTGTCTTTGCTCAATAAGCATTCAAACCCTGTTTGTAATTTCCTTTTTTATAAAAAAAAAAAAGCTTGTCATCCTAAAAAACAAAAACCAAAAAAAGGTGATGGTCCAGTTGGAATCTTAGGAAGCTGGGCACTAATGGATCTGAGTGGCACTGATCCGTTATCCTTCCACTGACAAGAGCAGGAGGTTGTCGTTGCTCTGTGAAACCAGCCTCACGCAATCCCCTCCCCATCTTAGGGCCCAAGAGACCTGAGCCTTCGCCCAAGCCACATGGGCCAACTCCCAACTTGGATAGGGCGGACCAGCAGTTAGCCAGCCCCAGACCCGACCCAGCTGCCTGAAGCCCATGTTCCATCACCTTAATGCCCCCACTTGGGTTTCAAGCTCAAGCTACTGAGCTCGGCAATATCTGTTGTGATAGCTAGATTTATTAACAATGTGATTTAGTCTTCAGTTGGCGATGTGGGAGGTTGGGAGACTAAACATAACATTTGCTTATAGTTGTAGGTCAAACTCACACTCAATCCGAGATAATCATCCATTTCAAGCTGACAGTCAAATTTAAGTTGGGATTTGAGGTATCATTATTCAATGGGAATGTTACATAAACACCCCCACATCATTACAATCTTCATCTGCTCTGAATGCAGGAGTATCTGGGTTGTTAACTGAACTACTCTTTGCAGACATATTGGCATGATATGCGCCCTTGCTCATCCAAGGCTTTGAGGGTTGCTTTTTTCCCCTGGCTCTCTTCACACTTTCTTTCGAGTACGTACATCCTTCTGCACATAAAACTTGATATTAGTCAATCAGGCAGAGGTTATTGCCAACTTCTGTAATTTGTATCTATTTAGAGTCAGTGATTGTAAGTAATCTGGAAGTTCAGAATCCAAATTGCGTTGCTTAGCTTGAAAACGGCAAACATTGCTCAGACCACTCCCAAGCTGCCGATTCAAATCGCTCAGAGAGTACCTCTGCTAGAGATATCTCAAAAGAATAAATATAACATTGTCACTTGTTATACAGCCTCTCCCTGAATTTATCAGTGAATTGGTTCTAGGTTGTTTCCTCTTATGAATGAAATGCCTCCTTTAGCATGAACCTATTCCATGTTGTCACTTATGACGAACTGGAATCTGCTTGTTTTCTTAGACATTTCCCAATTTCTAAGACCCTTTTTACCCCAAGCCTTTGGAAGACTCATATGCCAGTGTCTTTGTTGTCTGAGAACGCTGTGCTTTTGCACACACCACAGTTCTAGCTTCTCAGTGCCTCAAGTAGAAAGTCTTTGCTTTTTACATTTTGACTGTTGATGGTAGCCCTTAAAGCAAAGAGACTGTCTTAATTCAATGTGGCCACTGCTAGAAGAAAACTCAAGAGAGGTGGTGTTGCTTAGAGAGGTCCTGTATGATTCAAATGAGGGCAAGCTCATAACCACATATAAACATTCCTCGTACGATCTAATAACAATCTGTAGAATACGCAATAGAATTTGCTTTTTGATTTATTAGTTTCCATCTGGTTCAGGTAAAAATCACCTAAAACACAGTGGTGGTACCCAACTCCCAGAAATTGTGTATAGGGTTACTACAAGCTGCAATCTTTATGTAATACTATTAGACCTGTCAATTCGGTCGGGCGGGCGGTTTCGGGTCGGTCATATATCGGGTTCGGGTAAATACGGGTCAGGAGTATTTCAGGTTTGGGAAAATACGGGCGGTGTATTTCGGTTTCGGGTCAACCCAAGGGGTTATGATTGCGACATTTTTTTAAAAAAATGGTCTCTAAATACTACTTTTTGTACAATATACATAATAAAATATGATTATCTTCTAGCAACGATAGATTATTGTAACTATTTTAACTTAAATAAGAGAAATAACAAATAAATAAGTTGCGCTTATAGTTTAATAGTTAAAAATTTGAATGCAAAGTCACAAATTTTAATAAAGTTTAACTTAAAAAGTTAAATTTTAGGTCAAGCAACGGTCGAGTTTGACCCGCTAATTTTCGGGTTCGATATACTTCGGGTTTAGTTGAAAAAATCATGTTCAAAACCCAGAAATTTCAGGCGGGTTCGGTTCGGGTTATCGGGTCGGGTCAGAAATTGCCAAGTCTAAATACTATTTATCGTGAAGAACCGAACAAGCTGCAATCTTTATGTAATACTATTTATCGTGAAGAACCGAACAAGCTGCAATCCTGTAGGTTTAAGCATGTGTATAGCCATAGCAAATGAGTTCAATAAGCATTTAAATGAAGCAAACTCGAGCTTATCAACTTTCACCAAATTAGAGTGCGAGGTTCTGAGTTGAATTGAGATTCTTCTCAGATGATTCTGAGTTGTAAAAATGGTCTTGCCTCAGTTTAAAAATTAAAAAAAAAAACGAAAAACAAAACAAAAGGTGATGGTCCAATTGGAGTCTTAGGCAACTGGGCACAATTGGATCATGGAGGCACCAGCCCGTTATCCTTCCACTGACAGGAGCAGGAGGTTTTCATTGCTCTGTGAATCCAGCCTCATGCGGTTCCCTCCACTTTAGGGCCCCATGAAACCTGGGCCTTCGCCCAAACCACACAGGCCAACTCCCAACTTGGACAGGGCGGGCCAGCAGTTAGCCTACTCAAGACCCAGCCCAGTTGCCTAAGCCCACGTTCCACCACCTTAATGCCCCCACTTGGGTTACAAGCTCACGTGACTGAGCTCGACAACAACATTGGTTCTGTCAGAAATTATTAACTGTTTGGTTTATTCTTTAGCTGGCAATGTGGGAAAGTAACATAACATATCTTCTGCACAAAATTCACGCTCAAATATGAGTTAGGATCTGAGTTATCATCAATGATGAATAGAAATGCTACACAATCACCCCTGATCGATCCAGTGTTCATCTGCTGTGAAATGCTGGACTGTCCGCGTTGTCAACTGATCGAGTTCCACAATGTCAGATGGTTCATTAGTGTTTAGATCATCATTCTTGGCTGACATACTGATACGTTATAAGCCGCCGTTGCTCATCCAAGTCTTCAAGGGCTGATTTTACAGTTTTACCTTGTATCTCTTCAATTGTTACTCGGTATTTTTCAATTTCACAAGCGTGTGTATCTATTAGTCAGTGATTGTTACTAACCTGGAAATCCAGAATCCACTCATGTTGCTTGGCTTGAAGCTGGGAACCTACCGTACAAGTATTGTTGTGCATATGTAGAATGAAACCCACAAATTACACTGTACACCGTGATGGATTTATCTAGATCCGTTACATGTAATAAAATAGGTCAAGTTTTCTTTGATAAAATTTTAAAATATTGACAGATTTGAAATAATATTAATAAATTTATGATGAGTTTTATAATAATTGATGAACCAGTGTAGATCCTCCTAGTGTTTCATATGACAATTGGAATGAAGCCATATTACTAGATGAAAGTAAAGGCCAAAGGGTGGGAAGAAGACCTAAGAGGGAGAGCCAGAAAATGGTGAGGTTAAGTAAGGTCATGTCAATGTCCGTAACGGTTAAGGCTCAGTTTTTTTTGCGGTAGGTTAAGGTGCGGTATCGCACCGCACCGTATTATTTAATTTCTACCTCATTTCACCATACCACAATCATTAACTCTCATCACTTTTTTCCTCTACTTTTCACATTCTCTTCTCACTTACCCCACCCACCGTAATTCTTACCACAACTCACCACACTTCACCACATTTTTTCAAATTCCACCGCTTTATTACTACACAACACCAACTGTATAAAAGAACGGATCCTAAATTAATAAGGAATTACCCATCAGCCTTATAATTTTCATACGTATAAACTTTTAATTTCACCAAAGTTTTAACCTCACCATGATGTTTGGAAGATTGAGGAATGGTAATCTACTACCTCCGTTCTTATTTATCTGTCTTTTAGAAAATTGTGTTAAAAACTTTGACCATTAATATGTTAATTTGTATAATGATTTATCATATATAATTGACGTCATTAAATTTGTAATGAAAAACACTATTAGAAAAATATAATACTACCTTTGTCCCTAATTCATTGTCAAAAAAACTACTTTTACAAGTCCAAAGTGTTTAGGAACTTGTGTAAAAGAAATTACACTTTGACACATATGCCCTTGCACACCACATAGAAAATTGGGAAAGAAAAAATAAAATAGGATAATTGGATTGTAATAATCCCTACTTTCACCAATTGGACAATGGTGGACCGTACTTTCACTTTGTATTTTGGTGGTCCAAAAAAAAAAAATTGGATTGTAGTGGTACCAAATCCACCTCCACATTCTTCTTATTTTTTTTCATTCCTACACTATATTGTTTTTGTTTTTTTCGCTCCTGCCCCTAGAAAGTTAATGAATTGTAGTTTCTAAAACATTTTAAAAATTATTTTTTTGAGACTCCGAATAATTATTATGATTTTTTGAAAATAATAAAAGTGAAAAAATCGTAAAAAATAGTAAAAAAATGAAAAAAATTTGGGAGAAACGCTGTAAATTCATTAAAAATCATTGTAAAGTGTTATACTAAGTTTTGAATCAAATGCAACACAAAATCTATGATTCCCTTGAAAATATCCCACTACAATCCAATTTTATTTTTTTTTGGACCACCAGAATACAAAGTGAAAGTACGGTCCACCAAATCACTTGATAGTCGCCGTAGTGACTTGCTTCCTTTTTTTTTTTGATTCAAATAGCCCCTGGCTTAGTGGAATCTCGATTGAATTTTTTCTAAGCCAGGGTCACTCGAACATTCTTGGCTTAATGCAGGCGGTACCGAAGTGTTGCACCTATCTGGCTTAGGTAGCGATACAGAGGTGGTAGACTCCTCTTACTACCAGTGGGACACTTACTTTGGCCCTGGTGGAAGCGGGGCCCATGGGGCTAATAGCGCCAGTGGCGATACGGAGGTCTGGCATGATGAGGACTGAGAATGATGCACATGCAGGGTCTTTATGTAATGAACTTATGTAATGCTATGTATGACTCTTTATTATGCACTTAGGACAATGCAATGCAATGATGCATGACGTACGTTTTTTTTTATTTATGCACTAGTGCGAACCACTGATGTGATGCTTATGCAATGATGGTGCTGCGTAACGCACTTTTTATTCTCGTGTACCCTTATGCATAATGTAACAACAATGTGTAATGCGATATGCAATCTACATGGTGGGATTACTCCCACTTCCCCAAAAAAAGACCGAAAATTAAATGCTACAAGTAAGTTCGAGCTACAATTTCGGGGCCGGTGAAGACATATAACTATCTTGTGGACCCGCATTACGACCCAAAATAGAGTTGAAGTGGCTCCGTGAGATAGCCCAATATGCTGGCCCAAACCCGCCTGGGTTTCAGGCCCAAAATGATTCCCACTTCTAGGAGCTGGGCCTTTAGAACTCCACATAGGCTGGCCCAGGCCCGTCTGCGTTTCGCGCCGAGAAACCCTAACTTGGTGTGCAGTTTAAGGAAAGTTGATCTTGGCGTACAGGGCAAGTAAACCCGTCTGGGTTACGCCTACTCCAAATCACAAGCACAAGCCAAACACCATCAAACCCGTCTGAGTTTCATTATCCCCATTATTTCCTTGCCCCGACGTGAATCAAATCGTCCATTCGTCCCGATGGCGTTCGAGAAAAAGCACTCTGTCCAAAAAAAGAGAGAGAGTTGGGGAGGTATAAGTTGACTTCTCTGATAAGTTTGAGGCAAGTGAAAATAGATTGGGATTTTCTACGTGCTGCTGAAACATTCTGGGATAAGGAATTTTCGATCGAAACAAAATCAATTCAACAAGCGAGCACAAAGATTAATCTGGACAAAATCAAAACTCAGTGCGAAAGAGATAGGAAGAAATTTTCGAATCTCAAAGGAGAGAACAAGTACTTCAGAGGCATAAATCTGCCAACAGTTCTAAGAATAATGCAAATGTGCGCGGTTAGTTATGGATGTAGGTCAGTCAAAAAGAACAAACCTCACATAGGAAAGAACAAACACTCAAACACTCAATTTTGAATATGTATATGTGTTTTCTCATACTCAAACCAATAGAAACAAACTACCATAAGCTTGATAAGAACCTCGCTCTCCACTACTGGTATGCAATGCACAAGTGACAATCAAAAAGACTTTTTCGGGTTGTAACGGGGCTTAGGTTAGGGTAAGGAGTGGTAAAATTTGGAAATGAGGAGTTAAGAGCCATGCTTGGATTGATTTTCAATGAATAAAACACTTTAAACTCTCCTTCTTGCTTAATGTATGCAAGGCATTTCACCTGAAACATCTCAACTGAATACAACCAGGTCAAAGTTTTCTGAACTTTAAATTGAATCTCCCTAATCACCCTTTTATTTTTGAAACTCTTTTCCTTTTTTTTATCAATTTTTTTTTACTTCTTTTTTTTATTTTTATTTTTTTGGGGAGAAGAATATCTATGGAATCTTCGACTTTGATATAATATATGAACAACATAACCAAATACCAATCGCTCAAGATATGGGACTTTCAGATTCTCCCAAACTTCCAAAAAGACAAACTCTCATCCAACCAAGCAAGGCAAAGGGATACTGGATATCAGAGGCCAAGGCTTGTATTGTCAGGGTTCAATCATGAAAAAAGGATAAACAAAGGCTAGGCGGGGCAAAAAGAACGGTAAATATAATGTAAGGAAGGCTATTTAGCTATGTAGCTTATCAAAATAAAATCGAATGCCTTAATCACTTTGTCACAGCGTGCAATGCAAATGTGTAGTCTCAAGCAAGATGCAAAACAAGTTCTAGAGATGCAACTAATGGGTGAGTCACTCAGGGGATCATGGAATTGATGAAAGTGATCAATTCAAAATTTAGGCAATGTGGACTCACGGGATGGGGTTCAATCAACTAAACTTAGCCCAAAGATTTGCAGCGCGCGCATTTATACTTTCTAAGATAGTCAAAGCAGTCAGATACAACTTTCATAACTTGTCTCAAAATCAGAAGATTTGAAGGAAAAGGTTTCAAAAACTTTTGAGATCTCATCCAGATTTTTCTAAGTGAAGCAAGTTAAACTGAAGGTAAGAAAGGTTTACAAATCATCACCGAAGGTGTTTCTGGTTTTAATCCTAGTCCTATCCTATATTTTTTTAGTTATAAATTAATTCCTCTGCTGACTTGGCATCAACGCAAAGTAGATTGATGCCTGTGGCGGTCTTCTTGTAAAGTCGGTCGCGAATGATACAGTATTGCACTGCCATCATTCTTATCGCTCTTTGTCCTCTAGAATCAGCCTCAACGGGGTGTACGGCCTCCGTTGGATGGAATTAGTCTCAACAATTTTCTGAGGGGGGCTAGGCGCGCTAGTGGCCCTCCTGTTGGAGTTAGATCCTTCCCAACCAGAATGTTGTGTGCTTTTCTCATTGTTAGCAGCTTCAATTTGAACACACAAGTCCTTCAAAGTTTCAAAGTCTTTGATAGATTGGAAGCCAAAATGCCGTGTGATGCGAGGATGGATGCTTTGCTTGAAAGTGCTTAGTTGCATCCTAAAGGGGATCGCTCGTCGATCTCTCGACCTTGAGTGCCATCGTTCATAATAAGAGAGGAATGACTCATCATCTCTTTGCTTCATGGAAGTGAGGTCATCTGATGACCTCCTTTGTTGAGACAACTAAAATGGTGATGAAGGCCTTGAACAACTCGTCTGCATCGCCTTGATGTGAGGGGTAGATTTTGGTACCAAACCTTGGCCTTACCTTCTAGAGTGGAAGGGAAGGCGTGGTGTAAAGACCTTCATCTACTTTGTGAAGAGGGGCCACCAAGAACTCCTCTAGATGATGAGATGGGTTCTCGATGGCTTGAACTCGATGCCGTGACTTCAACTTTGTCCCTTACCCTTGACACATGGTGTTTGGGGATGGCCAAACCCATGCAAGCGTCTGTAAAGGTTGGATCAATTTTCATCATCCTTCTGGTGAGCATGTTAACCTTCTCTTCAAGCTTCTTAACATAGGGGTCCTCCGAGGTTTTGGAGTTATTCTTTACGGATTTAGACTTGGCCTCACCAGATGAATTGGGTTTTGGGCCCCCATTTTTGGATTTAGGGTCACCCTTGTCAGCTCCATCATCAACTTCAGTCTCAGACTCGGAGGCATAATAGTCGTCTTCTTCCTCAGGCTCAATGCCCAGCTTCTTGTTGATCTGCTTAATGGCTTCCAGCACGCCATTCATGGTCTGTTGATTTTCGCTGAACTTCTTTTCTAGCTTCTCATTGGTTTTGTCCTCCTGGTCTGCCATGCAAATGACAATGGCTTCCTGTACCCGCTCATACAGCCCATCAAGTTGCTTGTCACCAGAACTCTCCCCGAAAAGGTTGTTGGCGAGGGATCCTGACATGGTGGATTCACTGGATTCACTGGATCGGCCAGGCGGTCTGTAGTTGGGATTGTGAATGAGCCTGCCGGTTCGTGGGTCACGGATGCGGGCTCGGAGATGGTCTGCTATCCTACCTGCATGGAAACTGGTTTAGTGCTCGAAAGAACCTTTATGCCACCCGCCCAATGCATGCATGACTTAATGGACCTATATGAATCTAGGACATGGACATGACGCCTACATGCTGACATAAGGGTGACTCACCCACTTTTGCGGGAGTGCATGTCCTAACTCTATATGGACCTAGCATGATGGTCGACAGGATCGATACTCATTGGGTCATTACTTGGATCGAGCCACGATGGATCATGTTTGAATTTTTATCGCTCAAGATCAAGGTACAAGATACAATGGGAATCGCCATAAAGGCCGAATAGGATCAATAGTAAGTGGATTGGAGTCAGGTTTGCCACCAAACCCGTGCGGTTTGGGCCACCCATCTCTCATTTGATCCTACGCTAGAATGACGTCCCACTCATGTTTGGGCTAGACATTTGGACTCATCTTTTACAGGATTAATTTACATGACATACAGATGCGGATGAGCCTAATCATGGCTTTAGATTCAGGGTTTTTCTAGGTTTAGGCAGATGAATAGGGTACCACATGTTCTCGCCCTGCATTTTCCCCATATGGAGTTCATAAGAAAAATGTGTGGGGTGTTGCTCTTTGGGTTTCAAGGAAACCTTTAGAGTGTAACACGGGTGAGAGGAGAGATCAAATGCTTGGCGATGTAAGTGCATCCCACAAGTATTGACCTCCCGCTCTCGGGATTGATTCCTAGTTTTAAAACCTAAACCAACGCTTTTGTGCTCCCCAGCCATAAAGGCCCAAGAGTAGCCTGGTATGCAATATGCCTAAAAATGATAAAAATATGAAATAAATTAATTCCTCCTTTTTTTTTTACAAAATTCACTAAAATTTAATTCTTTCAAGTTTTACCCTCTTTTTAAGTTTAAGTCCCCAGTGGAGTCGCCAATCTGTAGATCCCGAAAAGTTGATGACCTTTTTCGCGGCGCTACTTAAAAAATGATTGGGAGTCGGTTAGGATTGCTTAACCTTAAATAAGGTTGAACTTTTAAGAATGCTTTTGTTGACAAATCAATTTATCCCGAGATTCAATTTTTTTTTTAAAGAAAGAAAAGGACAAAAGAGAAAAATAAAAAGGAAAAGGAAAATGAGGTGGTAAACCCGTCTGGGTTTTGCTACCGCCAGGCCCAAGACCAAATACACAAAAGAAAAGAATGAAAAGGGAGGTGGTAAACCCGGGTGGTAAACCTGTGCAGGTTTTGCTACCGCTGACTCCAAGACCAAATACACAAAAGAAAAGAATGAAAAGGGAGGTGGTAAACCCGTCTGGGTTCATTAATTGAACCGTCTGGGTTACCTTTTGCGTCATCCACAGAAGAAAAGAATGAAAAGGAGGTGGTAAACCCATCTGGGTTCATTAGTTGAACAAATGCAGGTTACCTTTTGCGCCATCCAGATTAGACTGAGGAAACAACGAAGCCGAAGGGAGTGAGGAAGTATGAACATAGAGTCGCCAGTTGAATTTTTAGGAGAAAAACAACAAACCATTTTAATACAAACTCCGGTCTACGAATCCAAAGACGGATTCGGGGGTAAGGTTACGAATTTGACAATTAAAACTGTCAAATCCGCCTATTCAAGCGAATAGACTCTACTAGAATTAAATCAAAGCGAAAAAAGTTAAAAGGGAGGAATTAGATATAAATTTCACAAGTTTAACATTAATGTCATGCAAATTATGAATTGAAAACACAAGAATTACATGAATTCGTTAGGTTGCATTACATGGTTTACATCAATGTGATAATTATTCTAACCTTTAATGAAGTAGCATGCAAAGGGAGAGAAAAGGTAGAGAGAGTATACTAGTGTCAATACTCTAGCATAATCCGCCGTCCTTGAAATGAGAGGGGTTAGGGTTTAATTTATAATGGAATGAGGAGATTAGGGGTACGTTTAGGGTTGTAGTTTGTAGCCAAGGACTCGATAACTCAGCCGGGTTTGGGCTGAAAAATGGAATGAAAATTGGCCAAACCCAGACG
Organism: Portulaca oleracea; assembly: GCA_029582165.1. NCBI lineage: Eukaryota > Viridiplantae > Streptophyta > Magnoliopsida > Caryophyllales > Portulacaceae > Portulaca > Portulaca oleracea. The sequence goes on from CM055870.1 coordinate 12,507,479, forward strand.
GGTTTGGGCTGAAGGAGGAAATGACATTGGCCCAACCTGCACGGCTCTTGGATTTCTGTTGGGCCGTTTTGCTCGCTTCCGGGTTAGAAAAGTGATGGATCTGCATGCTACTAGATTACTCGGCTAGCTTATTTTTACATATAACTAAAATTAATACCGGTACAAAATCCGGTGTCTACACATATATACAATTAAAAGTCAAGGCCTTACAATTAAGGATATGAGAGTCAAAATGATTCTCCTATTATTATAGATAGATAGATAGATAGATAGATAGATAGATAGATAGATAGATAGATAGATAGATAGATTATTGTTATTATTAATATCATTTTTATTATTATTATTGCTTATCATCATTATCGTTATTGTTAGTATGGTCATTAATTATAATTGTTATTATTGTTATTGATTATTATTAGTAAAATTTGTATTGTTATTTTATTTATTATTATTTGGTAATGTTTGAAATGTTAGTTAGTAGTATTGTTGTTATTTTGTAATGTTAGTTAGTAGTAAAATTTTAATTATTAATGTTGATATAAGTATTATTATTTGGTAATGTTTGGGGAAATTAATCAATGTGGTATGGTTCTGCAGGTTCAGTTAAAGGAGTTTGGCGGAGACGATGTTGATTATTCATCATTTTTTGTGACCGACGAGGTGTTTGAGAGTTTAGATGTTGTACATAAATGGGCCAATGAAATAGCTCGGGGCATCGGATTTAAGTTTGTATGAGCTACCTACAAGAGAAAAGATGTTGATAGTCCGCTCAAAATGTATCTGAAGTGTTGGAGGTACGGTGCTTACCGTGACAAAATGAATGATCTAGATGCAACAACTTGCCGAGATACATCGACGAAGACGTGCCACTGCAAATTTGTCATTGTAGCGTGGACTCGTACTGGTACGGAATGACGTGCACGTGTTTGCGACGGAGATCGAGGGAAACACAATCATCACTTTATCATGTACGAGGAAGGACATCGTCACGGACACACCTTGACTTCTGATATGAAAGACCATGTCCGGGAAATGACTAACATCGGGTGTACGCCGGCCACGATACACACATACCTTGATGTGAAGTTCCCGGATTGTAATGCCAACGTCAGGCAAATATACAACGAGCGGGCAAAGATGCGGACTAATGATATGGACGGGAGGACACATGCCCAACATTGTCTCCGCTTGGCGAAAACTAGCAGGTATATATCCTATACAGATTTTGATGAAGATAACAATCTTCGACAGTTGTTTTTATGTCACCCGTGCTCGTTGAAGTTGCTCCGTAGGCGGTGACAATACGTACAAGACAAACAAGGTGAAGTGACCTTCATGTGAGCTGGTAGGCGTGACATGCATTAAAAACAACTTCCTCGTTGCGTACTCATTTTTTATGGATGAGAAGATGGACTCCTATGAGTGGTTGCTGTGGAGGTTGCATTAGTTGTTGGGTCCCAATGTTACTCCTAGTGTGTTTGTGACGGATAGGGAGGAAGTGTTGCCGGGTGCTATTGCCAGAGTTTTCCCAGGTGTGCCTCGCCTTTTATGCGTGTGGCATGTCGAAAATGACGTGGAGAACAGAGTCAACGCCCATATTGGGGGAAAAAGACTGGCTGCGGGCTACATTTCAAACATCATTACTGGAACGACATTGTATATGCCAAGACTGTTGACGAGTTCAACATAAAGTTGATGGAACTCACACACATGTGGATTGGCAAACGTGATTGAATTCTATAACTATAGTATTATATGTAAATTACCTAAAATTATAATTTTATTCATTATTTTATATTTTCAAAAACGCCTTAAATAAACCTAACGAAACGCGTTGATCCGATTAGGATATGATTTGTGTTCATTAACGTAGCGACCGCAATCAAAGTTTCCTATAATCGATAATTAATACTTATTATTAAAAAAGTTAATATAAAAAATCATTAAAAATATTAATTTGAAGAATGGTAAATCACTTCACAAATGTGTTGGGCAAGACTCATGTCGTTCCCTTTATAAAATCATCAAAATATAACTTATGTCATATGTGAAAGAATATTAAGACGAAAATATAAATGATAAAGAATAAAATATGTCCTCTGTCCCAATTAATTTATTCAATTTACTTTTTCACGGAGTTCGATGCAATATTATGATGGCTAATTTTCATGTTTTATCTTAGTAAGACAAATAATGTTGTATTCAGATAAAAAATATTTTTGATCACAAATATAACAGTGGTAGTCTTATACAATAACTCAATATATAATTTGATAAATTAACGATCAAAAATTAAAAATTTTGACCTAATTAATCAAATCTAAACAATTTATTTGGGACGTAGCCCGCAGGGAGTAAAAGAAGTTTAATCATCGCACCATAATGTTTTTAAAAAAGGATTATTAGATAATGATAATATGAATTTTTGGATATTGGACAATAATAATACCAACAATTTTATCGGACACCAGCAGTACCAACTATATACATATTTTACGCCAATAGTATGACACCGAGTTAGTATATGTTTAACTTGACGAAAAGACGAAATCTCACCTAATAGTTTTAGTAGGAGGCCAAAGCAAGTGGGAAAAAAGGTTGATTGTCACTTTTTCTTACCAATAAAGTAGTATTGACCAATTTAGTTAAAAAACAGTTAATGTTTTATTTTTACATTATTGTTTAACTAAATTGGTTAATGTTATTTAGTTGACAAAAAAATCTGGCCGTTTGCATTTTTGCAACTTGTTGTAGCCTCTAGCTCACACAATTATGTGACACACCATCTTTTTAGTAAGTCAGAAACCTACCAATCAGGTGATATACTTTTAGTTGGAAAATAGGTCCATAGTTGGTACTATTAATGTCCAACAAAATTATCGATATTATTATCTGCCAATACCGCTGAGTTCATTTTGTTATCGTCCAATAATGTTTTTTAAAAAATATAATAGTTAATGTTAATTAATAATTTAATTAATCCCGAATAATTGGCAAGCTGAGGTCTGAAAAAAAAGTCGAAAATAGCTAGGAAAACGGTCAAGCAGTGTTGTCGTTTTGAACACTAGTTTCGCGGTCAAATTAAATCCAACGAACAATAACACTAATAAAGCTCTTCTTAGATCCTCACTTTTCTCTCTTCTCCGTTTCTCTCTCTACCACCCTTTCCCCTTCCTCCCTCTGTTTCTCTCTTCTCTCAGTTTCCTCGTCGATCTCTAGCGTCGTTTCTTGTGTATTGATCATCAGTTCAGAGAGAGAAATTTGAGTTACGATGAAGCAAAAATCGCTGATCTACAGTTTTGTGGCTCGAGGTTCGTCCATTTTGGCCGATTACACCGAATTCACTGGAAATTTCGCAAGCGTTGCTTCTCAGTGTCTCCAGAAGCTTCCTTCCTCCAGCAACAAGTTCACTTACACCTCCGATGGACATACTTTCAACTATCTCGTCGATAATGGATTCGGTATCATTTCGTTCTTTTTGCACTCTGAATTAGTCCTCTGTTTTTTTTGTTATATGCGCATTTTTTCTTACTTTCTGTTCTTTTGATGTCATGATTTTGATGATATTGGTGATGACTTGGTTACAAATTGCAATTCATCGTGTTTTTAGTCACATGATTGAAGATTGGTTGATTGATTGTAGCTGTCATTATCGATTTCCAGGCAGAGAAAATTTGTATGAGATTGAATGTAGGGGTATTACTATTAAACAGGCTGAAATTATCTATCTTAATTCGTTTTTTTTTTCATTAAAGGCACATTTCTTTTACATTTTAGATATTTTTTCCTGAAGCTGATGATCTTCATGATCTTGATGATAATCAGTATGATTTGGTTTGCAACTGATCATCTTTTGTCATATGCTTAAGATAGTCGTCACAGTTTCCAGAGAATATTTGTTTGAGATTGAATGTTGGGGTGTTACCAGTAAATCTAGCTGAAATTCTCTAGGGTACATTGATTTTTAAAAGCTCTATTCAACACACGTTCCCATACGATTATACGAAAGATAACAGCTAAACAGACATTGTATACCTTCATGTTTTAAGAATTTCCGTGTGAAATGTCTCCAAATATTAGCCTTGTCCGTGATTTTTAGTCGCCCCCTCCTGTAGTTTTGTGTTAACCTTGAGAAAATTAGTCCTCTGAATTGCTGAGATAGCAATCAAACTTAAGACATGCTGATTCCATCAATTGACCAATTTGCGAAACTTCGATAAAATCAGCCTTCTGATCAATCATTATATCTTGTTAAATGCGGACATTTGCTTCTTGGGGTGCAGTTTACTGTGTTGTCGCAATTGAGGCCATTGGGAGACAAGTTCCCATGGCTTTCCTGGAGAGAATAAAGGATGAATTTACCAAGAAATGTGGTAACAAGGCTCTGACAGCTGCTCCTCATAGCCTCACCATAGAATTTGGGTATCGTTCTAAGCTCGTTTGGTTAGACAATGTGCAGAATGTTCATTTCTAAGTACTTTCAATCTTGTTGTTCCTTACACCAGGCCCAAGTTGAAGGAGCAGATGCAGTACTGTGTGGATCACAAAGAAGAGCTTGGTAAGCTTGCCAAAGTAGAAGCTCAAATTACAGAAATTAAGGGTGTTATGGTGGATAATATTGAGAAGGTACCGAACTAGTTCTTTCGCTTGTTTGATTACTCCATGCTGTAAGCAGTTTACGATTAATTGATGTACGCGCTCCCCTCCATTTGCAAGTTAGACTCAGGACAATTTCGTGTACTACTGAGATATTCAGCTTTGAACACTAAACATGTGATCATGAATAACGGGCGTTATCTTCGTGTTTTAGGTTCTTGAAAGAGGTGAAAAGGTTGAGGTCCTGGTGGACA